>JAWWMP010000081.1:2859679-2998714 GCA_035047865.1 Dendrocincla tyrannina
CCAAGCCCCGTCCAACCTGGCCTTGGACACTTCCAGGGATGGGGCAGCCACAGCTTCTCTGGACAACCTGTGCCAGGCACTCCCCACCCTCACAGGGAAGAATTTCTGCCTAAAATCTAACCTGAATTTCCCCTGTCCATTTTAAATCTATTCCCCCTTGTCCTGTCACTCTATGTCCTTGCCAAAATCCTTCCACAGGTCTCTTATAGACATTTTAGGCACTGGAAAGGGCTCTCAGGTCTCCCTGGAGCCTTCACTTCTCCAGGCTGAACACCCCCAGGTCTCTCAGTTACTTCCACAGCAGAGGGGCTCCAGCCTTCTGAGCATCTTCATGGCCCTCTGCACTCTCTCCAGCACCTCCACATCCTTCCTATGCTGGGGGCCTCCTCACCTCATTTGACTTCAGCAGGTTAAATAAACTTCCTCACCATTTTCTCCAGTTCTCAGTTTACCCAGTGCCAGTGGTTTGAGGAGATTGCCCAAAACCTGAGTTCTCCTGCAGTACAATTGTGATCCTGGGTTGTGGTTATAGCAAACAGAATAAGGTACAGTCCTACAGACATCGCTTTGGCCCAACCTGAAATACAGCACTACATGCTATACTGGAGGACTATACAGGACTGTAGGATTATGTCAATGATATGGCCAAGGCCCAAAACACTAAGAAAATAAAGAAATGAGGTGAAATCGAACTTTTCTTTGAAAAGTGGGAAAAATTAGTTCTCTAGCTTTAAACAAGTTCTCTAGTTTTAATCAATATTTGTTTATTTGTTTTTTTAGGGTGCTTTTATTTCCTTAAGGCCAAACATATCCATTAAATAAAGGTGAAAGAGCACTAGTTTACATGTACCAAATGCACAATGAGAATGTGCACCTCAGTGGGTGTTCTGGGAAGGGCTATACCCCCCTTAACTCATAACAGGAGAAGAATAGCTCAGGATGTGACAGGTGTGTCCCAATTTAATCCTTTAAAAGGTGGATGCCTAATTTTGAGACAGTTGGTGCCTTTGACATCCATGGAAGGAAATAAACCCTCACAGGGAACCATACAGAAATTCCTAAGACGAGCAAGCTCTGGAGGAAGCTGCTTCCAGTGACAGAGAGGGTGAACTTTGAGTCCTCTCGACTCTCCGTCTTGGACAGAGAAAACACAGAAGTTTCATGTCTGTTCCACACCTCTGCCAAAAACCCCAGGTGTTACTTCCACCAGGATTTCATACATAATTTCTTAAATTAATAGCAAAAAGTCAGATAGTTTTGTACATGGAGGCATGGCCAGGGCCAAGTAAAGCTCAGGAAAAATGTTCCTTTAGATGGATTTTTGATGATGCTTCGAAGAGCACGGGCTTCCATTTTTCTGCAGAATTACATTAAATATGAACCAATTTGGTGCAGAAACAAACTAATACTTGTGAACCACTTGGAAGAGATGCTCCTGTAATTTTAATTAGTTTCACATGAGTAACTGTAAATTCCTTAGCAAAGTGAATAATCATGTTGGAGAAACAAAACTATGTGAGAGAGTAAACAAGCAGACTCTAACCTTCAGCTGAGAGGAAAGGAGAAGGACTTTGAGCGAGTTAAAAATAAGCCATATGCCAGCTATTACCCCTTGATAGTTGCTTTGGATACCGAGGATCATTACTCTGTCTGTTTGTGTAATGTGAGAAAAGGAATTAGAATTTCATGAACACACTCTAATACTCAAGGGATGCTAATACATATGCATAAGTTAGGAGAATTAGTTCTAATAAGGAAATTAATTAGATTACCTAGAAGGTTTTTATCATATTTTTTTTAAATCCAAGCGGCACTGTGTTACCAATAAAGCAGTGGTGGCTGATAAACTACAAATTATTTAGTTAGCACTGAAGAATCCATATATTCAGATTGCATTAAACAGCAAGCTGCTCTACTGAAATGGTGACTATTAAGAAATCTGATTTTACTTGGCTTCCTTTTCAGGGAGAACTTTAAAATACTTGTATTTTTATCTTGAATTTTTTGTGGGGGAAGGGCAGACCCTTAGCTGGACATCACTAACTCTTTTGCACCAAGAATGTAGAGCTAGCTGTGCTAATTTACTTTAGGTGAAAATTACGAATGTTTTAAAACAACTAAGCTGCTGAAGACAAAACTACATCCTGAAAGGGGCAGAACTGCAGAGTTTCTCTGCAGTCTCTAAATCTCCACGGTCAGAGAATTGCCCAAAGGTAGTCTCTTTTTCAGTTTCCCACACTGATTTAATCAGAAATCAGAGAAAGATTTCTAAAGACCAGAGCGGAGAGTTTCTGGAATACTCAGTCCTGTTGAAAAGAGCATCTTGGAAAGTGTTAATGAGTCTCCAGGATAGAAACCCTTTTCTTGATCTCAAAAAATAACTTGTACCCAAATTCTCTATACATACATTTTTCAACTTTGCTTCTTTGCATGGTGGATGTGAATCATCTGAGATATGGGATTATGGGAATGTGTTGTGAAATTCATGCCATCTACTCACAGCGTGTTCCAGTCTGAGCTGCCTCTGTAACTGCAAAGGGAAGGGGATCTCCAGAGGATGCTCATCCCTCCCACTTTGGGGTCTGTAGAGTCATAGAGTTGTTAAGGTTTGAAAAGACCTTTAAAATCACCAGGGTCAACCATTAACCCACCACTGCCGAGGCCACCACTAAACCACGTCCCCAAGTGCCACTTCTACATGTCTTTTAAATACCCCCAGGGATGGTGACTCCACACTTCCCTGGGTAGCCTGTTCCATGCCTTGACAAGTCTTTCCATGAAGAAATTCCTGACATCCAATCTAAACCTTCCCTGGTGCAACTTGAGGCTCTTCTCATCCTATCATTTGTTATCCAGGAGAAGGGACTGACCCTCACCTGGCTCCAGGTTCTTCTCAGATGGTTGTAGAGAGGGAGAAGTTCCCCCCGAGCCTCCTTTTCTCCAGGCTGAGCTCCCCCAGCTCCCTAATCTCATCCTTTCACTCTCATTTGAAAGTCTTAACATTTTAGAGTCTGGACAATTCAGTCTTAGCTTTTAAAAGCTAAAGGAAGATAAAATTATGGAGGATTTAATTTAAATCTTTAGGACATTCTATAAGGTCTGAGTGAAAATAATTTAAAAGGGCAGTTGCTACATCAAGGTCAAACCTGTGCTGTATACTGTGTTAATGCTGTGGCTTTTTTAGCCACACTGCATCTCCCACTGCAGTTTTTGTCCATGGAGACTGCTTGAAATCAGACAGCAGAACATTTTAATATGCACTCAGAGTCACAAGAGTAAGGTCTCTCCTTTTTTTAAAAAGAATAGGCAAATGAATGAGAAGAAACATGCTGGTGACAGACTGTGTGAAAAGGAGCAGGAATATATCAAGGTCTTTAATTGAGCTCCTTCACTCTTAAAATGAATAACATGTAATAACTCTTTGGCAGTAGTAGCTGGGCTATTTCGAAGAGCTGTCTGACAGTAACCACAAGGCCATATTAATTTTCCTGACACCTGAAAGCATCAGACCATCACATGATGGCTTAATACTCATTAAACTCTCTTCTGAACCACTTTTGATATGCTGCAGGACTGCATAATAATGAAGAAATAGACTTGGCTAAATTACTGTTCCTAATTTGTAGCACGGAAGTCTAAATTATCACTCTCTACAACTCCCTGAAAGGAGCACGTCAGCCTCTTCTCCAGTGACAGGAAGAGAGGACATGACCTCAGGCTGTGACAGGAGAGGTTCAGGTAGGACATCAGGAGGAATTTCTTCATGGAAGGGGTTTTAAACATTGGAAGGGGCTGCCCAGGGAGGTGGTGCAGTCGCCATCCCTGGAGGTGCTCAAGAAACGACAGGACATGACACTCAGTGCCATGGCCTGGTTGACAAGGTGGTGATGGGTCAAAAGTTCAGCTTGATGATCCTGGAGGTCTTTTCCCACCTCTGTCATTCTGTGACTCTGTGAAATTCTGTTCCCCTGATCCTTTATGAACCTTTATTTTTTCCTGACTGCAACACGAAGATGAATAAGTGTATGACATTGAAGTGGAGGCTGACCATGCACAAGCTGCTTATCAGGTGTGTGGGGTGAAGTGAAACACTTGAGTTAATAAAATTTCTGAGTCCCGGGCAGTCTCCCCCCTGAGAAGCAGCAGCTCCCTGCCAGTCAGTGGGAACTCTTCACAGCACCCAAACTTGTTAGTGGCAACCACCTGCTGCTTCTATAATGTAGTGACAAGTTCAAAGTAGAATGTCACGCAACTTCTATGCTGAGATGTGGGTGACAGCATCGCCTGCCAGAATGTGGAGTAGGGTTTGCTGGGAAGTGGTGGCCAGAATCACAGAATATCCTGAGTTGGAAGGTCCCACAAAGGTCATCGAGTCCAGCTCCTGGCCCTGCACAGGATCATCGCCAAGAATCACACCACATGCCTGAGAGCATTGTCCAAACTTCTTGAGTTCTGGCAGCCTTGGTGCTGTGAACACTGGGGAGTGCCCAGCCACCCTCTGGGTAAGGAATCTTTCCCTATTCAACCAAAACCTCATATCCAACCTAAAGCTCCACTGAACTCCAGTGAAAACTGTGTTTTCTTTCCTAAAAGACCTATTTATCTTCACTGTCAACAGAGAAAGAGAGGGAATTATTTCAGGACATGTTTTATTTAATCTATTTTTGATATTTATTTGGCAAGGAGTGAGCTGGTCATACAATCCACAGACTACATGGATTAAATCTCAACTGTCAGAGAGACTCAAAGACACTGGGTCAAATATAGATATTGAGGCTATAAATATCTACAATAAAACCCACATCCCACGTTGAAGATCAACCAGTCCTCTGGTTCCCAAACAGCCAGGCTTTACAGCACGGGGAAAGCAGCAGGCAGAACCAACATCAGCCTTCACATTGCCAGAAATAGTTCCTTCAGTGACTGCCCTTCCACCAGCCAGCTCCTCGCACAGATAAATGCTTCCTCTGGGAATGCCCAGAACCACACACATTTGGATGGCACTGAGCAGCTAAGCGTGTAATTCATATTTACCTGCTGTCAGGATTTATAAACCAATCATTCCTCTGAGGCCAGTAAAGAGACATACAGAAAGCTTCTACAGACATTTTAAAGTCAGCAAATAGAAGCATTTTCTTGTTGTCCTTTTAATTCATGGTCAGAGACTTCAAACTTGGCTTGGCCAAGGAGAGCTAAACCCACATCAGCCAGTTCTAACCATTAGGCTGCACTCTGGTGGGTTCTATAATCCTCCTGATTTTTATTTTTTGTTTTCTTTTGTTATTCCTGCTAATTAGCAGCTACCCAGGCTGGAGAAAGGAATAGGATTTGTGGTTAGCTGATGCACCCAGGAGACAGGGAGCTGCATGTTCACCATGCTCTGATGAGTGCATACATTACACATATTAATTGGAAGTGGGACTGAAGCTTTGCTCCCTTCCCTCCAGTAACTGACTGGCCTCTGGGGTTCAAAATTACATTTACTAATCTCTCTCTCTCTCAGTGGTCCAATTCATGCTAAATTATTTCATGCAAAGTGCAGCAGCTTAAGGAGAGAGTGAAAACATCTGCTTCCCACACACTGGACAAGTCCACAGGAGCTGGGAGGCTTCTGGCTGGCACACAGAGGGATTTTCTCTGGAATTACAACAAGGTTTCGCACTGTCAAAGGGGATGTCCTGCTGAGCATCCTCTCAGGTAAACAGTGGCAGCCCTTCCTCCACAAAAGAAAATATTCCTGTGTATTTTGGAAGGGGTTATTTTTTGTTTATATGTTTGTGTGTTTGGATTTTTAATGTCAACAAGAAATGAAGTTATTTCATTCCAGGAGCATAAATTCACATAAAGCTGTGAATTCCAATAAAGAGAAGGCAGCTCCCTGCAGTTCAGCATAAAATCCTGTAATCTCCCAGAGCTGCATAACTCAAGGCACAACCCCTCTTGTGCATCACTTCTCACCCAGCCTGCAGTTTCCTGTGGACAAAACTGGCTGTTTTATTCTCCTCCTCCTGCAGCTCCAGCTTGGATGCCAGTGGATTCTGCTCAGGAGTTTGGCACCCAAAGGCACTGGCACAGGTAGCACCGTGGCACGTCATCCACCATCACAGATGTGACCCAAAGTGATTTATTAACTCTCATACAAGAAGTGAGTGGAGAATGGCAGGGCTGAACCTGTTCCCTGAATCTTAATGGAATATCTTACCTACTGGATTATCCTTTCTCTGAAGGTTTAAATTCTGAATATTTTGACAGCCAGATGCTTTTCAGTTACATTTTAATGTCTCAGAATTCAGTCATGCACATATTGCCCAGGTCAAATTCTGATTTGTGGGATCGAAGGCAATTATTTTTCATTTTATGGTTCCTGGGTAGGTAATTTGTGATGTGAAATGCAACTTAACTGCCCTGTTTGATGTGTTGATGGCTTCTTTCCTACTTCAGCTTGAAAAGATTGTTTCCCTACAACATTTCTCACTTTCAATAAAATGGAATTATGCCTTTCATTTTTTTTTTCATTTTTTTTTCAAACATAACATGCAAGGGACTTGTCATTCTGGTCCTGAAGCTTGAAAGAGAAGATTAGGACCTCCCACAAGGCTCAAACCTTCAATGGAAATAAAGGTAGCTATTTGGAATGCCAAAAAAAACCAAACCCAGACCCACTTTTATTTGCATTATTAAATTTATTCTCTGTGTGAGGGTTTAGTTCTCAAAAATTAGGGACATTTTACACCTAACAAGGGCTGGAATACCTTGTTATGACCTGCCTCTGAGGCAGGGTAATTGAGGTTCTTGTTAATAGATCCCTTGGGGTGAATTAGATGGAAATGACAACAAGTGACTGGTGTGTATATGAGGCAGGTTTATTTTAAAACAAATTGATTGCAGCAGAAAGAAGGTATTTGGCTGTTTTGGTTCTTTTCTAGAAAAAATACCACAAAGAAGATACGTAAGGAAAAGAAAGAAAGGGAAGGGAAGGACAAGAGTAGATAGTGGAGAGGAAAAATATCACCACCAGTGGGTCCAATGGTGAGACTAGAACTTCATTTTATGGACTGAAACACATAAATTTAATTTTCTAAACACGTGTGCAAAGTATCTCAGTGTTCATCACGGCCAGTGAAGGTCTGGTCAGTCCTGTGAAGTCTCGAGAGCTGCTGGAAGATGCTGCACTGGGGTGTTCCTTCCAGCACCTCCCACAGCAGGTTGGTTTGGTCTCCTGGTCCCTTGAGGCAACCAGTGAGTCACAGCCTGGGTGAGACACACATGGGCACCTCCAGCACCACTAGAGACCTGCGTTATCAGGAGTGCACACAGAGGACTCTGTGTACAAACAAGGTGCTGTTTAGAGGGAGAGGGAGAGACCAGAAGTGCAACCTGCTTGCTTTCAAATGGGGAAATATTTGCGAACCATCAGGCTCTTTGGAGTTGGACAATTTCCTTCTCTAACAGAGCACAGAGAAAAGGTCACTCTGATTTTGAGACAATGGCTGCTGTTACCTACAAGAGGGACAGGATGAGAGCACTGAGGGTCTTGCTTTGTGCATCCCAGAGGGTATGTTAGTCTGAGAATCTATTAGGGCGAAGGTTACAAGATTTCTCTTCTCTAATGAGCAGGGAAGGAGAGACGGCAAGATAAGAGATGAAAAAATCACAGAATCAAAAAATGGTTTGAGTTGGAAGGGACCTTAAAGATCATCCAGTTCCAACCCCTTGTTAAGGGCAGGGACACCTTCCACTAGCCCGGGTTGCTCCAAGCCCCGTCCAACCTGGCCTTGGACACTTCCAGGGATGGGGCAGCCACAGCTTCTCTGTCCAACCTGTGCCAGGGCCTGCCCTCCCTCACAGGAACAATTTCCTCCTAAGGTCTAATCTAAACGTGCCCTATTTCAGTTGGAATCCTTTCCCCCTTGTCCTATCGCTCCATGGCCGTGTCAAAAGCCCTCTCAGCCCCTCTTTAGGAAGTGGAAGGAGCTCTCAGGTCTCCCTAAGCTTTTCCTGCTCCAGGATGAACAAACCCAGCTCTCAGCCTGTTCCCAGAGGAGAGGTGCTCCAGCCCTCTTAGCATCCAATTAGACAAATGTTAGTCTCAAATGCTAACATACTTAAAGACCATTTATTCTACTGCCCCAGTCACTTTCAAGCTTTTACTTTCTGATTTTGGTGATTTCCTTTTTGGCAACTGCTTCTGAAATCTTACATGTAGCATCCTGCCTCACTCCTTTACTCTGGATAGCAACTAATCACAGTGGCAGGGATTTAAAATTCGTTGTGGCTCTGTACTACAACAGGATGATTCTCTGGCGAACTGGGTTTGATCCTTGCCTCTGACACTGAACTGTGGTGTGGTTTTGAGTAAATCACCTTCGGATTTCTTCTTGGTTGGTTGAAAATTCTCATGAAATTTAATTCAGTTTGTGTCCATATTTCTGTTTCTGCTCTTAGGTGAGATTTATTTCTGCAAGGTGGACACCTTACCTGTGAAAGCCTGACCTAGTCATTCTTTAAGATAAAAATTATCTTCCTAGGTGCCTGTTTTTCCACGGTGACTCAAAAAAATGGAAGAGCAGCATAAACTGAGAAATGTAACTTTTAAATATTTATCATTAGGGGATGTGAATTGCATGTTTTATAAGTAGGACCTCAGGCAAAAAACCCCCTTTCAGTATGTTGCTTATTTGAGTGGCCTAAATGGAGAACTCTTATGATAAAATTAATTGTGATCAATTAACATATGAGCATAAAACATACTCTAAAGGCTGAGGAAGCATTATAAAGTGTGGTTTGTATTTGGCAATAAAACTGAGAAGAAAAAGGAAAAAACCACAAATATGAAAGTCTTGTTTTTTTTCAACTTTGTTTTCTATCACTTATGTGGTCAGTTAACAAAGAGCATAACACAAATATTTTTATTTGCCTTTTCTGCTCTTAGATTGCAGCAAGAGCAGACTGGGTAAATATATAAAATAATTCTTTAGGCAAGCAGGACCTCCCTTGGGCTTTCCAGCTGATTTTCAGTGATCTTTTGGTTTTGTGCTAAGCTGCAATGAACAACTGGAGAGCGTGTCTGTCAGGACATGGTTTTCATTGAGGGGAAATTGGAGACAATCAGGACACAGGCTGCACAGAGAGCTTCCAAACATCCAGCTGAGCTACTTGTTAGTGTTACATGACTCAAAAATGCACAATGATAATTTTGGAGGTTCATTACAGCTTGAAATTTCATGTTTATATGAGCTACCAAGCTCATGTTGTTGTTCCTCCATTAGCCTCTTCAATCACTGAACAGCACGGAACAAATAAATTGGCTCTTTTTAGGCTACTTGGAAGATGCTCGACAGAGAAATGCTTGATTTCCTGGAGCAGTAAGTGCTGCAGATAAACAGGCATGTAAATGGCTCCTTTCTCTCATGAATTAATTGCAGAGGGAAGAGCTTTGCTGGCAATCCAGACTGTCAACAGCCCTCAAGCTTTTCTCCCTGCTCCTTGGCCACCCTTACCCTGAGGACAGCCTTATTCCACAAAGAGCATTCTGAAAGACACCAGGTCTTAGAGGAGGGGCAGGAGAAGTTGGTAGGAAGGGTCCCTTGTGAGCAGAACTCCATCCACTTGATTAATGAGTAGAGAGGTGATTAATGCAACATATTAACAGGAACAGCTGTTTGCAGTGGTATTTTTAGTGACTGCATCTGCAGCTAAGTCCTGATCACAATAAAAGTAAAGTTTTTATCTCTAACAGTTGAAATCTGGACATGGAAAAAGAGAGAACACCTTTCCCATGCTGGGTTTGTGTTGTGCATCTTTGATTCAGCTGTTCCTGATTCAACACACCTGAATGTGAATTGTTTTCATTTTCAACCAGCTTTCACTCTAGAGAGACGAAATAATAACTGGGCTGGACCATCAGGGGAAGAAAATTGCTGATGTTCAACTGGTTTGAACAGTTCTCCTTTGCTACCAGCTGAAAATGTGTCCTACAGAGAGGTGACTGTCAGATGGTAGATAGATACTGCTGTCTAGAAGACATGAACAGGTGGAAAAACAGACAGACAGGCCAGCAGATGAATAGATCTGCTGCTCCTTGATTGTTTCAGATGCCAAGATTACAAGTGTAACAGAGTGACTGATTGATTGTCTTCCTCCTCAATACTTAACGGTAATAATAATAGCTGGGGTCAATCTGCCAGCAGTGGCTCGTGAGAAGTAATTAATCTGGTTCATACCCTTAGCCAGGGGAAGATAAATTATGTATGTGTCTTCCTTTGGTTGTCCTTTGCAGGCAGAATTTCCTGGCTTCTAAAGGACTCTCACTCCAGACACAGAGGGAGGGTTTCTTTATTAAGAGGAATAGAAATTTAAAGTCCGTGAAAGCTCAGAAGGAAAATGTCAATCAGGGTAATATAATTGTGTGTTCATCTCTGCTTTCACATTCTCTGGTACCTAGAGGGAATCAAATTCTCTGTATGTGCCACTCTCCCACTCCACTGCACATGTGAATGAACAATCTTTTTTTTTTTTTTTTGAAAGAATACATTGTTTTGGGCACACAGATGAAACTGGATTAACTTTATCTAAAAGCAAGGAGCACTTTGACCTGAATAGGTCAAGCAGTTGGGCTAGATCAGCATTGTAGCTCCCTTCCAATGGAGGTTATTTTAGTCTATTCCACTCCCATCTATTTTTGAAGCTACATTTGTAGGTTCTCTCCACTAAATTCCAATTGAATCTCTCTTAAGGTGTGGCTAACAGAGATGGGATGAACTAGAGGTGTGAAGTTCTGAATTCCATTTCATTGGATTTCATTCGATTGACTATAGAGATGGTCTACACAACCAGCTTAGATTTGATTCCTAACTTCAGACTAGTTAATAGAAGCTTAATGACCTTCACCTGCTTCTTATTTTGTTTGGACTAATTTATTTTCATCGCTCACTGAATTTTCTTTTGTCTCTGTGAAGTCTTCCTGAACACATTCCTCCCACCATTTCCCACAGCCTCCCCTGAGGCAACATCCAAAAGTTCCAGTGCTGTCTAAAGTGAGGATTTAAAGCCTGCCCCAGCAATTAGCCACGTAGGTTTAATTACCGTGCAGTCAGATTTATGCATCATCTGTTATGCACCTCTGAAAAATCTTTCCCTCCACTTATGCAATAACTTTGCACAAAGACTCGCTTCTGCTTTCAGGCCTTTAAGCATCTAAGAGGACTAAACACTACAGGGATGCCCTATGGGGCCATGAATTTTGATTAATTCTTCTGCAATTTGCATACCTGACTAAACTTCTTTCCTTCAACATCTGAGCACTGCCACTGGTGTTTGGGATTCTGTTCACTTCCCTTTAAAAGCTGCATTTTTTTGCATAAACATGAAAAGAAATACTTCACGAAGGAAGATACCGCTTTTTCAACTTCTGCTGCTCCCGTTCTTTCAGTCTTTGTTTTTCCTGAGACCCTGAAATGCTTGAAGTCCCCATGATTTCATTTCCATTCTCTTGAGCAGACACTACAGGGAGAGACTGCAATGATGTCTTGCCCATGGCTTCTAACCTCCAGACAGGCATTAAAAATAAAATAAATTTTTCCTCAACTGTAACGCTAAGAGCATGTTGCCATGGTCACAACAGTGTCACCAGATGCCATCAGTCCTCATGGATCCCACTCTACTGGCTTGGGAGAGCCTTGCTTTGCCATAGAGCATGGCTGGCCTTAGAAACATCTAATTTGTCATACAGCAATGGTCAGTGGTCCCAGCCACCAACTCAGCCTCCTTTAGGGTGCTGTTGCCAAAAATAACCAGGATGCCAAGTAAAACCCAACACCTAAATTAGTGAATAGTAATGATCGACCTCAGCTTTAAGCTGGGCTCCTCTGTCCACAGGGCCACAGGTCCTGCCAGGAGCCTGCTCCAGCACAGCCTTCCCATGAGGTCACACCCTGCTGTGGGCATCCATCCGCTCCAGAACTGGGTCTTCCAGGGGCTGCAGGTGGATCTCTGCACCCTCATGGACCTGCAGGTGGATCTCTGCTCCCCCATGGACCCCCATGGGCTGCAGGGGAACCTCAGCTCTGTCACCTGGAGCATCTCCTGCCCCTCCTTCTGCACTGCCCTGGGGGTCTGCAGAGTTTATCATCTCACAGATTCTCACTCCTTTATGTGGCTGAAATTGCAGGTGATATTTTTTCCACTTCTTAGGTCTGTTATCCCAGAGTCACTTCCAATGTCACTGAAGGGCTTGGCCTTTTACAGTGGCGGGTTCATACTGGAGCCACTTGAATCCATTGGACAGGGGGGAAGCTTCTGGCAGCTTCTCCCAGAAGCCACCCCTGTAGCCTCCTACTACGAAAACCTTGCCTTACAAGCCCAATAATTAGAATTGCATATGAAAATTAGGTGACTACACGTCAATACAGTTTCTATGTGAAATATTCAGGGAAGTGTGTATGGGAAAAGCTTGCCCTAGGGCACATTCTATTTAGAGAACACCAGAAGGCATAGAGCTGAACTCCTGAAATCATAAAGCATGTTATAAGGTTTTCTTTGTCTGATTGATTGCTTTTAAATGTAAAACCTTTCTTCATGAACACTGACGAAGCAGAGCCGGAGAGAAAAGAGGATTGGAAAAGTCAGTTCTAAGGGCCATATTGCAGACCTGTTTGATATTTTTAGTTTGCTCTCTGGAAAAAATCAGAGCATGCAGCAGCAGGGTTCTCCTCTTCAAAGCTCTACCATCTGAGAAGTGAGGGGAATAAATGAAACATTTCACCTGTTGAACATGTCCAGGGGTGTCTCCTGAGTCTCCTGCAGAGGACTCTGAAAGAAGCAGTGCAGCAAGCAAGGGAGGCAATGGAACAGGCTCTGATGCTTTCCAGCAAGTTCACTTTGCTTCCCCTGCTACAGAGAAATTGCCCTGATTTTCTGTCTAATGTGTACGATATGCCCCTTCTGGTTTTCTTTTGCAAGTGTCTCCACTTGCCATCTTATTTCACCTTCTCTGTGTTCAATGGATCACAGAGCACCTCTGCTCTTCATTCTTTCTCCTTTAACTTTCCTTCTCACTCTCGGTATCCTAAATGCCTTGTTTCTTTAGAAAGCAACGGGATATTGAAAGGGTGAAGGGTCTGGAGCACAAACCTGATGAGGAGAAGCTGAGGGAGCTGGGGGTGTTTAGGCTGGAGTAAAAGAGGACATGGGGAGATTTTAGTGCTCCCTCCAACTACCTGGAAGGAGGTTGTAGCCAGGTGGAGATTGGTCTCTTCTCCCAAGCCACAAGCAATAGGACAAGAGGAAATGGCCTCAAGTTCCAGCTGGGGAGGTTTAGATTGGATATTAGGGAAAATTTCTTCACAGAAAGGGTGGTCTAGCATTGGAACAGGCTGCCCAGGGCAGTGGTGGAGTCACCATCCATGGAGGTATTAAAAGACGTGTAGGTGTGGCACTTGGGGACATGTTTGGTGGAGGGCTTGGCAGAGCTGGGTTAGTGATTGGACTCTATGATATCAGAGGTCTTTTCCCACTTTAAAGGATTTTATGGGAAAGATTCATCCCACTTTCAGTTACAAAAAGCATACTCACACATACACATAGTAGAGACAGAATTCAAATGAGATTCTTAAATTGGGATTCATATGCTATAATTTAGCCACTTAAATGCAGATACCTAAAAATCAGACTCCTAAACTAGCCATAGAACCCTTTAAAAGCCAGAGGCAAGTGATAACACATCTGCAGCATTGTCCAACTCACTGTCTTACACATTTTGCTTAGGAAAACATAGTCAGTCCCCAGAGGTGCCTGTATACCCCATTAACTGCAGAGGAAGCCTGTGACACACCTTGCTATGGATCAGATGAAGGCCAACAATAAGGAACAGTATTTCTGATCCAAAATATTTTTTAATCCTTATTATTAAAGGTTATCATAGTTTAGCTCTTCCAGTTTAGTTTTGCCAAAATACTGCCAAGAGAATCAGAATGGAGAATGTGTGAGTCAGAAGGTCTTAGATGGTAATTTTTAAACTTTACACCCGTGCAAAAGGAAGAACAGCCTTGTCGTGCTGACTTTTACCAGGAAGAGGTCAAGTTACACTCGGCTTCTTAGGCTTGGTCTCATTTAAATTTCATACATCAGCTCGAAGCTCAAACCTGAACTTCAACACTTAATTCCTGGCGCACCTGTACTGGAACTGGGAAGGCAGTTTTGGTCACACTGGGATTTTTTTCCCACTGGTTTTGATGACTTCTCCCTCAGGCAGAAGGGAGCTCATTCCCAACACCACCAAGCTCCCCTGGGCTGAGCCCAGCCCCTGTGCCCCCTGCCAGCATCCCTCTTGCTCCTCTGCTGCCATAGCTGATACCTCCTGTCCAGATGAGCCCTCACAGTAAATCTCAACGTGTTTGGGTGTTTATTTGGGCTCCCCTGTAGCATAACGGGCTCTCACACTGTGTTTTCCCCCAGCACACGGCACTCCCTGCAGCTCCCTTCCTCCCAGGGTGAGCCCTGGGCTCCCCTGCTGCCCTTTGCCCTGCATGTATTTACCCCCATGGGAAACCATCTACTTGCTGTTTGTCCAGTTTTGCTGCTAAAAGCCTTGTGTTTCTCCTCATAAAAAGCTTTTCAGCACTCCAAATCTCAAGCACCTGTAAGAGGAGATGTGTTTTTTATGAGAATCTTTTCTCAGAATCTCTTCCATCATTGCCTTTATCCCCTCTTGCTGATGCCACACACTGGCACAGACTGGTTACATCTTTACTGAGATATTTCCAGTGGATACAATTCATGGAGTTTTTTGATAAGTGTTCAGATAAATAGCTATGAAGGGGGAAAGCAATGTGGAATTGTAGAAATCATTGAATCACAGAATGGTTTGGGTTGGAATGGACCTTAAAACTCACCTTGTTCCAACTCCCCCCTGGAATAGCCAGGGATACCTCCCACCAGACCAGGTTGCTCCAAGCCCTGTCCAATGTTGTCCTACATCATAAATAAAAGTATTATTAAGCCAATGCCCATTCCAACTGCTCACAGGAGCCCTAAGGAAAATGAGAAAGTAACATATTCAAAATTATTTAATGGAATTAAATTGTACTGATATGACCAGGTCTGATATCTGTTCTGCATTTTTGTTGATAGATCAAATATTTCAGTTTGAACTTGATAATCCTTCTTCAGAATCAATAATTTATGAAAAACTTCTTGTTTTCATTGAGGAAGGATTTTTGACACACATATGAGACCCTAAAATCAACGAAGAAATCATTAAAAGAATGTTCCAGCCAGCTGTAACAGAAACATTCTTCATTTTCCTTTCTTTTACTTTCACATTTCATTGCTCTTTAGAAAGAAAGAGCTTTAAAGAAAGACAAGTGGAGCACTCATGGAAATGCAGTACATCACCAAAAGCTGAGCAGTCACCTGTGAAGCGAAAAAGCAGAAAAAAATTAGAGACATTTCACTTCCTGCTGTCTCAGTCTGTCATTATATGACTCACCAAATATTCCTGTCCATCACATATCAGAATTTGAGGTACCAATGTTCTTGCTGGGTACAGAGGTAACAACTTCCTTCTAAAAGCATCTGAATTGTTTTTGAATGGCTGATAAATACAAGTGCCAAAAAAGGAAAGTAAGGGGAATAGCAAAAGGAAAACAAGAAAAGAACCCAACATTTTAAATGTGAACTGTGAATGAATTTAATTAAATTATATTTGCCACTGTGTCTCTGGCAGGAAAGAAAATTACTGGTGTTCCAATAGTTGCTACTTTATTAAAAGCCACTCTATTTTTTCCCAAAGCTTTTAAAGCAGGGACTGACAGAGATTAAAATACAACCAGTAGTTAAAAGCTACTTTCATTCCTGAACTTCTGAGAGGGCACTCAGCAAACAGATGCTTTGAAAGCTGAGGGAGGAGGACCAGCACTTGCCCCTGGTCACTTCAGTGTATTCTGTCCTGTGCCCGTGCCAATGGCATGGACAGCAAAGCAAATGCCAAGTGCCAGGAAAATGGGTAAGTGCATGTTTGACTCAGTGCTGACAAAAAAAAATTCCTCATTTTCTGAGTAGTTAAGTGAGAGAAATCAGGATATGTAAAGGCATTAGGCATATTAACTCTGCTAATTAGCACGGGGAACCAAGACTGGGCTGTAATTTCATTTTTAGCCTGGTCAGAAAACCTTCTCCATCATGCAGAGCAGACAACAGGGGGAGCTGGGATAACACTCTGCTGATCTGAAACAAAATTGGCTGCCAAAAAAGGTGATTCTTGAGCAGCAATGGACACAGGGCAGGGAGATTAGGATATGCCCAGGGTCTGCATGTCCATGCAGGTCTCTGAGAGTCTCCTGAAACATCTTGTGAGGTCCTGGCACACTCTGGTGCAGGACAGCAGAAGGGCTTGTGAATGAAGGAAGTGCCCTGCGGGTGCCAAACAAAACCTCTGACTGGTAAAACTGGTCATGCCTGCAGAGAACCAGGTTTGAGGAGTCTCCAGAGTGGTCTTGAAAGCTGTAATTTTCAGAGAATGACAGAATGCTTTGGTTTGCAGGGTACCTTGAAGCTCATCTCATTCCATCCCCTGCCATGGGTAAGGACACCTTCCACTGTCCCAGGCTGCTCAGAGCCCACCCTGTGCCAGGGACACACCACTCCCACAATGGAGAATGTCTTCTCAATGTCCCATCTAACCCTGCCCTCTCCAAGTTTAAAGCCATTCCCCCTTGTCCTGCCACTCCAGCCCTGCTGCAGGGTCAGCACAGCGAGTGCAGACAGTGGTCACCCTTCCTGCCACCTGGAGAAGACCACTCCAGAACATCAGTATTTCTACAGCTGACCAAGGTGGATTCCTTTATAAGCCATGGAGAGCCAGGAAGGGGAGCCTGCAGTGCAATTCATCTCATTTCAATCCCATGTGTCTAAAACCAATCAGGTAAATCACATCACAAAGTTATCTATTCCTCTCTTCTGTCTATAAAAAGAGACTGAGTTGCCTGGACTGAATTTTAGATACCTACCTGTTGCACTACTAAATAATGTCCCATGAATCTCATCTTTTTACTCCTTACTAGATGGTAAAAATGGTAAAAGCTTTATTCTCCTACCAAAAAAACATGAGACACAGAGTTCCTACGGCTGACACCTCTTCAGCAGGAAAGAAAAGGTGGCCAGCAAAAGGGAACCACATGATATTTTTCTGCAGTACATAAGTGGGTATTTTGGTGTTCAATGGTGATGGTTTTCTGCACTTCCTGCTTAAAAACTAGAGCAAATTTTGCATTAATAAAAATGAAAGAAAACCCGTGCTTTGGAATAATAGAGTGCCAGTTCCAGAAAGAGAATTAAGCATGTGTGCAGCATCAAACATGTGAGTTGGTCAATCTGGTTCCCACAGCTGGTGTGGATTGTTGCCCAACGATGTAACAGCCCCTCAGAAACATTCCAGAGATTCTAAAATCAGTAAAAAAATGCTAATTTTTCAATAAAACATTGATATTTTCAAAATATTCCATCTAACCCTGAGTACGAAAGTAATAGTTAAGGTAATGTTTCCAATACCTTCATTAATGCAGCCCTTTCTTTATCAGGAGGAAAGTGCAAAAGCCATTTTCAGTCAGAACTGGGATGTTATTTTTTTATTCCCCTGCATAAAATATGACAGCTCTGTAGTTTGTGATGGTGGCATGTGGAAAATATTTCCATTAGCATTCATTTACCCTTTCCTTTCTTCTTCCTTGCCTTGCCTTGCCTTCCCCTTCCCCTTCCCTTTTCCTTCCTTCACTTATCCACAAAAAAACCATTTTTTTTCCCCCTATAATGACCATTACAGATATATAATCACCTGCCAGAACCAGAATCCATGTTAATTCCATGTCAAGCTTTCACCAAAACCCATCCTCATGGAAGTCTCAACAAACCTACAAGGCTTTCTCTCAAAAATCCATTGCAATGTATTTAAACAACATAAATGCTCTAATAAAACAGGCAACTGCTGAGGGTTTGAAACAACACTAACCTGGCACTGTGTGATTTTTAGAGCTGACTTCACAAATGTATTCAGACCTGTCCTAGCCAGGTGACCAAGTGACAAAGCCACCACGGGACACCCATGAATGAGATTCCTACAGCTGAGCAGCTCAGCAGCTGTGGGCACTGAGCCCAGGTCAGCTGTTAATTCTTTTCTATTTTTTCCTCTTGGCATCTCAGGTGGATTTCAAGCTCGAATTGAGCTCTATACAACCATGGCAATCCTGCTGCCTGCACCAGAGGGCCAGGCTTTTGCACCAAATCCACGTTTGCTGCATGATGGATGCAGCCTAAGACAGCCCTGCTTGCTGGCAGGAGCTGGTGTCACTCAAACAGCAGCTCTGTGGCACTGATTAATCCATCCCAATGATTCAGCCTTTGCTTTGTCGCCTTTGCCATCTGCCTGTTTCTCTGTGATCTGTCCAAACTGAAGGCGTAGCCCTCCAGAACACCATCTCCTCCCAAACACTCCCACAGGGAGTGCAATGTGTTCCCACCATGCTTGGATTTGTCTGTATTTTGCCATGGAAAGTCATTATGACCCCGAATGGTGTCCAGTGTGGCTGGAAAAGCAAAGTGATCTGTTTTCCACTCTGCTGTCAGCCTACAGTGGCCTGGAAAACAGCTCTCAGGCTGCTCTCCAGTCCTGTGGGGTGGTCCAGGAGCTTGTAGATCATACTTAGGGATGAGGATGAGCCTCAGTCATACCTGAATCCACATTTGAGGTCCTACAAACAGCAAAAGGCATGACAGATTTCCTTTGCCAAGGGACATCCAGTGTAAATGCATGGCACTGCCCTGCAGAGGGACCATCAGGTGTCTTTGTGATCACAGAATCATGGCATCATCAAAGCTGGAAAAGACATTTAAATCACCAAACCCAACCCTGGCAGGCAGCAAGAGAAAGGAAGATGTCATGTCCTGGCTGTAGGACGGAGAGTGGAGTCCTTTGGGGCTGGATGGAATGCTGAGGGTCTCGCTGGAAAGGTGGTGCAATAATTCCTCCACTGAATGCAGCATCTTCATTGGGGTCTGCCATGGGAACCCGTCAGAAGCACGGGATGTGGGAAGGTCCCGGCTGCCATCTAGTGGAGTCGGGATGTGTGTCTAGGCTAAAATAAATAAATAAATAAATAGTATATTTGGGAATAAAGGAGAGCTAACCTCTAATCTGTGGGTGAAATAACCTCCTCACTTGAAAAAAAAAGACACAAAAAATAAAGTAGCCTAGACAGCACTGAAAGTGGGGACAGAACGGCTTTGGAACCACAAGAAAGGGGATAAAGGAACAGGGATAAAGGAACAGGGGAATAAAAGAACAGGGGGTAAAGGAACAGGGGGAAAGGAACAGGGGGTAAAAAAGAAACAGGAGGAAAGGAACAGGGAATAAAGGAACAGGGGGTAAGAAAGGAACAGGGGTAAAAAAGGAACAGGAGTTAAAGAAAGCTCTTGCCACTGTTTCTGAAACAGTTGGTGACCTCTCCCTCACATCAGTGGGAAAACATACATGGGTTTTCATACCCAATAAAAGGAAATCCGAGCTAATAATCAGATGGTAGTTAATTCCCCCACCCAACTTGTTTTCTAGCATGTGCACTTCACAGCACAACTGTACTTTTTTGCTAGGAAAGGTGACAGATGTTTTCATTAAAAGTTCACTTCACAACTTCCTTTTCAATACTTTGTTCATCCTGCTCGTCACTGATGGGGGATCAAATCTCACACCTAGAGAAGAGTACAAGCCTAGGGCAGGAACATACTCTGCTTCCCTGAGAACCTCCTTAACCACTTGTGGGTTCCACATTTTCCATTCTTTTCTTCAGCCTTATCTTCAACCCACACAAACGTTTCATGCCTGGGAAGGCTCTCGGTGTTGTACAGGGAACTTTTCAAGGAAGAAACCTCTCACTTCTACACTGATACTGTTCCTTTTCCTTTAACGTGCTTTCATTTCCCCTTAGGAGATTTTAGCTTGTCTTTGTAGATCCCACTGGGTAAGAAAGAACATTTAGCACAGTATAAACAGAGTATCAAGTGGGTTTTTTTACCATCAAGCTGATTTGGACTCGATGTTGTGTTTTACACACTGTTACCTGTTTTGTAAGGAGATGGGGAAAATCCTTAGCCTGTTGATGCACTTGGTGTGGATTATGTGAGGATAGTTGTCTAGTTTCTAAAATCACTTCAAATCATAAGAAATGAATGCTGTTACAAAAAAAAAGGGGGGTTTCTACAATTCTCTGTACACATAGTCCATTGGATCAAGAGGCTTCATCTGGCTGGAAATCCATCTGAGTTATTAAAATAAAGCTTGTTCTTGAGCAGAGGTGGGCAGGCACCTCCTCACCTGCTCATCACTCCCAAAACTTGATTTAGCTACAACAGCTAGAGGTGAATCCCATTCCCAGTTTAATGGGGTGGGTTTAGCTGTTTGTCCTGATCATGGGGAACCACAGAATGGTTTGGGTTAGAAGGAATCTTCAAGATGATCTAGTTCCAAACCCCCTGCCATGGGCAGAGACACCTTCCACCAGCTCTGTACGTGCCCAGCTGTGGTCCAGATAAAATGTTCTGGCAAGTTAAGTGAGGGAAATAAAGAAACACAGATTCAGTGCAGACATTTGTGTGCACACTGAAATATTAAGGATTTATTGTATGTTCCCGTCGCTTCAAGGAAAGCATTTCTTGTGCACTTTGGCCCAGCAGTTTTGTTCTACCACATATGAAGTGATAGGAAAATCCTTTTGCTCCATAAAATTGCAAATAATATTTTAGTATTCTTTTCTCATACTGCTAAATTTTAACATGTATTAAAAATTGATAGCATTTGAACTAAAATACGGTAGAAATAAACATTCCAGTCATTTAATTTATGTCATGAATTATAAACATGATTTGTTTTTATTTGTGACTAAACAGTATTATGTTCTGAAAGCACAAAAATGATGAAATATTCATACAAACTGCAATTCTTTATTTAAGCTCTTTAGGATTTTCATGATGTTCTATACAATCGTTTTCACTAACCAAAAATCTCCCCACCATTCTGATGTATTTTGCTGTAGGCAGGATCTGATTGAAACCTTTATTCTTTAGGGATAATTGCAGGGCTTACACCTTGAGAATATCATATTAATATCTTACTTTGATAATACAAGAGCACGGTTCAGGCCAGCCAGTGACGGTGTAGATGCAATTGTCTCTCTTGCCATCAAAGCTGAGGTGGATTATGTGTGTCTGATCTCAGCTTTGATTTCCAGACCTCTCCCTGTTAGCAGGGAACAGCACAATTATAATTAAAATATGTTCCAGACTTGTTCCCAATCCATTATAGAGACAGCAACATCCCTCTTTTCCTGCAGGTACAAACAGGCAACACAGAAGATTTGGGACCTTACATGGAAGGATTTCAGGTACAAATTGGTTCAGAAAACAAATTTTGCCAGTAGGGTTTTTATTAGAATAATCAATCTAGAACTTGCTAAACTTTTAATATCTTTATGTTTTCTTCTCTATAAGGTCAATGTCATTATTGCTGTGGGACATCCCTTGGTAGAAATACCAAGTGTTTATTGTATTAGAGCTTGAATCATCATTCAAATAATGCAAACACTGAGAAGCTGCCCTTGTTTCACTGAAAGCTGAAATTATGATGTAAAAACAATAGTAGTGAGCTTGACTTGATGTTAAAGTCAGAAGAACCACAAGGTTCACTGATAGTCATTATATGATGCACCATTTCAGTTTCTTAATATAAAATATGAAATTTATACTTTTGGTAGGAGACACTTCACCCTTGCTATCAAGTGCCAGTTATTAATAGTTCTAACATGAAGCTTGTAAGGCACTAAGCCAGACAGGGAAAAATCTTTTTAAAAAGGTGACTGGCTGACTGAGGAAAGATTAAGAAATGAGGAAAAAAAACGAGAAAAAAGCCTAACAAAAAATGTTACCTGAATGTGTGATAAAAGTACCCGAATACTCCCAGAAATACATGAAATATTTCCATTCAAAAAGATAATTGGAAGATGGGATCGTGTCACGCTGTCAAATATATTGCTTATTTTTAGGCATCTGGCAGGTGTCTTTGGGGACAGTAGGAGAAAAGTTAGCCAATATCATACAATTAATTGTGATATGACACTAAAGCCAAGACCAAGTGACTTAATTTGCACTTAAGCTGGCACAAATCAACCAGTAACACCTCAAAATGATCTTTTTTTTCCCTTCTGCAGCCTGCAGTGAGATCAGCTCAAGCCCTCATGCCTGGAAGCTGCATTTTACTTCTCTCTTCACTCATTGCACTGTAGACCCTGTAGCAATTGGCACACCATGGGAATGATTCTCTATTTAAGCTCGGTTTTTCATTGCTCTGGCCCTTCTCCAAGTGAAAGTAAATCACACTTGGCCACATTTACTCTTCAAAGGTTAAGGAGTTTCTGCTGCTCACACTTTTTGCCCTTGTTTTATCCAACGTTGCATGTGACAGGCAAGAATTTGCAGAGAAATAATCTTATGCAATCAGTGTTCTTGTGCTCCTCCTGTTAAGCTCAGTATAAATTATCTAAATTCAATCCTGAAAAGCTAAATTGTTTAAGTTTTTGACTTCTGGTTCACACTTTATACTAAAATTGAATTTGCTGAAAATGTAATGTAACCCAAACACCGGTGCCACGTATTATCTTAACTGATATTAATATTCTAATTAAATAATTAGAGTAATTTCTTCTGATTTTAACAATTTCTGTTTCCAGTTTCAGCTCTCTCACAGGAATCTATTCTCCCTGGAGTAGCTATTTCTTCCAGGAAGGAATGAAATGAAGATCCTTGTCTCTGTTCATGTTAGAAAATTCTGAGAAGACAAGAAAAGGACAAAGAGCCAGTGAGGCAAAGGCCTTTTTAGGTGATAATTGATGCCACAGGTACTATAATGCAGCCAAATAATTGTGCCTATTATGTTTACAGAGAGTCAATGGAAATTATTTGGACAGACCACTGGTATTCTTGATGCAGAGGGATTTGTTGCCAGTCCTTTAATTCAGGCTTCTACAAAAGCAGAAAACAAGAGCCCTGAGAAGTCCTTGTGCCTTCACATCTATTACTAACCCGTCCATTTAATATCAGAGTCATCATGGAAACACCATTTCAAGACTGCAAGATTTAACTACAAGCCAGAAAATCCATTTGATACAGTCAACACTTATAAGAGTCCTGTTATGACACTTTATATCACTGCTTGAGACATGGAGATCAGAAAACGCCACCACACATCCAGAACTCAGCCGAGCCAGACAATTTGGTCAGCAGAAGAAATAATTTCCTTTGGGTTTTATTGCTTTTTCTTTTATCTTCCAGTTATGGAGCACCACGGTCTTTAGAGTAAATTGGGCAATTTTCACAATTAATTATGCATCAATGGAAATGCAGCAGCCGTAGGAAGTTTTCGATCTCAACATATATGGGTAGAGACGAGTAAAATTTTGATCTTTCTTGAGTTGTTACTCTGGGCTCCATTTTCATAGAGACCATGGTCTTTTGGAGGCTGAAAAACATCCATCTCCAGGAAAGAAGGCTCATCCAACACTTGTGTTTACTGATGATGCCACTTTTCCATGTCATTTGGATGCTCTGTGACATTGAGAGCCATGTGAAGGCACCTCTTACTTTCCACCCAGCTCACTTTGAATTCTTCTGGATAAAGGAAGGAAACCAGTATGAACAACATCTTGGGCCACACATTGTAAAATTCCTCCCTGTGCTCCCTCAGACTCCTCTCCCACACTCAGGCCTGAATTCAGACATTGCTGTAATTTTCACAGGTAGAAGAATAACAAGGAAAAAACCACTTTTTTATTATTATTATTTGGAAGAGGAAGACACCTCCTTGGCAGTCAGATTTTACACAAAAAATTGGAGACATAACATTCCACTTGCATCCAGGTAATTACAGACAACTTGAAGAAGTTATGCCATCTAGGGTTTTTTATGTAAAAGGAAAGGAAAAATGAAAGCAAGTCCATTTTTCTCTATTATAATTTTTGTTATTTAATTGGTCTTGGCAGCTCCCTGAACTGTTCAGAAGAACGGGGTAAAATGTAATGGCCCTCACTAGTTGGTACAGTTTAGCTTTCTTCACTCCTTTCCAAACCCTGATGTTCTCATCAAAGAGGTTTGTTGATCCATTAATCTACAGGTTATGGCAACCACTGGGAAAAAAAGAACCAAAACCAACTAAACAAACAAAAATAAACCCCCCTCAAATACAAACCCTGGGGACAAAAGTTTATTTTCAAACTTCTGAATGTTTTACAACACTGGAGAGCAAAAACAGTCACAGGTAAGGATGCACTTAGCAATATCTCCAGAAGTCTCTTTGTCTGTCTCTCGAGAGTCTCAGGCTCTTTCTTTGCAAAAGTTGGTTTCCCTTACTAATTTCCTTGCAAAGAGCAGTTATTTCTTAATGATTATCACACGGAGCCTTGGCCTTCCCAGTGTCTCCACTTTGGCTTCTTGCTTGTCAGAAATATTCCAAACTGCAGCTACTGAAGTAACATCAGAACATGAAAGCAGTTTGGGGCTTTTTGTGAACTTTGAATCTTTTTTGCTACTAAAGAGACAATATAAAAAGACAGCTTAAGAGGACGATTTTAGTCACTGTGTTGCAGTTCAGCAAGAATTTTGGCTTCTCATTTCCATGCTTGCTGGACCAAAACAAGGAGCAAAGCTTGAATAAGCTGAATAGAGTCCAGCTCCCATTGCATGAGGATTGAATTCCAGTTTCCAGAGCTGAAGGGTGCTCCTGGTGCCCCTTCCCTGGGCACTTTATTCTATAGGTCTATCAGTGAAAGCACAGAAGTGAAGCAGAATAGATGCTTTTTGTGTTTGCTGTGATGCAGAGTGTGCTCATGAGAGGGTTATTTTGGGTTTAGAAGGCCAGCCAGTGTTTATTGTCTTGCAAAAGATGCCCCATGTGCAGAACTGCTGTAGAAAATGAACCTCCTCCTATACAATCATTATGTTTATTGGGGATTTTATTTGTTTTTTGGTGGTTTGGTTTTGTTTTCCCCTAATCAGGCTTTTATATATGATTACTCCACATCCTGAGGCCACCTTCAGCACACAGATGTGGTCATTTTCACCCCAGAACTAGATGGCACAGTCCATCTTGTCCTCCTCCACACGGGCACAAGTCCGTACCTCTTACCGTGCCACCTCCGGCCAATTTCTGTTTGCACCTCAAAAACAAAGGAGAAAGGTATTTTGTGGTTAAATACTGCTTGGGTGTAGCCCAGTGCGAAAGAAGCCAGACAGGAACAGTGGCTAGAGAAGAATAAAGTTTTTAGACATCTCAGTCCAGGTTAGTTCCCTTTCCAGCTGAGAGAGAAAAGGAGGATCCTCCAGTTTCGTCTGGCCTGTGTCAGCATGGCCATCCTTCTGCACTGATGAACCTTCTGCTGTGGCTGGCTCAGAGTTGGCCTCCCATGCTGAGAGGGTAAATGAACCCCCACCCTTCCCCTCAAGAATTAAAGACATATTTTATGTAGTGATAGGACAAGGAAAAATGGCTTTAAACTGAAAGAGAGCAGATTTTGTGTTTTACAAAGAAACTGTTGGGGCACAGGGTGCCCAGAGAAGCTGTGGCTGCCCCATCCCTGGGAGTGTCCAAGGCCAGGTTGGATGGGGCTTGGGGCAACCTGGGCTGGTGGAAGGTGTCCCTGCCCATGGCAGGGGGTGGGACTGGGTTATCTTTAAGGTCCCTTCCAGCCCAAACCATTCCATGATTCTGTGTGCGCCCACCCAGTTCTGTGTTCCTGCAGACAAAGCTAATTATTATGGCTGTTGCATAATTAAATAAATGGGAAAAAAATTGTCTCACTTCCATTTTTTACTTACCTGGTTTCAATTTCTAGCCCATGGCACTCAGTCCACCTTCCTCTACTGTTCTGGAAGGTCTATCAACACTAAACCTGAGTTCCCCAACTTGAGCACTGTAAAACACGTTCTCCACCACTAGAATATTTTCTCAGCAATATTTTTTTAATCTTCTCCCTGTTTTTTAAATACTGCTTTGAAAATATATTCTACTCATGGCCTCACCATCATCGCCTACACAGTTAAACACATTTGCTCCACCTTGCCTGCTCTTCCTCAGTTGCTAAGGGCTGTTGTCTTGTTTCCATCTGCTTCTAGAACAGTACAATCTGCAGCAAGTTTCTTAACCAACACTCACTGACTTGTGGCTGAGAAATAATTCTGCTTTGCTGTTTAAGATGATGAGGGAAAAGCCAGCAGCAAGCAGAAGGTGTTTCCTTTCTGTTGGTGGCAACTCTGTGTATGTTCACAGAAACACAGAGTGGGTCCAGATCACCCACCAGAGCCTGATGTCACAGCTAGGTCTGGGGACAAATGTGCCTTCCCAGATGTTTAATCAGAAGGAAATTTCTAAATCGTGTGTCTGGAATGTCAGGCTGAATGTAAAGCTGTGGTCTATATTAGAAAGGATTAGGAGTGTTAATAGACTAGTGACTGTATAGTCAATAATTCTTAGATATATAGACAGTATAGGCAATAATTTAGAGCTATAAACTCAAACAAAAGGCTAAGAAGTGTTAATATATTTGAAAATATTTCATTTATTATTTCAGAAATTTCTGATAAAATTCAGGAAGTCTGGCCTGTGAAACATGTAGATGATTAAATACTCTGAAAGTTTAATAAGCCCTAGATGTCAAACTTGGAAAATGAAGATTTAGTCAAGACAGTCCAGGGAGTCTAGAGGGGTTAGAGACAGGATTCACCTCCTCAATACACTTTTGATACCGCAGGAGATGCCCTTTGTGGGGAGGGAGGGTATTTATGAAACAGGACTCTCCTTTTTAGGAGCTGCAGGTAGGACCCAGCAGAGTCTTAGTGCAGTCTGAAACTGAATCCCAGTTAAACCCTAAAATAGTTACCTCAGCTACCCTGGAGTCAGAAAAGAAGAGGAAATTCCAGGGTGTCAACATATTCTAAAATATGGAGAATAAAATTTTATGTTTCCTATATAATTAATTCAAGATTCATTCTTATCACAACATCTACATAAATGGATCTGGATACTATGATAAATGGAATCATTCATGTCCCATCTACAGTAAAAGTCTGATTTATACATTCTAAACAGAACAGCAGAATTATTAACATGAAGAAATACTAAAAATCTTCACAAGCATAAGAAAAATCCTGAAAAATAATATTTTATTATTGAGCAGATAACATAAATTTTAATTCCCATTTCATCATAGACCTTTAATGAATGGAGATCTCTCTGCATCACTCCTGCAGTTTGTACTCTCAGATCTGCACCTAGAAAGGCGTTTCCAAGGCCTGCTATAGGACAAAAGTATGAAGGGAGGATGAAAAATATTTGATGGATGGAAAAGTAGTAAAAGCTCGTTCCACCACTAGATGGCTTCATTCCCATGGAGATAATTGATATTTATCGACATCGATTCCCATGTTAACAGAGAATGTTAAGAAGCTGAAATATCTGATTATGTGGCTGTATATATTTGCCAATGAAAGTACTATTGTAGAGGATGTAATTTCCTTACCTCTTGGTTCAGGAAACAGTAGAGAACTGCTACAATAAACCCCTGGAAAAGACCAGAAAAATAAAGTTTTGAGTGTTAACACAGCTTGAAAAAGCCATTTTTATTACCTGACTTCATGACAGTGCTCTGTGTGTGAATTAATGAGTATCACTGGAGGTGGGAGGATTGCTATAAATTGAAAGGTATTTTCTCTATCTCCAGTAAAGCTGAACAGCCAGATAAACACCTGGTTAGTGGCTTTTCATCAAAGTCAGTAAGATTATATGAATTCACAAGAGGAGATGATGTGATGATGTGGCAATTGAAGTGCTCCCACGACATGCCTACAAATGTATAGTCCATTCTCCAGCCAAAAGCACCCTGAGCTGATCCTTTACACACTATAAATCAGAAAGGAAACATAGACTTCAGAAAGAGATCCATGGTTGGAGCTCATGCAGCTTTCCAGTCAAACTCCATGTCTTTGCAGTGTATCACATGAGATCAAATCCCTGCCCATTGAATCTGTGAAAATTCTGAACTGTCATAAACCCAGGACTTTCCTAGGGGGCCAAAGGACCCACATGCCCAGGTACCACCTCAACACCTTACTCTTTATTCAGTGAACTTCTTCATTAAATTGTTCATTAACTCAATGAAGGTCCACTGCCTGTACAAAGGGCCAGGATTCAGGTGGGCAGGGTCTACTGGACAGAGATTTAACCCTCAAGAGGACTAAACCAGCCCATCTGCTGGATTTTTGGTGGTTCTCACTGGCAAATGATGCCATGCAACCGTTCAGGGGGTGATTTGTCCCTTGTGAGGTTTGGTGGGATTCCCACAGTCTGAGGTAGCAAAGGCAGAGGGAGGGAAGCAAAGGATAGTTGGGTGCTGCCTGGCTCATGATCACCTGGAGGATACGTCAAAGCAGCCCCAGGAGATGTTCTGCACCAAACTCCTGGAGCTGTCCATGCCCTGTGTGCCAATTCAGGGCAGTTTGGGGCATCCACCAAGTATTTTGCAGGAGGGAAACTGATGTGGCATTCCTCAGGGACTGGCATCTGCACTATTCCATGTTTATTTTTGCCTGTCAATTTATCCTTTGCCACAAAATCAGCAAGGGGGCTGAACCTACAGCTTCAATTGCCTCTGGATAATTGAACATCAGCCCAAATCAGCTTGTAAGTGAAGTCAGGGAAGGCAGGAGGTCTAGCACTGGTAGCAAAGATTTCCCATCCAATTTACACACTTATCTGAGAGCTTTGGCCTTGTATTTGCAAAGTCTGCAACTCTGCAGCCAAGCCTAAAGCCAGGTGGCATGGAGGGCACATCTTTGGGGCTTGTAGCCCAGCAAAGAACCAGGAATTTGATGAGGACATGCTGGGTTTGGGATCCAAGGATTTTTTTTTGTGCAACTCCAGTTGTCCTGTGGACCACAGATCAAATCAGAGAAACTGCTGAGAAGGAACTGAAGCCTCTGTGGTCTCTTTACCTGAAAAGATCCAATGCAGAGCTCCAAGTAAAGCCGGACCCCCAGGCTGGTGTACTCGGGGAGGAAGTTGAACACAATGTAATGGGTTCCAAACAATGGAATTAGAAGCAGAGTTGCCCTTGAGAGACGTCTGGCACAGGACATGAGAACAAGTAATATTATTTCCCCGAGTAAAGACTAATGCACAAAGTATGGCACAGTACTGAACAGAAGTTTAAAAACACCTTGTATATAAATACATTAAAATAAACATAAAATAGAAATATGCAGACTCCCTTTACAGTTCCCATATAGGAAAAGGCAGGTATGGAGGGCAATGTATCCTGCCCTAAATCAGACATCTAATGAAGCTTCTTATTAATGGTTTTCTTGTCTCCCCACTGATTTTAATTAGAAGGCAGACATCTGAACTGACCTGAGTACATTGATAGCCAATATTAGGTGAATTAGTTTCGTCTTTTGACTTGTGTCCTTGGGAATGGCATAAAGTTAGGAATTTCTAAAATTTAATGCCAGTTAAACCAAGCCCATGGCACTGCACAAGTGCTTCTCTGGTTAGAAATTATAAGTTTTTGTTATTAAAATAATTGATTTCTAAAAAATATTCCATACACTACCTGTACTGAGAAGAGTTATTGAAGTTGATTTGTCTGGGGTCTAGTTTTTTCAGCAAAATTCTGATGATGTTGATAAATAGGACAAAATTGACCTGGTCACAACATTTGGGGAGGAGTCGAGGGGAAGAAAAAGAAAAGGTTAATTTCTCATGTAAAACTTTGCAATGAAGATCTGGGTTTTATTTGTTTGTTTGTTTGTTTTTTTTTATAATTCCAGTTATAATATAATTTGTGTCATTTCAATGAGATCAGTGTAAGGTTATTAATGTTATTCCTACTGGCAGCATTCAGTATCTAAATAAGTTGCATTCCTTAAAGAAAGGGCTGAGTATGAAAATTTGAGAATTTCACTTTGTTAAACAAAATATTTTCATCCATAGCTGGTGTGACTCTTTTTGTAGCTCATATCAGTTGGAATTTCTTTTGAAATGACTTTCTGCAGCTCTCTTTAGGCATTGTTGTTGGAACTTATCTCTACAATGAGATATCTCCATCTGAGCTCATCATTTTATCCATCAGTGATGCATCGAGGACATTCCAGCACAAAAATCATCACTGCAATCCCTTGACTTTTGATGTGGATGTCAGAAGGGGGGAAAATAATGGAGGTAAAAAGCAGAGCAAGAACTTATTGAAACATAACCATAATTCAACTTGAGATTCTTTATTCTCATCATTTGTGTATATCTTTAAGGTCCCTTCCAACCCAAGCCATTTTCATTTGCATGCATCTGTCCTGTGGATAAATTAAGCTTTTAATAGCTGGCCTTAAGGTTCAGCAGCTGCTTTCTCAAACACTTCTTGGGTCTAATGACCCGTGGGAGTAATCATATATGGTAATCATTTAAAGCCCATCAGTTTGTCCAGTAAATGTCAGGCTCAAGAATTATTATCATTGTTGTCAGCTGTGAACAGAAATCTACTGACCTTGAAAGTTTGTGTTAAAATTTATGACTGATTCTGAGGATTCATGATAAAAGTTGGTTTTCAAATAGAATAATGATGGTTTAGCCACTCACTAGTAATTTCACCAAAATTGATAATTCTATGGAGGTTTTAATTTGTTTGAAGCAGATTTGCGTTGTAGGAGTGTCAGTTGTCTGCCCCTTTTTATTTTACATTTTATGTAGGCGAGTTTGCAGTACAAATTCTACCATTCCTCTTCTTGCATTTTAATTTAAAAGTCTTTTTTCTTCCATTTAATGTTGGCAAACTCAAAAGCACCTACCCCCACCGAAATTATAATAGGTCCTTTGATTAGCCACCAGTAAGGAGAGCCTTCATTAATATCCCAGCACCTGTGAAAACAGTAAGTTTAGAAAAAGATGTGCATGCAATCACTGCAATCAATTAAAAATATGACCCAAGAATAGAGAGTAATGTATTTAAAAAAAATTACTTACGCAGTGTCTTCAAAGTAGAATTTTGCCAGTATCCATATAAGGGTGAAAAGTGTAGGAAAACCTGTCAGACATTTAAATAAAAAATGGGGTTGTCTGGTTTCATCAATGAATCCAAACCTCGCTCACTGAAACTCTGTTGTGATCATCCAGGTCACTCATTTCAAGAGTCTGAGTTACCCTTTAGGGTCTGTTCACGTGATAGGAATTGTTTTAAACTCACAGCATAAGCCTGAAGGGCAATCTGCTGATTCCCAGGATGGAATGAAGCGAGAGATGCCATTGTCTGGTGCTCAGGCATCCCTGGGAAGGTGTGAAGGGACACAGAACCTGCTTCGCACATGATAAAGGTCTGTCCCAGAGGACTGAACTTGCAACCCCTTTCTGAGATGAACACAACTTGCCTGAAGTTGAGCCTTGCATGCAGACAGCACATCAAAGCCCAGGTTTATCTGACAAGGGTGGTTTTTCCATGAAAAAAAATATTTAGGAATTGCATTTACCAGATCTTAAAATAATAATACCATCAGAACTTTACAGACACAGAATGTGAAGCACTCTATCTTAAGCTGTCCTAAAAAAGGCAGTTCAGTCTCCCAAAAGGGATTTGTCAGGCTTGCCTTATTGTTTGGTGACCAGATCCATGGATTGCCTCCCTCAGCCTACCAAAAACATTCCTCTGGGCAAGTGCATTCCCCTGCTTTTCTTCACACAGCAATTCCTGTGGGCAGCCACTTAGTTTCTGATTTCTGGGTCACCACAAAGGTTTGAACAATTCGGTTTCTTCCAGACTGCACCAGAAAGGAGTGGGGATGAAACAGAAAAGCTGCTGTTTCATGCCTGCCCTGTTATTTAGTGGATAGAGCTTCTTCATTCCTACAATTTCCCAAAGCAAAAGGTGGGCTGTAGCCACATCAGGACTACAAAAATTCCTGCTCTGATTCTCAGGCTGTGTAATTATATTCTGCATGAACAGGAGCAAGTCACACCTAACTCCGGTGTCTGCAATAGTTCCTTAGAGGGGGCTGCGTTTTCAGTGGGGTTGAGACTGGATCTCTCCCTGTGAGCTCCAACATGTACTTAATTTTCCACTTATTTCACTGGTGGTTTCATGCTGTCCTTTTAAAAAAATGGATTGTTTCTCACTGATATTCATGTAAAAATGAAATCAAAGCAATGACTATATTAGACAGGCTGATTAGATTCCACATCCAGTATTTTTAATGGGATGGATCACAGAATCATAGAATTGTGGAGTGGGTTGGGTTGGAAGGGACCTTGAAGATCATCGAGTTCCAAACCCCTGCCAAAAGCAGGGACACCTTCCACTGGACCAGGTTGCTCAGAACCCCATCCATCCTGGCCAGGAACACTTCCAAGGATGGGGAGACCACAACACCCCTGGGCAACCTGTGCTGGTGTCTCCCCTGATATTAAAGAACTTCCTTGTTCCATCACTCCATGCGCTTGTGAAAAGTCCCTCACCAGCATAATTGTAAGCCCCATTTGGGTACTGGCAAGTTCTCTAAAGCCTCCCCAAAGCCTTCTGCCATCCAGGCTGAAAAGCCTTGTTTAACATCTTGCCTTTCACTAATTTCATGTAAAAGCCCTACTTACCCCAGCCAAAGAGAACAAGCCACCAGAAATATCTTCTTCCATGAGAAAGGGATGAGAGGAGTAGACAGTTTAGGTAAAGAGCCTCCACCAGCAGCCACATGAAGTTGGTCATCATGAAGTAGTGACAGAAAACCACAGAGATCTTGCATTCAGTCTAAGGAACAGGACAGTCATGGTTTAGGCACTGCTTGTGGAGGCAAGTGTTTGATTTGCAGATATAGGAGACATCTGTAACTCTTGTTGACTTCTACAAAGAGCGAGATCTCACTATTACAGGATGCTTAAATAAGAGCTTCAAATGTAAAATGACTCTCTGAGTAGTAAGGCTTTAACCATCACAATACTCTGAAATCTCCACTGTGTTTTGCTCTCTATGTTAGAAACACAACTTGGGCTCCCAAGCATGTGATTTTTCTCACAAATTCTTTCAGTGCACCTTCAGTGTCAAATGCTTCTTGGACAAAGGTTCAAGGACTGTTTTTCTGCTTATGCTCAGCTCTAAAATTCTGTGTGTCTAAGAGCAATGCAGAGGAGCCACCCCATAAACCTGTGTCTGAAAACCTTATTGCCAAGATTTGTGGCTGCATGAAAGCTAAGTTGACTGCTTAGCACCTTGAGTGTGTTGTGGTTTACAGATCAGAGCTTCCAGTCAGCACATGAAGTCTTACATTTCCAAAAGAACCAGCTTTAAAAGTTGTTCTGTGAGGTACTCAGAGATCTTCTATTTCAGGTTCAGATTATAGAAACATAACAGTGAAATGACACTACTTTATTCCTATGTCAAAGTCTGAATTTGATTTAAAGTACTACCAGATCACAAGCTTTCAGAAAATAGAAGATACACATTCATGGAATAAAAAAATAATTAATACAAGAATTCTATAATTTTCTTTACTAGATTAGATAGAAAAAAAGCAGCAAGGAGTAAAAAAGAGCCATGAAAAGTGAAACCATAAGAAATGGTACGCAAAAACCTCAAGTACCACAATATGCTGCTTTTTATGTGCTTACTGTGGAGAAGCTGCAGTGATCAATGTCCTCCTCTTGGAAAAGGACAGCATCCTTAATGAAAATGGCAATGGCTTTTAAGATAAATGTGAAAAAGAGCTGCACGTGGATATAATTCCTGGGACAGCGAAGCCTCCTGGAAGAAAAGAAGAGAGGTCTTTCTCAGCACAATTGACTTGTACTGGGAGAAATGAAAATAAGCAATAAGGAAGAACGTTTTCACCCACTGAGCCCTTTCAGGAAGGGATAGAAACATTCCTCACGTGAAGTAATTCACCCACAGTCTCCATCTCAATCTCCTTCCTTGCCAGCTGGAGGCCTGGGGATACTCCAGGACTGCCAAATTTATGGAATATGAGATCCCTTGAATTTGTGTTTGTGTTCAGTACACCCCAGCCAGGCTTTTGGTTGGCATTATTTTGGAGCCAAGAGAAAGCTGAATTTGAGGATTGATCTTCAGTGATACAATTCAGACCATGGGTACCCCACTCCCAGGGCCAAGCAGGCAGGGATATCCAGAGGGTTTTCCCAATGGACAGAGCAGTGATTGCTTAGAAAGGTTTTCTATGCCACGAGGGAGTTAAATTGCATTAAACCCCTGTGCACACAGACTTATCCAAAATTCAAGGGTTTCTTTCCTTACTTTACCGAAGTTCCTTTTACGAATTAAGTGAAAGCAGAGAAAGTCTTTATAACAATTTGGCACATCTACTTTAAATTCGGTTTGACATATTTACCTTAAATCCTGAGTTAATTAAATTTAAATTTTGACTCTTCTTAAATACAGATTTTAAGGGGAGTTATACAGCCTCAGCTTTATGTTTTCATCTGGCCATGAAAATTCTAGCTAATAAGCAGAGTTCCATTAAAAGCTGAATTCCACCCAGCTCCAGTAATCTGAGGGCTCTCTAATCTCAAAGTTCACCTGGAGTGGGCAGAATTTTATTACTGACCTCAAATGTCAGCCCCATTGTTAACTATAACTTTTTCCTCCCTTTTGCCACGTCTCTTTATGTCCATTGTTTCTTTCTTTCCCCTCATTTGGGCTGCTTTGTTTTCCTGAGGTCAGAGTCAATAAACGTATCTGTTGGTTTCCAGACGTGAACTAGGAACCAAGAGAGGTCAAGAAACTTTCCCCAGAGAACCCTGATTCTCCCAGCACAATAATAAAACTCCTTGCAGAAATACAAGAAATAAACAAAGATTAATAAAATAAATCCTGCATGGCAGCAAACTTTAAATATACATTAAATGATAAAATAAACAAGCAAGTTTTACTCTAGATACTCTAAACTCTACCTGAAAATACCTAATGGATACTTCAGTAAGAAAGAAATCTTACCAAGTGTAGCCAAATTCTGAGTCTGATTTTAAAATGTATCTTTAGTTATAAATCTTTCAGTAGTAATATATACAATGCCATGGGAACATGGATTCAGAACCGAGTTCCTTGGGTATATTCTTCTTACTAATATAAAATTCCCTGCAGCTACTAAAGGCAAACACACACAGTTTATAAAAGAAATATCCTTATTCCAGCTAAAGCAAGTTAATTTATCTGTTGGTTGTTCTGAGTTGCTGAGCTTTGCCAATAGTCAGCCAGGATTTATTTCCCAGATCTGATTCTCTTTATGCCTGGCTCTCTCTGATCACCTCTCATTTCCAGCTTCATTTTAATATTATTAAACCAGTATGGCTGGAAATCCTTGTTTTCATTCATCTGGGTTTCTATCCCCATTATTTTGATATGTCTGATGTTTTCTTCTGGAGTCTAAGATAAAGAATTCTGTGAAAAGAGCTGAGGTCAGAGGACACCTTTACCTGAATGCAATAAGAACTGTCACAGCAATGATGAGCGAGGTGATGGACACGCTGTACCCCACAGTGTAGATGATCTTTATGGTAGAGAAGTAGGATTGCTATAAAAGAGGAGAATTTTTTTGTCACATAACTTGCAGCTAAATGACAGGTTTTTACTGATTCTGGCAGTTTTACTTTGTTTGGTGCTTCCAATCTGTTCACATCCCTGACAGCCTTTTCTTCCTCCGTTTAATTCCGCAGCAAAATTCAGCTTAAATCACTGGTTATGATTCTTTTGTAAAGTCCCATTCCATAGGGACATGGATACAGCCCAATCTGACAGCAAAACTTGTACTGATCAGGGTGGTCTGAGACTCATTCATAAAGCCATAAAAACCCAAGCCAGTCTTTCATAAAGACATTGTTAAAAATCACATGCATTTTTATAAATACTGTACAGTATAGTATATTTTATATGCATTTTTATAAATACTGCATATTATAGTGTAGTATATTTTATATGCATTTTTATAAATACTGTATTTTATATTTTTTAATCCTGCTGACAGCTGGCTATATGGTAAATACAGAATACTCTCAGCCTTTCCCAGTGTTTCTCCACTTTCCTACTCACTGCTTCAGTTCACTGAGGGGAAGGGGAGTTACTGGTTTTGAGCCTTAAGTGTAACCTCAGGCATCAATTTTAAGGTTAGGGTTTATTTAATTTGTTATAAGTGCTTAAAAATGAGCTGCCTACACATGAGCAGCTGAGTCTGTAGTAAAATGAGATCCTGGCCACGGGACTGAACTATTTAAATGTTGACACAGTCCTGTTTCTTCTCATTCTGTTTCTTTTCTACTTGATGAAGGGGGAAAAAGCACCCTCAGAAGACAATTAAAATCATTGAAAGATGAGACTTTATTGGTTTCTGACAGCAAGAAAAAGGATCTGTCAACACACCTACCTTAACAAATGTAGGTCTTAGAATCCCTGACTGGTCTGGTTTGGAAGGGATCTTAAACACCATCTAATTCCAACCCCTACTTTAGCAGAATGAAATATTTGGTGCTGAGGACCCTACATCCCTGTGTGCAGATTTCTGACTATCCACAGTCTAATCCCATGGACTGAACATTTATTACTGCTCAGAGCACACCAGGAGCACCCTGATTTTGTCTTCCAGGTTAATTTTATCCATCAGAGAGCTTCTGCTTTCTAAGAACACTCCTCAGTGTAAACGCTGTCAGTGGGGAGAGCCAAGACATATGCCTGAAAAGTTCCCACCTGATCCACTGTGTAATGATTAGCCTTGATTTACACCATGATTTTTTGAGGTTGATGAAGTTGTATAATGTGGTGACCAGGCTTAGTGGGAGGTTTTTGTCTGTTGGATGAACTGTGAATTGCATATGATTATCCAAATTCCTGACTGTGCACAATTCCAGCCAGAGCTCAGAGAAGCACCTCAGTAAAAGAAGGAAAGAGAAGAGTTGCATTTCAGTGTGTTTATTTATGCAAAGCAGCAGCTGCTGAGCCTTAAAGGCTGGAAAGGAAATTTGAGTTAAACAGTTATAGTAGCACAAAAAGTAATGGAAAGACAAGCAAAATCTCCCCATGATGATATAAACTATGTTTTTATTCTTATTAATAAGGGATCAAGCACATAACCTGTAGATATTGCCAACTGTGAAAATCTGGCTGAACCGCATTACAGAGATGTAGATTTTGAGACCTTTTTTCCTTGTTTAATTAGATATTTCATGCAGGATGAGAAACCCAAACCCCCTCTTGTCCTTAGGTGTTGCTGAATTTGGAACAGCGATGTTAGAGCAGCACATCACTGATGCTGTGATACTTCAAATTCATCTTGCTGACTGAGATTACTGAAATGTCTTAGTTCATATTTTATTAACAATTTATGATGCACCTCTAGCTGTGATATATCTGTGAGCAAGTTCAACAGTACTTTTTGATGGTTTGGAATTTGCAGCTGGCTTAATATTTATTGCACTCTTACACATGAATAATAAAACATTTTCAGTCATTTTCCAAAATAAGTGACTAGAGTCAAATTTGAATTACATTCCACACTTAGGAAGAATTTGCAACTTCAACAGAGTTTACCTCTGCAATGACCTGCAGGAATAGAAAGGAATATATTTATGAAACTCAACTTACTTCTTCAAGGGGAATCTCATCTTCTACTGGGCAGGCGACGTGGTAGGGAGGGAATGGATCAGACCAGCCTTTCCTTGTGCAGTTCCTTTTTACTATCCCAGCTGCAACAGAAGCACTTAATTTTTCCAATGAGAAGCCTTATAATGTGGAAAATAAACCCCAGAAGACCTCTGTGTGGTGCAAAGGTCATACCAGGAGAGGATCCATGTGCATTGGCATCTCACAGAGGTGGTGGGACACTTGGTGTGCATTCAGGTCAGCAGATATAAAACTTTATCTATAGACAAACAGTGGGAAGAAGTGAGAGAACCAAGGTGACGGGGTAGAGGTGGGAAGGAGCAAGGAATGAATTCCATCAGGGACCAGGAAGTCCATTGGAGAAGACTGGGAAGCGCTGCTCCACCAGCACTCATCCTTCTAATATACCCCTTCTCATTCCCACCTCCTGCAGGGCTTACCCTTTCCTTGTGGGTCAGAGGTTGGGATAAGCAGTTCCTTCTATGAGGATAGCACGTTTCCATAAAAAGATTTACGAGTGAGATGAAGGAAAAATCCAAGAATCTCATGGCAGGAAATGAATGTGCACAGATGAAAGGGCTTTTCCTTATCCCTCGTATATAACTAGCATGTGTTGGGTGAGGCAGAGGTTGGGCTTTACAGTTCCTTTTTTTGGGGGAACTGCCAAATCCAGGTCTTTCCTGGAAGATGGTTTTCTCCTCATGGGCTCACAGTTTGTTCCTTGCCACATTCACCCACAGAGCAAGCAGACACAAAGGCATCAGTTTGCAGTTTTGCATCTGACCAAACACATGTGCTACTTCAAGGACTAAGATCTGCTTTGTATCTCCAACCTTGGTCTTAAAGAAAAATCACATTACTCATTTCATTTCATCCCAAACTAATCAGAGCACAAATCTCAGAAAGCTCCATGTTTAAGTTCTGCCCTAGAGAAGCTCCATATGAGCTTCACAGAAAACTCACGCAACAAGCTGATCCCAAAGCCCATGGGAACCACTGGAATCACTCTATTTATTTCAGTGGGTTTTGGATCAAGGTCTCATCACAGACTATGGATAGTACTTAAAATATGAGAAGAACTGCCAAGGTCCCTCAAATCCTACTAAAACCTTCGCAGTATTGCTCTGATCCAACTGGAGGGTCGGAACAGGCAGTGTTCTGTCTTCAACCCCAGTTTTTAGAAATGCCCTTCCAGACAGCAGAAGAACAGGAGTACAACCATGATAGTACCTCACCTGGCTCCTTCAGGAAGTGAAAGAGGATGTTTGGGCATGGTAAGGCAAGAGTCTCTCCAGCATCTGCCTCTGGCCAGCACAGTAATTTGTCCCAAGTCCTTTTGCAACCTCAGGCAGAAGGTGAAATATATTTTTAAGCATAATTATATTTGAACAAAATAAAACCCCAAACCTTTTTAAACTTTGCCACCCCACCGTTCACATGTCTTATAAAAATAGCTGAACCACAATTTTTATTCTATTATGAGAAATAAACACCCCCAGAGGATTATTTAATCTGCTTTAGTTAGACCCACTATGTTAGACTGGGGTGGGTTTGTGAAATAATGTAATAAATGAAAGTGTATTGTGGAAATGGGGAGGAGAGTGATTCTGGAAGAAAGACCAGATCACAGTACTTGTTATAGGATTACCCTGTTTTTAAAGATCACCACACCCTCACAATCATGCAAGAAAGACACCATGATAGCATCCAACTGGTAAAGGAATAAAACAAGGACAAAAGGATTCACTCAGATAAATTGACTGCCCATATTTGAATGTGAAAGACTGTGGAAAAAAAGGGAATTGAAAGGAATGGAAGTAGATGGAAGAAGAGCTGACAAGCCAACATGCACATGGGCAGCCTGGCTGTGTCCTCACTCTGGTAGGGGGTCACTCCTCCCTCCCTCTCATCATCCCTCATGCACGGATACCTGCTGAGGTGGAATTTCCATGCTCTTGTGGGTCCTTCAGACATTCAGCCTCCTTTTGCTTCAGCTCTGTCACAAAATCACATTCTGGGTGGACATTTGCAGCAACCTACAGGGAGGAGAGGTTCTGATGATCAGTAAGAAGGAGTTGGATCATCAACCATTAAGTCCAGACCTATTTTTGCAGCTAACAAGGCTGTTTTAAGGACTTCAAACACTCCCTTAGGTTTAGCATCCAAAGGACTTCACAGTCTCTGCACAAATTACAGTGATTTGAACAGATCATGGACTCATAGATCAATTAAGGTTGGAAAATGCCTCCAAGACCAAGTCCAACCAGCACTGTCAGATTCACCATAAACAAAACATGATGTGTGTGAACCCATCTGAGCTCTGCTAAAGGCAGTCGAACTGCAATACTTTTCATCAGAGCAATCCACTACACAGAACAGATGTCAGAAATGGTAGTAACAGTTCTGTGCTGGAAAGCTTTTAGGATTCCTCTGGCTACATTCATAGTCTGAGACCTCTTTGCTAGGGCTTGGCTTTGAGTGCAGGACTCATTTGCACCTTAACTTTAGCTAGATCCTGTTAAATCTGGTCCCAAAAAGACAGACTGCTCTTGGTCAGGCTCCTTTTCTGCAGGACATGCTGCAGAACCTCCCTGTGCATAGACAAGCTCCTGCAAACATCCAAAGGAACACCATGCAATTTCTGCAAAATTGTCTTCTGAAAGAGTTCTTCACTCTAAAAGGAATTAATCTGTTCTCTCCCTTCTGCCATCTGCCTTTCTTTACACAGGGTGGGAGGCAAAACTCCTGTCTTTGGAAAAAAAAATCTCTGCACCAAAGCATTTGTTGGTTTGGCATGCTGGTGTTTTGATAGCAGGAATTGTTTGTTGTTTTAGTCCTTATTTAGACTTTGGCTTATATGGGCACCAGCAGAGAATTTGAAGGCATCCAGAGAACCTTGGCCACCAAAGGACAAAGTCTGAAGTTACACACCACAACTGCTGTGGAGGTGCACAACGTGCAGAAATACATGTCTGTGTATCATAAAGAAAGGAATATGTGCCTTGTCCTACCATAGCCATTGTCCCCAATCCCAGAAGAACAGTTGTCATCAGAGACACTCTGACTTAGCTCTACACCCTGGCCACTGCTGCTGGTGTGCTCTGCTGGTGTGAATACAGATATAAGAACACAGAGACACGACAGAAGATAAACTCAGGGTGACACTTGCTCGGGGAACAGGTGGCTGGCATATGGCTCAGTTTTCTTCCACCCAGAGAGGATTAATATTCAGAGAATTTTGCAAAAAATATCTGCCTTTCAGTTCACTCAAAGGGCAGACTGCACCCGTTCCAATAAGCGGGTGTTTCCCCTCCATGTCAGTGCCCACATCTCGTGCAGGTCTGCAGAACATTTGAACTGCATATTGACTACAAACTCGAGGCTCTCAGGCTGCTGGAAAACGCTGGATCAATTGCACAACATTTGTTTTTCTGGGGTTTGGACCCTGGTAGTTGAAAATGCCATTTATGCCCTTCAAGAACATCTGCTTCCCATTTCCTGCACTTTCAGGAGGATGTGGTTTTCTTGCAGACAGCAGTGCCATGGATCAGTTTAAGGCAGCAACGAGAAGGTTCTCGAGGCTGAATGAAGTTTGGTGTGTCTGAGGGATGGAGCAGAGACCAGACATTGCCTTGGTCCAGGAGGTGGAGATCTGATGCCTCAGTGGTGTCAGCCAGATCAGTAAAAACAAGGAGCCTGGGGAGCCCCTCAAATCAACTGAGATATTTAATCATAGGTAGAATGATAGAAAATTGGCATCTGACTGGAGAATCTTTATTCACTTTATATCTCTTTTCATGCCAACATATACTCTTTCCTCCATTACATTCACCCTGGACAATGAAGGTCATCTGTGCTGGAAACCTCTAGAACCATGGTGTGTGACAGCTATTGCACAAAGTAGCTTTATTAGTCAGTAGAAAAAACAGTCAAACCATTTACTGACAATCTATTTTACAACATTCTCTTGTTTCAGTGAACTGTGCCCAGAAAAACCTCAGTAGGCAGGAAATGTACCCATTCGCACTGTCCTAAATTATTTCTCCTGGCAAAAACCTTACTAGATCTTGCCTGTCAAAACTCTCTTTGCTCACTGAAATGTTCATGGCAAGAGGAAAGTTTGCTTGGCTTTTTCACCAGTCCAGGAACCCTTTCTCTTTTTTTCCCCCCCCTTTTTCTTTCTAAGTCTCCAGACTTGTGAGAACATTTTACCACATGCATCTCAAATAAAAAGATGAGGCTGATCAAGTACCAGGTATTCAAATTGTTGCCTATTCCTTCAAGTATATATTCCTTCTCTACTTGGTACAGTATCTACAAGTCAGTAGTAACCACTGCTTGAGCAAGGTCTTCTGTGACAGAAGTTCAGATTAAATAAATTCAAAATATTTATTCCACTTCTAGGCTGTGTTCTAGATAAATTCATCTCCCTAGAGCATTTGAGTGTCTCTAGCAGACCTCAGTTTATAGAAGCTCACAGTCAGTTTCTAAAGCTTTTAAAACCTCTCCAAAAGTTGAATTCAGCTCTTTGCAGAGAAAGTGTATGATCAGTTATACTGCCAACAAAAACAGATGACTGGTTTTCCACTATTTTGTACTCTAATCCAAGGGGTTTACCTGTTCTCTCTTATAACAAAATATGCAGCACATATTTGTGCAGTATCACAAACTTTTTATTGATCCATGCATAATCATATAATAACCAATCCAGCTTGATAGAAGAAGGTGCTATTTCTCTTAGGTAAATGGGACAGGGTCTTACAGAGACCTTCAGCCATATTTTTAACTATTAGCCTGATATTCTGCTTACAAATAATCGTACTTATCCACTCCCACTCCAGGGAAGTGCAGTTTGTCACACGGATGATACAGAGGAAGTTGTGGCTTCACACCAATAAAAAGTCTCTTCAGTCATTTCAGGGTGCTTTATTTTTCTCACAAAATAAAAACAGGCTGCTGTGCCATCCCTCATTAAATACTCCTTTTGGAAAGAGGTTCCCAGGAAAGAAGAAAGAATACAGAGCAAGGATCACATCAGGAAGATGTTGAAAATGTGATTACTCTTAAAAAAATAAAGAAAATATCCTTCCCCCACTTTGCACAAGCCTTTCCTGGTATATCTGTGATCCTGAAGGTTGGTTTACTGCTCACTGTCCAAATCAAAACACCAGCAAGGTCTCTGGGCTTTTTAATCGTTTAAATATTTCTAACTCTGCCATAAACATCTCTGCTGCTTCCATTCGTTACCTGAAGCACCTCAGCTGCTCACGCATTGAACAACATTAAAGCTACCACCAAAGCAGATGAAATTGTAACTAATAAGACTGCATGATCTGAAAGTTAAGAAAACTCTATCAAAACTCAGCTACTCTAATGCAACAATCCTCCTCCAGTTTCTTCTTGTCACTGTTTTATAGCCTACGCACACACACAAAAGGGAGTTCTGCCAATTATGTTGTTTCTCTGTAGTGAGTGTGGGATAAGAAAGCAGTGAAATGAGTTGAAATAAAGATCCTACAATGTGTGTCCCTTCTGCTGCTGTTCACACTTTTCATAGCATCTTGCCTTGTTTAACTGCAATCCGAGGCAAACAAAGAGAAAAGAGACTCATTAAAAAAATAAAGAAAAAAAGAAAAAGCTGTATCTGACTATCTGCTTCAAGAAGGAAATAAACAATTATTGAAACACAATCAAGTAAAAGATTTTTTTTTCCCCCCTATGCAAATACTTACAAGCAGTGCCAGACTCAGGGTGTGCAGAGCACAGTGATACAAAGCACAAGAGTTCATGTTCCAAAGCAAGAGTCAGACTTCACTTCTTTAGCCTTTCTTAGCATCTTTCACCTGCTTTTTGAGTCCTCTTTCTCCCCTCAGCATTTATCTTTCCACACAGAAGTGACGTAGCAGGACAGTGAAGTGGGAAATGAATATTAACAATTCTCTGCGCTGTATTTAAGCTTTCCAACTTCTTGACTTTGCTGCGATATCAGAGACAGGACTGGATGAATTGAGTGATTGATGCTGAGATTATGGGAATCCTATACCTTCCTGGCAAGACCCCTGTTGCTTTCTTTAAACTCCAAATAGTTTTAGAAGCTCTAAATGCTGCTAATCCCACATTAAAATAACATTGCTGGAATAAGAGAAACTATTTCCTAACAGTTAATGTCAATTTATTCCAAAGAAACCCTTTTCAGCGTGGCTCCAGTGTATCTGTGTGGGGGTGTGTTTTTATGGAGTGTAATGGTCATGGTGCTGCACTTTAAAATACATGATCAAAAGCTACTTGCAGGCACATGACCAAAACTTCTGCTGGGTACCTGTTGGACATTGATTTGAAGGCAAAATTAACAAGGATCCTTCCCACTTTTCTTGAGACTTCTGAAAGTTCAGTGTCTAAATCTCAACTCAACCCCTTTAGTCAAAGTGTGGAAATACGGACACTCATTCATCTCTTCCTAAGCTTTAAGGCAGGCCAGGTGAATCCCACTCCAGAAACACCTATTCTTACTCAGAGCTAAATTAAAATCTAATCTAATGAAATTCTCTTGTCTAATCTAATGTCTAGAATTCATAAGGTTAGCTGCACTCTGGTATCAAAGCTTGTCTATCAATTTACACTCTCTTGACGGACTTAAAATTCCTTAGCAACATTAAGCAAATGTTAACATTGTAGATCTGAGACACAGGATATGAAATGTCTTTCAAATATTGTTCTCTGCTCTTCTATTCCCATATCCTGCCATTCCTCAAAACCAATTCTTTACCCCAGCTCCCCTCTTCCCACAATGGTCCACCCTACAACCTGCACCTTGTCCATCTTCCTCACTCATCTTTCTTCAGTTATTTCAAATGACTTCTTACTATTTATCTGCATGGATTGGGTGTGGGAATGCTGAGACCATGGAAAGAAGCCCCTCATCTCCCAGAGTCATCACAGCTCTGAGGAACTAAAATTCTACCTATGCAAGGCTCAACTACATTTAGAAACATCAGTGGGGATGAAACCTTCAGGGCTTGTTTGTAGGTTGGATCTGTGAGGGAACTGAGAACCTGCAGTGCAAAAAGGTGTCTTTGGAGAGCTGAAGTTGTCAAGTTTTCCTTTCAGTGTGTACAAAATGATTTATTTCATTATTGCTCAAATACTCATACCTTGCCTAAATTAGGCGAGCTCTCACAATCCTAAAACAAAATTAGAGCTGTAGTCCTGACACTTTTAATGTGTTTTTTTTCTCCAGATGATGAAGGTCTAGACCTTGGAAACGAACACTTATAAATGTATTTATCATGTGCAAATTCTCCCATTTTTCCCAGCTTCATTTCAGAAGTTAAATAATCTCAAGAACTGAACGATTTCCCTGCAGAGGTGTAACATGATCAAAATACAGCCCATAATGCTAAACCTACTTTTCTAGTTGGTGAAGTTGTGAAAAAAGCTGCTAAAAGAACTTAAACCTACAGCCTTAATTCACCATGACGTGTCTTCAAAATAATGTCTGGCAACAGGATTCAGTACTTCCCAGTGTTTTGCTGATTCCCTCCTGTTCCCAATTTCAGGAGGTGGACAACCTGAAGAGAGCTGGCTTTGTTGAGCCTGGAGAAGAAGAGGCTTTGGGGTGAACTTACTGCAGCCTTCCAGTACCCGAGGGGAGCTACAAGGAAGGTGGAGATGGACCTTTTACAAGTGCATGGAGTGACAGGACAAGGAGGATTGACTTCGGACTGGAAGAGAGCAGGTTTAGATTAGATATTGGAAACAAATTCTTGACTGTGAGAGTGGTGAGCCCTGGGCACAGGTTGGGCAGAGAAGCTGTGGCTGCCCCATCCCTGGAAGTGTCCAAGGCCAGGTTGGACGGGGCTTGGAGCAACCTGGGCTAGTGGAAGGTGTCCCTGTCCATGGCAGGGGCATTGGAAAATGATCTTTAAGGTCCCTTTCAACACAGGTCACTCTATGACATGACTCTACAATATGATAAGATACGATTTAAGCTACTCAAAGTGCTTTCATTAGTAAGACCACAGCAGGGACTTTCAGCTGTGTTACAAATATTTAATGCTATTATAAAACTAGAAAATCTGATAAGACTGCAGTGACCAGTGCTATCATCATAAGATCATGCCAATTATAGGATTTGGACACATTCTCTCTCCTTCCCAAAGAGATTCCAGTTTCAAGAAAAAGAACTTTGGCTGAGCAGTCATCATATTTCCTGCAATGTATCAGTTCTATTAAGGATAAAAGTCTTTAGATTGTCCCACAGATGGTCCACTGACTGTGCCCCCCACCAACGTTTCAACCAGTGTTTGAAAATGAATCAGAAGCAGACCCATTTCATGGGGTTATGGTTTTTTGGTCCATGTGTTAGAAAAATAAGTTGTCTATGAGTAAGCTTTTGGTGTCCACACCAGAATGTTCCATTTCAGCCACCACATGTGAACCATTCCATGTGCTTATTCAGTGCTGTTGCAGGCATGCCCATAAAAACCACAGAGAGAACAGAGAACAGAGAGAGCCCAATGGAAGATGTTGCACAAGGTTTTCATTTTCCAGGGAGAGCAGGCATTGGTGTAGAGGGGTCTTAGCTGAAATCCACCACACGGGACCTCTGATGACCATGGATCACTTTGGAAAACCCGTCTTTTTTGTATTTGCAGCCTCATTCAGCCAATCTGCAGCTCAGACATTCCATTAAAATGAGTTCCTTCCTACTGTCGCTGTTTTGTGCAAATTTCCAGCTGTTTGGGGTTAAGGAGAAAGACAAGTCTAAAAGAAAATAATGGGTTTGTGGCTCTTTTTTTTTTTCCTTCCACCAAAACGATTATTTTTTTCATTTAAAAAAAAAAGTTTCCTCAATAGCTAACAGAACTTTGAGCTGCTTAGTTTCACCATAAAAGCACATCTGAAGGACCGGTTTTTTCCACAGGCACAAAGTTCTCACTTCCTACCAGTTCTATCCAAATTTTTCAGCCTTGAATACCACCACCTCTTCAAGTCTGCTCCCACACTCCTCCTGGGCAGAGCCAGGCTCTTAGTAGACCAGTAATTACTACATCTTCTCTCCACTCATCACCTCCATCATCAACACACTCCCTACTCCATGCAGCTCCTCTGCCAAGTTTTCTAGTGGTGGCATCTTGCCTTTAGGATGGCAGAGCTGCAGAGGAGAGATGGAAAACACAGCAAAAGGGTTGTTTTTCTCCCCAAAGGTGAAAACCTAGCAGCTTTTTGCAGAATGGTTTTAGTTTGTGTTGCCATCTCACATTAGATTTCACAAGAGCTTGGTGCCTCCTCCCAGCCCTGCCACCCTTGTTTCTGCGCTCCCTTCCCTACAGATAGAACAGCATCACAAAATATATATAAATCACAATTTATATGAAACTCCTGGGGGTTTTCTGCCACTTTTTCTCCCTCTGCAAGATCACAGAATCACAAAATGGTTTGGGTGGGATGGGACCTTAAAGATCATCTAATTGCAAGCCTTTTCCACGGGCAGGGACAGCTTCCACTAGCCCAGGTTGCTCAGAGCTCCAACTAACCTGGCCTTGGACACTTCCAGGGACGGGGCAGCCACAGCTTCTCTGGGCAAATTATTGTGGCCACAAGGAGATTTACACAGAGATAAATCTGCAGTTGAAATGTTCAAGGTCAGGCTGAATGAGGCTTGGAGCAACCTGGGCTAGTGGAAGGTGTTCCTGTCCATTGCAAGGGGTTGGAACTGTGTGGTATTTTAGGTCCCTTCCAACCTAAATCCATGATTTCATGATTTTAGTTGTCTTATGATGGAAAGCTGGAGGAAACCTTAAGACTATCAATCAATATCTCATAATACACCTAAAAAAAACTAGTTAATTTAAAAAAACCTAACTTCACTGACATATGAACCCCATGGATCTTCCAAAGCTAAAAGCAAACGATTTGAGTTAAATGGTTGTAGCTTCTGAGACGACATTGCTGCAGCTTCATATTTCCCAAGGATCATGCCCAGAAAAAAGAACTTAGAATTCAACATTGAGAAAAGAGCTACAAATGACATTTTTCTTGTTAGTCCAATCAGTGCCCAAAGTGACAACAGAGCCAGGACTGCTTTCGTGGCTGCCAAGATCAAAGCCACAGGCACAGATGTCATGGTGAAGTTTTTAATACTGAAGGCAAATTTACAGAGAAATAAAAGAAAATTTCGGTCTCTACCATTGTCTCACAGAGTCTCTTATTGCCATGACAATTCTTTAAAACTATTGAAATTGAGAGGAAAGGTGTGGGAGGGGAGAGGAGGAGGAAAGCTGGGTCTAAGTCATTTAACCACAGCTCCAAGAATAGGCGATTTTGTTGTGCAGACGTGACAAATGAAGGTTTAGTTTCTGAAGGAAAAAAGGGAATGTTTGAAACAGGGAAACTTTAGGCAATCCAGAATGTAGAGGAGTGTTATAAATGGGGCCTTGAATTATTGTTTTAGTACAGAAGATCAAAACTATGCAGAGTCATAATTATGCAGTTGAGTTAATTTTTCTTTGCAGGGTAAGAAGATGATAATTTTTCTCAAACCACGAGTGAAATGAGCGGGGGGATTTTAACCAACGCTGTTTAAATGCAGCACAAAATGAAGAGCATTAACTCTTGATCACATTAAAGTGAGATAAATCTGTTTAAGCCCTTGTACACTGGGGGTTTTGGCTGATTTTCTTTCCACCTGGCAGCAAGGCCATGGCACAGCTTTGACCACACAGTCCTTCAGCACTTCTTTCCTTTCCCCTTTTCAGCTTCTTTTGGGCTGCTTCTTCCCTGCCACAGCTCTTTGTGGCCATTGCAGGGAACCAGAGCAGGGAGCTGCTCCACACTAGAAAGAAACATTTCCCCCTCCCCAGCAGCATCAATTACCTTTGGCCCCTTGTAAATGCTGTCAGTGCAAAACAAATGTCAGACCCTGAGAGGGGACCAGGGCCGGGAGCAGCTGAGACAGACCCAAAGCCACGTTCTTTGGCTCCATCAGGGGATGTTTTCAGACCCTTCTCTTCAGGGGGATAAAAAAAATCCCAGAAGTTTTTGGGTGCAGAAGTAGGAAAACATAAACTCATGCTCTCATGATCTGGTAAAGGTGTTAGACTTGATGATCTTCAGAGGTTCCTTCCAAAGCCAGCCCTTGTGGGATTCTGGGATCTGGTTAATCCTTAATTATGAAAATAGGCTGTTTGTATTTTTTGATGCTGATAAGGAAAAACTATGGATTAAAGTGGATTCTCATGGGCACTTATTGCCTTCATTTTTGGAATGGGCAAAGGTTTAATTCATGATGTTTGACTGGTGTTCCTGATTTACAGAGAAAAAGATTTCCCTTCCATCTTCTTGTTACAAAAAGTTGAGGCTGCAATTCATGATAGGGCTGTCAGTACACAAAGAGTAATGTAACAAGAACATTTTTACTCTGCCAGGTATTCTATAAAACTATAAATATATATAAATATTATATGTTGTTATTATTATTTATGTATTAACATATTAAATGCATTAAGTATAAATATTGTATTATATATATTAAATAAAATGCAATACTAACATCTTTTATATAAATCATCTATGGGATTTATATATGAGATTTCTACAGTCAGAGTTGGATAAGATTTTTGAAATCTTGAATTTTTGGAAGGGGGTGCTTTTCTATTTCAGGGAAAGAACAAAACTGAACTACCAAAATAAAATAAAAAATCCAAACAAATCCAAAAACAACAAAATAAAATGTCCAGACAAGTTGAACATAAAATGAAAATGTTTCTTTAAAACAGAAATGCCCTGGAACATAAACATAAAATAAAACTTGGGGATTTTTGTAATGATAAGTAAGAAATATTGACACATCATTCAGCTTTAATGGGCTTATTTTGGATTTTGAGTTGGGAACACTGTTCTCCTCTGAAAAAGCCTTGAATAATAATTTGATTAACATTAATTAACTATTGTGTAATGTTCACCGTTGCCTGTCCATCATAGCACCAAAAAAAAAAAATCAAACTAATTGGCATTTAAATAAAAATTAATTATTAATCAAAAATTCAGTGTTCTGTGAAGACTCTCCATGTCTCTTATGAGTTCTACAGAGGATAATTTGCAAATTTCTGGTGAAGTCCTTGAGACATGTCCTGCCTTGAACTGTTTACTGGTTTCTCATGATTTCTGTTATTTGAGTTTGACATCAATAGATAAATGCACCAAACACTAATTTCCAAAGCCAGTTGTCAACTGGAATTGGTATTAAAAGCTCTGAGATGTTTCAGTTGAGGAAGTTTAATTTCTTCTTTAAGTGCAAGGTTGTCTCAGCCAAAAAGAACGTTAATTTCTGACACCAAATATATAATTTCCTTCTCCAACCTATACAGGGAGATGATTGTTGTGTGCTCCAAAATGTCTCTTTTTTGGTTCTCATTTAATCAGTTGCTCATTAAGATCTTGTAAGATCTAAAAATGGCCCTTACATCCAACATTCATCATTAACTGCTGCTCTTACTCCACCAGTGCCTTACACCAGGGAAGGAGAGTAATCCACTTTCCGCTTTAATCCTTTCAAGATAAAATAGTACAGAAACAGCTGCAAAAAGCAACACTGGAAATTATCAAGCACACAAATACAATCTATGAAGATGCTGCTTCCAGAGAGCCCCCCAGAAAGCACTTGAGGGTCCAGATGGCTACACAAAGTGAGTAAAAAACGTCAGTGATGTCATAGTGCTGGAGAAAGGCAAAATTATTGGGTGTATAAATGAGGGTATTACTTATTTCCTGCATAAAGCAGAACTTCGTGATGGTGAGGAGTCAAATTTGACCAGTCTAGGATGAGGCCTGTTTAGGATGTATTTTTCAAGAAAGTTTTGGATCTGCTGGAAATAATCTGGAGGTAAGCAGAGGGTTTGAGGAGACTGCAGTGTAGGGATAGAGGTTGGAAGGAAAGCAATGGCTTTGCCAAATTAAAAAAAAAAAAAAGATGAAGGGGATGCATCATAGAATGACAGGACCACAGAATGGGTTGGGTTGGAAGGGACCTTACAGATCATCCAATTCCAACCCTACTGCCATGGGCAGGGACACCTTCCACTACACCACAGTGACAGGAATAATTTTGCAGTGTCAGACAGGACAAAAAGACCCTGGCTAAAATTGTGGGTGGGACGCCAGGAAAAATCTTTCTGGCACTAAAAAACTGTTAAAGCCTTTATTAAACGAAACTAAGAAAATTTGGAGTGTCTGTCATTGGAAGGGTTTTGGAAAAAAATCAGGCAAACATCCAAGGGAAGGATGAGTGAGACTGCCCTGGGGCTGGATGGTGGGTGGGGTGATGTCTTGAAGTCTCTTCAAGCCTTGTTCCCCTGCACTGTGTTGGGCTTCTGGCAGGCACAGAGGGCTGGACCTTGAAGAGCACTGCCACCAGAGTTGTCCTCAGGGTGGGCAAAGCAAACAGCCTTTGAAACAAAAGAGAACTTGAGAGGAAAAAGTAGTTTATAAAATTGTATTATTTTCTCTTCCATACCAGTAATTCATTTCCTAGTCAAACTGGCAAGAACAATGGATTTTTTTTTTTTAAGAAGTCTGGAAACTAATGAGAGAAAAGATGTTTTTTCTGCTCTCATTTTTCCCTAGAAACCAGATTTGTGTAGAGGAGCTCCAATGTCACCTTACGAAGAAGAAATTTCTGCGTTGCTGTAAATGGCTTATTGATTCTTTATATACAGCATTAATAGAAACTGTGGAAAATAATGGGAAAAAATCCATTGATTTAATACAGATTTAAAAATAAAATAATTATATCAGGCTTCTGAGACTAATGTTAAAAACAAATAATGGCAGAAGAGTGTGCACCAAGAGCTGCCCTAGATATTGGATGCTAAAGCCGAATAGAGAACAGGACAATTATTAGCACAATCACATAACATATATACAGAGTCACATATAGCAGTGGAATATTAATAATAAACAGGAGAACCCCACAGAAACAGTGATTAGTTGCCTTTTTATTGTATTTTATATATATATATATATTCTATATATAGTTGAAAAGGCTAGTAAAGAGGGATTTTTTCATAACTGTGTTCTAATAAAGTGTTGCTGTCCTGATCAGGCATTGAGCAGAAATCACTGATGAAGGGACATTTGCATTCCATTAAGCAGGTGAATAGTTATTTCCCTGCCTAAAGTGTAACTCATTCTTTTACAAAATTATGTTTATTCCTTTCAAGCCACTGTACAGCCAAATTTGACTTTGGGAAGGGCACTGACTGTTCTTTGGATTGTACCATTGGCCAAAGGTTAAGATAATCGCTAAATCCCTGATCATCTTAATCATGGGAGAGGCTGGAAAAAAGTGGACCAAAGACTGACATGTGTGAGGCTCTATTTTTTTGGTCTTTCTTTTTTCCCCTGACTAATAGCAAAACCTGAGTACTATTCATTAAAAATGGGATTAATTAACCATGAAAGCTGGAAAAGTCATGACTGTGGTTCTGCTTCACTCTCTGTGCTGCCCATTAATGAATCCTATTTTTTAATGCAAGCCCACAGAGCAGAGCTGTCCCATGATCTGGGTGGTTGGAATCTTGCCCATAAGGGATGGCTGAATATCTTTCTTTTGTCACTAGCTTTTTTTTACCTTCCTAATGAAAAATTGCCTCCTGACCCATTGAAAAAGTCTCCATGGACCTTATCCAGACATCTGGGACAGGATTCAGTTACCAGAACATATGTGGTTATTGATATCCACATTGTCCTGGTCCTGTTTAACTCCCAGCTGGTCAGGAATAATACAGGTGTTCCCTGAATCAACATGGGTGTCTCCAATACCCTGCCATTTCTCAAATATCCATAGACATCATGTTAGGAAAAAGAAATTGAGTGCCTGGGACAGCAGTTTCTCCCCCTGCACACATAAATTTAGATGCTGAAAATGAGGTGTCCAGATTTCAGTCTGGATCTTGTCCCTTCCTCAGCTGGGTCGGGCTGAGATGGAACTCATTTTCCCCATAAGAGCTGTGCTGGGTGTTGGGAGCTAGAAAGGTGTTGGGAACACACCAGCATTTTGGTTTCTACTGAGCAGTGCTGGGACAGCATCCACCTGTTGGAGGAGTCCAGAGGAGACACCAGAAGGTCAGAGGGATGGAGCACCTCGGCTGTTGGGAAAGGCTGGGAGAATTGGGATTCTTCAGCTTGGAGAAGAAAAGTCTTTGGGGTGACCTAATTGTGGCCTTCTAAGACCTGAAGGGAGATGACAGAAAAGATGGAGAGAGATTATTTACAAGAGTATGGAGTGACAGGACAAGGGGGAATGGTTTCAAACTGAAAGGGAGCAGGGATAGATTAGCTTTTAGGAAGAAATTCTTCCCCGTGTGGATGGTGAGGCCCTAGAAAAGGTCGCCCTGAGAAGCTGTGACTGCCCCATCCCTAGAAGTGTTCATGGCCAGGTTGGGTGGAGCTCTGAGCAACCTGGGCTAGTGGAAGATGTCTCTGCCCATGGCAGGGGGTGGGACTGGACGTTCATTAAGATCCCTTCCAGTTCAATTAATCTGGGATTCTGTGATTTTCTCCAACATTCCTCCCTCAGCACCAGGCTGGAGTGGGCTAGATCTTGGGAAGGGACACAGTCAGGACAGCTGATCCACACTGGGCAAAGGGACATTCCATACCATGTGTGTGAGAAGGGACATTCCTTATTACAGTGTTTGCCTTCCAGAGCAACCCCTCAGAGCCACTGACGTCTTCCTTCCCAGGACATCCCCTGCTGACAGGAAGCAGAGAATAAATCTTCGGGTTTCTTTCGGTTCTGCACAAGGCCTTTGCTTTTGTTTTATTGAATGGGCTTTATCTTGAGCTTTTTCCATCTTATTTTCTTCCCTCCTTTCCCTGTCCTGTGAGGAGGGGAGTCACAGTGGGCATCTGGTGTTCAGATATGGTCAATCCACCAGACCAACTTAAAGTCTGCTTATGACATGCTGCTCCCAGACTAAGTGGAAAGTGATTCAGAAGAAGAGTCAAACTTTGGGTGAGTTCAATGAACACCTACTTCCTCTCAGATCTTAATTTCTAGACACTTAGAAATTGTTAGACATCTTTGCACATCACCTGGCAGGTTGAGAGCTTGGATTGGAAGAGAATCAAGCCAAATAATTAAGTCAGTGACACCCAAGTGGCGATCATGGTGTGGACTGTGCAGTGTTAGAAGTGACAAGAGATGAGTTAAGTCAAGTGGTTGCTCTTGGTGGCCCGAGGACCACAGATAAGGTTGTGCCTGTGGTTATTCTGCACTTGGTTTCACACTGTAACATTCTGGGCCAAAAAGTAAGAGTTCTGGTTGCATTGGTTACAGTAGGAATGAGAAAAGTAAGAAACATGTTATTATTTTGATTACACCGTAGTAACTGAGTAATTACACAACGTGGTAATTCAGGAATGACTAAAGAGCAAAGAGAACCATAATTAACTACTCCATCTTGCAACACAGACCCTTATTTGAGGCAATGACATAATAACATGGAAGGACTCTATCCTTACAAACCTAAGTACTGTGGAAATAGTTCTCAGCTCTCGTTGTTCACCTTAGGGAAACACTGGAACAAAAGCTTTTGAAGGATAAAACCCAAGAATTATATACATATGAATGTATAGATGAGTGTGTAAATGGTTGAACTGTGATGAGTGTGACACATTTTCAAGTTTGGGGGAGAATAAATTCTGACTCTTTTTAATGTCTTTTCATGTACAGGTTTGAACTGCCTTTCTAGAAAGTTCAGGGATTTATTCTAATTTTTGAAGATGATATAGTTGACATCCTGGAATGATCTTCAGGGCTCACTAGAAAGTTAAAAGATGAGATTAACCCAAAAAATAAAGTCCCTGTTTTAGCCATTCCAGCCTCATGAGAGAGTTCAGAATATTTATGATCAAATTCCTACACTGTGTCTGACCCCTGACCATCTCCATCATTTACCCAGGAGTTTACAAAGATTCAGGGGTTTTCCCTATGAGAAATTCTTTTTTTTCCCACAAATTCCCTATTCTCCCCTTCTTTAAAAATCTCCCACTATCTTTGAAATCAGAACTGATCATTGCTCTTTTTGCTTATGTCACAAATCTTCTGGTACCCTCCAGACATTTGTATCTCCCTGGACTTCAGCCCTGAGGAAGGAAAATAAACCCTCAATACTTCCAACAGAGAAGAAAGGAAGAGACTACTGTCAAATTTCACTTACTGATTTAGTGATTCTGTGATAAGCAGAGAAGGGACAGCTCACCATGATATTTGTTTCCACTGTCATTTAGACTAAGACATATCTGCACCTCTTTTCCTTCCAAGGGAGGATCAGCTTACTCAGCTTCCTGGGATGCAAAGAGGTTTTGGAGGTTTACTGAAATTGCCACAAGAGATATTCTCCACTTACCTCATTATATTTGCCATATTTTGGTAGCTTTCAATGATGGATAAATAGAAGGAAAACCAAAATCAGGCAGTTGTTTTGTTACACAAATTTTCATAGACACAGGTCATAACAAAAGAAAAAAAACTCTAAAACACTAAAAAAGTAGGTTTCCCTTAGATTATCCATCACTATTAATACCAGTTATGCAGGACTCACTGTAGCTAGAAGAGCAGAGGTAACTAAGCATTTTAACCCTGATCTAACACGACCACAATGGAGATTTAATTCTGTGGCAGATGGCTGTTTAGCTAAAAAGATCTGCACCAACAGTGATTCACATTCTCCCCTTGGCAACCAACTCCACAGCCCAGTTTTTCTTGTAGTTGTCAGCTTTTCCCTAATACTTGGTTTTATTCTTCCCTGCTGACTTGTAAACCCATTTCTTCTGCCCAAAATGATGAGAAGGAATAACTGATGCTTGTCTCTTATGCAACATCTATTTTAGCCACTCCAATCTCTATGTCTCTCAGGAATCACGCACTTCAGTACTTTGAGGTTTCTCTCTGGGTCTTACTTGCCCAGTTTCCTCATTCTAGCAGCTTTTTTCTGAGCAAATTCTGTTCCCTCTGTTTTATTTATCACCAAACTTACAGTGTTCATAAGTATATTGAAAAAAAGAATTTAAAGATTCTTTTGAATACTTTTTAATGTAAAAGCCAATGCCTTGTCAAAGGCTTCTCCTGGATTAGGACCTAAACATGGCCCAAAGGACCATGACACTTCACCAAAGATGGGCTAATGAGAGTAAGAAACAACTTGGAGAACTCTACACCTTGTCTGCAGCTCCCTGGCCCCTCCTGCTCACAGAACTGGCCACTTTTTGTAGAACTCTGGGATTTCCAGATCAATGAGCTATCCAGAAAGACCTAACATTATTGTTGTAAAGAAGTTGTCTCTACCATTATTTTCTCCAGCCGATCACGAGCCCGCAGGAAGTTAAACTGCAGGGAGCATCTTGGTTTTGTGGTTTTCCGATCTTTGTTCCTCGGACAGACAAAAGGAGAGGGCAAAGAATGACTGAGCCATCATACTGGAAATGGGCAGTGTGACCCACTGACCTCTGAAACAGCAAAAGTCATCAAACTTCCCATTTGTTCTCTGAGCAGAACAGGGGAAGTGTAGTAATTTCCCTCCCTCACTCCCTTCTTGCTGTGTCAGGAGACCCACACACTATCAAATCACTGCTTCCATACCAGGGTGGGGATGGGCTCGTTACAGGAAGAAATCAACTGCAAACAAAGCAGAGTTGTAAACTTATCAGAGAAGTCTTGTCAGAAGCAGGAAAGCATTTATAAATCTGCTTCGCTTCTGGGAAGTTGGTGGTGTACGAAATAGGGATGGCAGAACTCCTGGAAACAGCCATTCTCCTCTGGTGTGTTCCTGGAGGATGAGAAAGGAGGGTCCAAACTTTCCCTATTTATTTGTGTCTTGTACAACACGTAGCACTGAGGTGCAGGAATGAGCACGAACATGCAGTGTGCATAACAATACACAGCGTTTCGAATGAGCAGTTACAGGGGGATGTGTTATTTTGCCCTGATGAGTGCAAAGAAACACCCATTTCCGCCTCAAATTGAACGGAAAGGAAAAAGCAGAAATCTGCCTCCCAGCCTGACTCACCACTTGTGTTAATGCCCCTGCGTGGATCTCATTTCCTGGGAAGTTCCAAGTGGTGAATTCATTCCTGACACCTTGTCCCTGCCCAAGAGCTACGCATCATTTTCACGCCAAAGGGCCTATATGATCTGAAGTCTGGATGAGAGTAAGAGAGCCCAAAGTGTCAGGAACAGCTTGGGTTGTTTGACACAGGGCACTGGAATGTCCCAACTGGAATTTGTGTCTCCAGAACTGCAGCCTTTGGTGTTGGCAGAAGGCACCTCACCATGGTTATTAGATCACAGAGTCCCTGCTTGTCTCAGACCACACCCATTCACGTGGTGTTATTGAAATTCTGAGTATTGGCCCAGGGAGGAGCTCTCTCCAGCTGGTAAAATGTGTAATATGACATTCTGTCATGGTTCAGCCATTGTTTATCCCCTTTCTGGTGGGAGGAGATTCAGGAAAGAAGATAAAACAGAACTTGTGGTGTGAGGTAAGAACAGTTTAATAACCAAAACAAGTAAAAGATAATAAGGAAGGAGAAGGAGAAGGAGAAGTAATAATACTAGTAATACCACTACTAACACCAATATTACTACTACTAACACCAATATTACTACTACTACTATTAATACTACTTCTAATAATAAAAATAATGAGAGAGGAGAGAGAGAGAGAGGGAGGTAAAACCCAAGAAAGACACCTGATACACAATACAGTTGCTCACCACCTGCTGATTGATGCCAAACCAGTCCCCAAGCTGCATCAGCTTCCCTTTCCTGGTAACTCCCTCCAGTTTATATACTGGGCATGACATTGCATGGTATGGAACATCCCTTTGACCAGTTTGGGTCAGCTGTCCTGGCCATGCTCCGAGTTTCTTGTGCAGCTCCTCACTGGCAGAGCATGAGACACTGGGAAGTCCTCGCCTTTGGGCAAGCACAGCTTAGCAGCAACCAAAACATCAGTGTGATATCAACATTATTTTCATCCTAAATCCAAAAACACACCACTGAACCAGCTACTAAAAAGAAAATTAACTCTATTGCAGCTAAAACCAGGAGAATTGTGAAAATCTTTTAGAGGAAGGGTTTGGCTATTGACTTTGGTGTTGGGTTATTTCTCCCCTCTCAATACATATAACCAGTTTTCACTTGGGCCAGGAGGGCTGACTTTTGATTATTCATGGTATTTTTTGTTTTACAAGGAACTATTTTTTCCCCTGGAGTTTTACTATTGTATGGATTGTCCATACTTTCATATAAGCCTTTTTCCAAAGACTATATGGCTCATATTGATATTTTTTTGTTTGTTTTGCAAGTCTCTTTTTCTCTTCCTTTACAATAAACAATCCTCTTCTTTTCTTATTTCTCTTCTGCATTTTGGAATGTCATTTGCCCAGAAAGAACCAGCTGTGAGTGCAAGATAAGTTCCCCTCTCGATGTTATTCACACTGACAGTCCATACAGGGGCCACTAATGGTGGTTGGGTGATTATTTTGCAGCCCTGGCAGTTTCACAAGAACGTGCCTGTTTATAAGTCCCTTTTTTTTGGTCTGTCTTCCACAGATTTGAAAAGGTCAGGACTTCATTCCATTTGACTTGAGCAAAAAAGCAAACTTACAGCCAAAGATGAGAGTTTGAACAATAATTCTGAAGAGGGTGAAGAAGAACAGCTATGAAGGAAGAGAGAGAACTGTTTATGCAAAGTGTTTTGTTGCAAACCATCAGTGAGGTCAAAGAAGTGCCAGCACAAAGAGCATAAATTAGCTGAAACCTGTATATAAAAAAGAGTGAACTTAGTAAGTATTGCCTTCATCTTCTCTGAAGCTCTTGTAACATTATAAAAGTGAGAGAGTTCTTTAAAAAAATCTTCAAAAGGCTCCAAAAAGGCAGAAACACCAGACCACAGTGTTATTGGAGAAAAAAGGCATCTTAAATACTCAAATATACCTTTTTATTGGGGTTCATGTCTTTTGTATCCTTCCAGCTTGGACAAGGAAATTGGAATAGGGCAGCTACACATTCCTACAAAACTACATTTTATTGTTTCCTCCTTTTCCTTGCTTGATAACAGCTCTCAGGAGAAGAATTGGTACAACACCCAGTGAGTAGCGTGTACTGATCTTTTCTTTACAGCCACTACACAGAACACTTTTTAAATAAAGAAAAAGAAAAATTATAACTAGAATGTCGGATTTAAAAAAAAAATAATTCTGCGCAATATGGAGAGGAAAGAAAAAATATGAGATCAAGTGGGACATCAAATATCCTTTTAATTAGTTACACATTGTATTCGATGATGTAGATCTTGCTAAGGCACTGTTTTGCCTTTTTAAAATATTAAAAACACCCTCAGAACTACAGTCCAGCAAGGATATTAAACACTGATATTAAACATTGTCTATAACTTCATCCTGTGTTATTATGTCAATAAAAAATTGGCAATAAATATGTTATGGAAACTATAACTCAGAGTATTTGCAAGTCTTAAGTAATGAAACTTCACAGCAACTTTTTATGGTAATAAAGGGTTGGGTTTGGGGTTTTAATATTAAAATATTCAGAGAAAACTTGCTGATAGCAACAGAGCTGTTGTAACAATGCAGGAAATTAATTTCCACATACTTCCTCCTGTTTCAGCATGGAAGTTCTGCCCCAGTCTGAGGGAGGAAAACTGAGGAAACCACATATCACAGGCATTCAGAAGTGTGGGTGAATTAGGAGCAGAAGTCCCCAGAATACAATGCTGAGATCTGAATTCCTATTTTAATCCAATAACTTTGATCATCTCACTTCAGGGGAAACAAAATACAACTTGGTTGTTGGTCTTCTACATCCATGTTTAGGTGTGTGTTACACACAATGGTGAGAAGCTTTTCAGACATCCTGGTTTTTGGAGGGCAGAGGGGTTACCAGCTCTTGCTTTTTTTCTTCAGGATAGCAAATATTGCTTAACATGATTTGTCTGAGACCAGAATGGAATCTGTGGCTGGGCCAGAAGCAAAATGCGGGGCTCTTCCTCCACTCTCATTTTCTAGACACTATTCAGGTCCTTTGAAACCTTCACGCTGCAGCTTCACTGCTATCACAGCCTGCCTTGGGCTTCAATTTGGGCTGACTTTGGCTTCTGCTGTGATTAAATTGAACTCTTACCATAACCCAAATAGGAGCTCTGGCTGTGTGTTTTCCCAGAACACAACAATATTGGCTCAGCCCCAAGCTGGCACTCTGCAGCCCAGACCTTGGCTAGGAAATGGTGTCTGTAAATACATCCACATGCAAACACTCCTGTATACACATCCCCTCTCACACACATCAACACCCTGCCCCGGGCATTGAGATGTGACAGGGACAGGGGGCACTACAAAACCTCCAGAAGTCGTATAGAGAATGCAAATTTATTTGAAATGTAAAAAAACCCAATGCCTCGATGCTGTTTGAAACACCAATTCCCACTCTTGGTGGCTGTGAGGCCACAGACGCCCTTAAGAGACCAGAATTAAGTGAGTCAGTATAAAAGAGCTGCTCCAAATCTGTAAATAGAGTTTAAAAAAATCATTCTTTTTTGTTTAATTCGCATGCAGCCCTGGTGGCACCCCTTTCTTCCCCAGCTCCTTGCATTGCTGGCTACATTTAATAAAGGCAGGCAGCCCCACTTCCCAACTCTTTGTGAGAAGGGGTGGAGAAAACACACTGGACATCCCACCCATCTGAGCTTCCTGGCAAGTCACTTGGGTCTCACTGTCTCCTCAGCTTGTTTTAAAAAAAGTATAATAAAAAATAAAGAACAGAGTCCTTCAAACTGGTTGGTAACAAGCTCTGCCTCCGGATGCCAAAGGGACAGCACAGAGCCACTTTGTAAAGAAGGAGATTGGCCGTCTTCCCCCTCGCAGGGAGAAGGCTCTGAGTGAGAAATGCACTTGGATGGTGCTGAAAGACATCTGTCAAGTCATCAAAGGGTCTCTGCACCTCACTGGAGCCAGCCTTGGGTGAGGGAGGTGGGAAATCTCCATCCCAAGACTGTCCCTGTCACACAGGGGGATGAAGAATTAGACTTTGTCCTCTGTAAAAGTCAGGGAGGGGAGGAACGACTCCTGGGAGAACCCTCTCTGTGTCCGACACCATGGTGGTGATTTCCCTTGGCAAGCTCTAGTGATCTTATCCCCTCCCAGTATCTTCAGGCTGCTTTTTGATTGTCTTCAAAGGGCATTTCTCCTCCACTGAATCTCAGTGTGTTCTGTTCCTCCCTCTTTGCCGGGCAGTGCAAAGGATGCTTTGCAAGAAGCACCCAAAGGAACTAAATGTTCTAAATGCCCCTGGTGCAGGAGAGAATTGTCTCGCAGGGCTGACACTCAGCAGCTGTGAATTCTGAATACAATGTGCTTTCCACTCCAGCAAGCCTTTGCTTGGCAAAGCTTCTCCATGAGCAGACTTGTCTGTGTGGGCAGCAGCACTTCCCTGTTTTCCTCATTCTTCCAGCCTCCCTCTCCCACCTCAGCATTGTCAGCCCTTCAGTCACAGCTGTAACCCAGTCGAACAGCTGTCATTTCTTTTGTCCCCCTTTCAGACTGTTTTAAGCCATCTGACAGAGCCTTGAAATGACTTAATGCAGGGAGAGAACGTTTGCAGGTTACATTTGCTGGAGTAACTACTGGGTTTAGGTTTCCTGCCTGTCTCTCAGCTCAGGGGAGGAGTGTTCCTCGGTGACATAATGCCAGCAGCGAGGGACTGAGTAACTTACTCAGCAGCCCTGCTGCTGCTCACAGATTGCATTGATAGCTCTCTGCAAAAGGCTCACAGGCCTCAAGTCATGCCCTGATGGATCAGGGATGAAGTTTTGTTGTTCAGCACAAATATTCTGCAAACCTCTATCACTGAAAGCATCACTTGCTCGTCCTTCAGCATTGCAACGTCATTGAATGTTTGCTGCTCACTAGACAAGATGTGAGCTTTGCCTTCAGGTAGTTAAGATTTGCTGTGTCCCTCTTTGTTTATCAACCTAATTTTTATTTCATTTCAATTTCTAATGAGATGGTTGGGTAAAAGCAAGAAATGAAACAGGGCATCCAGATATTTTTAGCCAGCTGTGAGGCAGCTGGTAACTTCTATGATGTGCTATGGAAATGCCCCAGACACAACATAAGTAGGAAAAAACGCTTTAGGGCAACTTTTTCAAACCCAATATGTTTAAGAAAAATTGCTTTCCTCTGTGAAAAAAAGAAAATATAAAGAAATTCAAGGCAAAGTGCAAAATAGAAACAATAACTCATGGTCCCAGTCAAAGCTGTGAAACAGGGAATGCTACTGAACTTTCCTAGCAGAAAAAATGAAAGAAGAGGTATCTGATTTTCTCTACTCCCAAATGTCTCCTTTTAGCAGTTCAGGTTTAAATCCAATTCTACATTCAAGTCCTTTGCCAAGTAGGAGTACTCTGGGATTGCTGGTGTCAGGGATGACCTGAGATTTGATTTTTGATTTTGATTTGGGCTAAAGCAGAGGAGCAGAGTGGAGCAAATCCAGAACACGTGGAGCATGCCAGGAAGATACTGTGGCCTGAAATACAGGAGGTGCCAGAAGCCCTGTGAGAAGCTTGATGGTGGGAGCTGAGCAGCCCAGTGCTGTTGGCATGGTGAGCTGGTGGCTGAGGAACATCTGCTGTCAAAGTCAATGAGGAAAGATGCTGCAGAACCGAAAGAATGAATTCCTATTAAGGCAGTGACAAAGGTGTGAAACCCGCAACAACATCCTCATTGGGTACCTAGCAAAGAGAGTTTGTGGCTGCCTCATCTCTGGAAGTGTTCACGGCCAGGTCGGATGGGGCTTGGAGCACCCTGGGATAGGGAAATGTGTTCCTGCCCACGGCAGAACAGTTGGAACAAGATAATATTTAAGGTCCCTTCCAACCCAAACCATTTTATGATTCTAAAATTGAGACTGGTCCATCTTCCAGCAGGGAGCGGAGAAGAAGCAAATCCTGTTGGGTTAAGAGTTAACAAGGAAGATCTGAAATGAAAAAAGGCATAGAAATATTAGGAAGTGTGGGAAAAAGAAGAGAGGCAAAAAGGGGTGAAGCCTTTTGACAAGCAAAGCTCCTAGTGCAGCCAGCTCGGTCCCATCTCCAGCCTGCTTGGCTGAAGGAACAAAGCAGAACAACCTTTCTAGAAGTGCCTGAAAAGACTCAGAGAACAGCCCCTGCTGCGGCTCCTTTCTCAGTCTCCAGTTCAAACACAACGCGGGCTGTTTGTTCCCACAGTGCAGGGCTGACCTTGAAATCCTTCACGAGCCTTTGCTGCTGCAGCCCAGCTGGTGCAGCGTTCCAGCCATCTGCTTCTATTTTTAAAACTCCAGGTTGCAGAGGGGTTTTTTAGTTAACATTCCTCTGGGGACTGCCTGGAAGAGAAATGCACGGAGCAGCAGGGCCCCTGTTAGCATCCCAGGGATCCTGGGGGATTGAAGGAGGCAGGACTGATTTTATACAAATGGGGGTGTTTAGTGGATCACCCATTCCTGTGAAATCTCGGCTCTGGAGGGGCTGGGAGGCTTCAGGCTGGGATGTGTAACCACCAGGCAGCAGCTGGGCCAGCTGAGTGAAATGCCAGATGAATTCGAGTAAGGAAGATGCGGAAACAATTGAACTTCTGTGTCACTGTCAGAGATTTCTTGGCTTTAGATGGGTGTGGAGGACCATAGACATGGACAGATAAAGTTTAATACTCAGAAATTTCATTCGCCCTCCTGTTTGAATCACTACTTGATGCACCCAAATTCAAGGCTGGTCCTACAGTTTGGCACCCCATAAGCTGCCCTTCCTCCTTACATCTCCATTAGAGCAGGTTTTGGCTCAAAGCATTCCCAGGGAATTCCCCAATTTGGCTGTCCTGTCCCACGGTTCACAAAAGACCAAGATCCTGAACATCTTTCCAGAACAGTCAAACTTCTTCCAGCAGATTAATCAGGCAGCTGGGTACTAAAGCGTTAATGTTCTGCCGGATTTCTATTTCAGTATAGGCAAATAATTTCTGCCTATATCTAGATGTGATTGAGAGGCAGTTGACACAGCTGAGTATAAAATCCTTCTTTCTCACCAGACAAGACTAATTTAGTCTTCTCCAGTGCTTGTCATTAATGCTGGCAAGGAATTACATTTTATTGTTGAGATTTTATATATTAACCCCTTCAGATATCAAACTGAGCTATAAGCTGAAAACATGAAGATCCATGTCAGATATTGCAAATGCTTTCAGGTTTTTGAAAAAAATTCTGATTTTTAAAGAATATTTTATTTAAAACTATAGATCTTGTTTGCATATGGATGTATAGGCATATACAAGAAAGGCAGGTCTTTATATTAGGGTTACTGATATCTATATTGTAGGGGAAGTTTCCAGTTGTTCAGCTAAACTTAATTTTTTCATCTGAATAGTTTTCATGTTTCACTAACTGAATTCAGTAGAATTGCAGTGACTTTAATAGATGTTTAGAAAATGACCTCACACGTGTGCTCCTACCTTGCCAACAGCTAAATTTAGATGTCTTGGCTTGCACGTCCAAATACATCTTTTCTGGAATAAGAGAATTATTCTGTCTCAATATTATTAAAAATAATAATTTGCTTCAAAACATCCACAGAATACAGCATGAAAAGATGATTTTTCTTTCCCACATAACAACACAATAGTTAAAAAAAAATATAAAGAAAAAACAAATGAAGCAAGAAAAAGAACTCCCCAAACCACGTCTATGAATTTAATATCAGCTGCCATCTGAGTTTTTACCTAAACTCCTCTAAGAACTGTGTTTCGTCTTTGCTGGGATAACAGGAGTTGGAAAAGTGTGTTCCCCACAGACTCATTAGTAATTTTACATAACCCTGGCCCACATGCTTCTCCATATGTAAGTCTACATGCACAGGATTTGATACACCTACATCTACACACTTTTCCCTGAGTCACATGGAAGTCACACACCAGCCTGAGAATCCAGCTTGGCAAGCTGTGCCTTCCACAACAGTGTGGGATCCCACTGATTTCCATACCTCAGCCACCACTAAATCCCATACATTGCCAATTAATTAAATCTGCAGAGCATGCAGCTCTTCCAGTTCTGTTCCATTTTCTTTATTCATGCAAAACATTTAAGTGAATTTACGAAGCAAATCTCTTAGGACTGTGCATTATTTGAATCATTTCTGTTGATTTATACCTGGAATAAACGTATAGTGCTGAAACCCTACAGTTTTTCTGAGGCCATTATTAAATTTTAACAATGAATTCAAGGTTTGAATGGGCTCAGGAAACAGCTATTATTTATCAAGGAGCCAAAGTCAAGGTTTTCTAACAATATTGGACAAAACTGGTTAATTGGACAAACAATCCCTTAAGGAAAGAAAGAGGTTATTGTTCCTGCAGTGGAAACCCCAGCATAATAATTAACCACTCTGGATGTCTTGACAAAGGTCAGATGCAATAGAAGCACAAAATGCTTGAAAATCCATGTGAGCAGTCCTCATGTGACAAGCCAAAGTACTTGGAGGAGGACATAAACAGAGCTCAAACACATGAATCTGAAGTGCCTAAATCATTTAAGTGTTCACACAGAGCCTCTGTTGTCTTTGAGGTCCCTCAAAGCCAAAAGTTCAAGTTCTGGACAGATCCACAGCTTCCCTCCTGCCAAAGCTGGACCAGGAGTCAGAAATCAGTAAATTCTCTAAGTTCTCTGAACAGGGTCACTCCCAAATTCCACACATCAAGAGGACCAAGGCTCTTACCAAAGGTGTTGCTCATCTTGTGTGATTCTAATTTTGCAAAAGCTCATTTCCACTTACCCACTGGACAGACAGGTGACAACTGAGAGCAATTCCCTCCTAAAATGTCACTAGGGGATATTATTTCAGGGTATGTTTGTATTAGTAAATATATTTTTCCAGTGCCTATCTGCTAAATCCAAGGGCAAACAGTATGATATGATTTGTATCAAACAACTAAACTCTCCTCCTCCCATTCCAAGGTGGCTTCATCCAAGCTGCAAATGGCAAGAGTTTTTCTTGGCAATTCTTGAGCAGATGTTTTCTTAATTTTTTACAGTAGTGAAGTAAAACTTTCACGTTCCTTCCATTCTTTCACCTGCAAGCCATGGATATGGCAATGTGAACCTACACTGATGGAGCATTTTCTGTGCATTCTTTAGACCCAGGGTAATGTAAAAAGATGTAAATGTGGCAGCCTCAGCGATGACACAAATGAAAACAGAATTTATCCCTAGAGACAAAATACCCACCTCTGGCAAATAAACTGCAGTCTGTCAGTTCAGGTCTCCTTCATCAATCACCTTTACAAAGAAAGGCTCATTGAAGTACACTTAGAAGATGAGCAGAAGTGGAATGACATGGGTTAGCAAGGAATATGTGTCAAACTGGCACATCATAGATCTTTCTGGCCCTCAAAGATTGAAAAAAGTGTTTGAGATTCTCTCCTTTGCCTGGCCTGAGCCTTGACAAGCCAGAGTTGTGGTCAGATCTCTTACAGCATATATGAAAGTACTGATGTCCCCTCCCTTGTATGACCAAAAGCATTTCACACTACCATGACAACACAAAACACTGTAAAGCCAGATAGGAACAGAATTTAGATACTCCTTCACTCCTTGAACAATGCTAAAAAAGTTTTGAATAAATCAGATCTGGCTCCAAGACAGAAAATACAGTTACAGTGCAAGTGACCTCTCCTGACACACAGCACTGATGGGATGTAGAATCAGGCAGGCCCATCATCTCCCCTTCTCCTCTTTCATGTCACGTTCTTGATTAAGGAATAATGTGAAATGGTGAAATAAAAAAAATAGTCACATCTGTCTTTTGGATGGATTGGTACCTGCAAGTGCTCCAGTTACCTTTCAGGGGAAAAAAAAATAAAAAAAAGAAAGAAAAACTATGTCTATTTCCAGCAATTGCACTTAACAGCCACTTTTTGCCAAGAGTTTCTGTTTGGCTTCCAAGGAACATTGTTTTGTTTGCTTTCAATGGCAAAAAAGTGAAGTAATAAACGGTCCCTGCAGGTTCTTGTGTAGGAGTGAGGATACACCCTCCAGAACGAGCGAAAGGGCGAAGAGATTAAATGGAAGGATCACCTCTAACTGTTAGCTGTCCTTCTCAAGACCATAGAAATAAGGGGAAATAAGAGAAAGGGGAAAGAATTTACCTGGGAATGATACCCCAAAATGGGCAAATAGTATCACTATGTTGATCATTTTCCACAAGCTTCTTAATTCCCTCTCTAAGACAAGAATAGAAACAAAACAGAGGAAATGGCACAATGAGGGCAATTCATGGCAACCTTTAGAGTATGACAGATCAGGAAGTCTAGGAAACCATGAACAGGGGAGTGTATTGAGTTTCCGGGGTTCTTTTTTATCAAAATCTATAAATCTCTTTAAGACAATGATTGAAAAAGGTGCAGACCTTTCGTTCAGGCAGGCCCAGGGTTAGGGAGGAATAGAGTTCAAGCAAGGTGAAAGGAGAATAAATCCTTCTGAGTGCTAAGTCCACAGATCAGCTGCTTTGTATGCCCTCTGTCACTTCCCTCCATCCATTCTTTGTTCCTGTGTTTATTTTGTGGCCAACCTTTACCAAATCCCAAAGCACACAATAGGGCTGGCATCCACATCCAAAGGCTTATATAGCTGTGGAGGAACAGGAATGCCATGGGCAGGAATCCATGGGTACATGGAAGTGCTGAGGGGCACAGGTCCCTGGAAAGTTTTACTAGGAAGCAAAGACACACAGCAAGAAATAACTGACATGGTGGTGAACTGGGGGTTTGTAAGGTGATACATTTTTGGGGTTGAATTTTGGTTTCCCAAAATAAATGAGGTTACGACTGTGGCTTCAACAAGAGTAAGATTTCACTGAGGGGGTTTAAATGAAGTCCTACTGCTTTCAAGTCAGAATTTAGCATGTTAAATCCCTTTGTAGAGCTGAACATATGAGATTTGTCCAACAGCAAAAGGGAATCTTGAAGTCAACAAAATAAAGCCTTCTCAGGAACATCATTCATATCCCTACATGGTGTATTAATTTCAAGACCTTAAAGCAATGTGATCTCATCAATGGCCACTGTCTAATTATCAATTAATCTATTTAAACAGAGGTTTGATTTCACAATTCAGCACTGGAAAGTCTATAAAATGAGGCATATGTCCCCAGAGGAAATTCTGGGCTAATTTCCATAGCATAGGAGAACTTATACACGAAAAATATGGTACTTTCAAGGACATCAGGCTTGAATGAAACCCAGAATGCTTCTTGACACAGATGTTTACTAGAGCCCAGGCTTCAACTGAGTCATAACAGACATATTCTTAATATAATTCATTGTGTGACTCTTGGCACGTCCAAACTTAGCTGGGTAAGAGAAGGGAAAACACTGGGTAAGAGAAGGGAAAACTGAAATACTATGAGAAACTCTGTATTAGTATTATTGTTTTATTCTAATTTTTAAAAGCAGTGCACTGTGAATTGTGGCTGGTGCAGCTGGTGGATATGGAAAGACAATGGAAGCTTCCTGGTGGATTGGCTGTCATTATGTCAGGTTTCAATTGCCTTTCTTTCCTTGCACGTGCTGAAAGTCTATGTAGAGTTGAGCAACATGAAATCTAAAATTAAATTGCCACACTTACAATGGGAAGGCAGAAAACGTATTTAGTTCTAAAGATAGATGCCTAAAGTTAGGGCTCATATCTCCATAGATTGTCTATAGAGTCAATGGAGGGACGGGGGTTTCTCCAGGGATGAATCCAAAGCACCTTCCTCAGGCTTCCTCCAGGTTGTCTCATGCTGGAACGTGGGACAAGCAGAGGATAGTTTGTCAGCTGCATAAACCACAGAGTGAGAGCCTCTGCGTGCCCCTGGGGTGACAACTGGCACTCAGACAAAACAAAGTGGATCATCTTTGCATTGCTCAGCTTTTCCCAGGAAAAGTTTGGGAGACTGTTAGTTGGGGTGGCCCATCCAGGCACTGACAGCCGTGTTCCTGTGCTCGGGAATATTTCCCTGTGCTTGGTCATTTACAGGCAGTGTAGGTATTTGGTGCACTGGGGGCTACTGAGACCATGGCAGGTGGCCCCCAGGTAAGCTGTGGAAACATCTCCCCTTTATCATATTCCCTGTGAGGGTGGGCAGGCCCTGGCAAGATTTTCCAGAGAAGTTGTGGCTGTCCCATCCCTGGAAGTGTTCAGGGACAGCTTGGATGGGGCTCTGAGCAACCTGGGCTGGGGGGTCACATCCCTGCCCACGGCAGGGGGGTTGGAACTAGATGGTGTTTAAGGTCCCTTCTGATCCAAACCATTTCATAATTCTATTATTTTTTCCTCTTAGAACATGCAATAAATATAGAAGTTTGTGCCTGGGAATCACCAGGGAACTTCTATTAGCCCATAGGTCAGGAATTCTCAGTGCTACATCCCAGGAGCTGTTCAAACACCTGTGTCCCAGTCTTGCTCTGTCAGGGAGGTTTGGTTGAGTTTCTGTGTGATCACATTTGCCCACTTGACATCTGCTAGTGGGTTTCAATGGTTGCTGCTTCGTGCTTTTAATTCCTTTGCTGGGTGTTTTCCAAATATTTAAAGAGATGATGATAACTTTGAAGAGTGCTTGTCCAGCACAGAGCAAACCCCTCTGTGCCTGAGCAGGGACATCATGAACAGCCAAGGCCTGAATTGCTGCTCTCATTTCAGGACCTAAGCACTACAAAAGCACTTCAAGTGGACCATTAAGCTTTTCTTACTTTAAGAAGAAGGGAGGGATTTAAGCCTGGAATGTTGCTGATTTTTTTTTTTTTAAATTTAATTTCCTTAAGAGTTTTACTGTAAATTGTTTAAACATTATCACTGTGAATAAATGGTGTAGTGGAAAGTGTCCCTGCCCATGGCAGGGGCTCAGAGCTAGATGATTTTTAACGTCCCTTCCAACCCAAAACTTTCAAGGATTTTTATGCACCAACAAATCACAATTTAATTTGGGGTTTTGGTTTTTTGTTTCTTCACTAGTGAAACAATTATGGTAAACCTTTAATCTACTTTGTTTATTATTTTGGTGATCGTAAGCCAGAGCACATAACATGACACAAGCTTATTACACCCCAAATGGGAAGTCAGTGTTGTTTGTCTTCGAAGTTTTGGACTTTGAAGTGTAGAAAATAAGCCAAGATATTGCTCTTTGCAGGATGTAGGAAGGAACAAATTGTGAATCTCACAGGTTTTTTCCATCACTAACAGTGTTTCCTCAAGCTTGTCAAAACAAACTGTTTATTTTGGGTGACTTCTGCAACTGTTCTGGCTCACAGATCCTCTAAGGCAAAAAAGGGTTGATTTGGAGTCGATGGGTGCACTGGGACAACAGCAAACAAAATTGAAAAGGTGTTCTGGAAAGTGGGCGCAAGATCTTAGTACCCTGTTTCATTTCTCAGTATAATTTGGGTAGAGTTTATTTCCAGGTGAGGGCATGCTTTGCCTGCCATAAAAACAAAGAACATTCCTGTCCACAAAAGGTAGCATCAAATCAGAGGAGTGGAACAGCAAAAATTGCCTCAGCCTTACAGCTGGGCACCTGAAGAATGGTGTAGAAAATGAAACTGCATTGTGTTACAGGGCAAATTAAAAATCAAGAACCATAAACAGTTCGTGTGTTAGCACAACTGAATTTGTTTATTTTTAAACCACCCCAAAATCCAATCATGCTCTGTGTACACAGACAATACACGGGATAGCACACCAAGTGTAGACAAGAAAGATAAAATGTATTCTGGTTTATTTCACTGGTGATTTTCCTTTTTATTATTTTTTCATTGCACATCAGCTCAAGGTGATGAAATGCTCCAAGCCATATGGATTCCTGTGTCACTCCTCTCTCAGTTCCCAAGCCCACAGTGTCTCTAAGAGGAGACATCCCCCCATTCCCCCTGGGGTGTTTGTCTGCATGGTGGACTGTGCTGCTTTTCATTCATGTTCCCCTGGGCCTCATTTCTTATGGAAAACTGTTTAGTGCAGAACAAGTATTATCAGCATGTATCTGCTTTAACTATATTCTATAGTTAGTAGGTAAGACCAGCTAATGCTTTGGGTTACTCAGGAAATCATAAGTAGCACACACACAAAACCGAAAACAGAAAATAGTCTTCCACGTTGTTTGGAGTGTTCATTTTCTTCACGTTTCCAGTGTCATTTATTTAGCTAAGCACTGCTGCAATTATTTTCTTTCCACTTGTCTTTATGCTCTTATTTTCTTACAAAACAGTATACTAGGCTTTCTGTATAAAACATATATATAAACATTTATATATATATATATATATATATATAAAAAACAAAGCAACGACCCCCAAAATGGACTGACACACAGGTAGGTATTTGTCCCTCATTAGAAAATATACTGTGTGTACACCTATTTGTTGCCCCTGAATGTCACAGCACTGGCTACTGGATTGGGGTCACAAAGAAAGGGGACTTCTGTTCTCCTTGTCTTGCATTAAAACATACAGATAAATTACATAAGACGAACAAAAGCAGAGTAGTGACAGGAACAATCAGATCCTGTTTACACACTGGCCCCATGTTGTTCTTGTTGCCATTGTTATTACTACTCTCCAATTTGACTTCTAGTTATTACTTCCCAGGAATTAATATATCTGTACATTTTTTGTCACATATCCTCTCCCCTCTCAATGAGCTGGATGAAGGTTCAGGGAGAATGAAACACTAGAAAGTCTAAAGGATCCCCGGGATTCTGTTGATTCTTACCCTGCTTAACTTTTTTGGCCCTCTTTATCAGAGGAGATCAAGCATTTAGCAAATTAGGTTAATTCTACATAACAAGTAATTTTTAGTGGCCTTTTCTTCCAAAAGATGCTTTCGGACAATGATCTGAAATAGATTTTCCCATGCATTGCTGGCATTGGATACCAGCCTTGCACTTTTGTATAAATTTTTTTTTCAGATCTAAGTCTCCCTTTATGATGGTTCTCTGCCCTCAATATCTGTTCTTTCAGCAAACAGACTGGTCATTTGAACTACTTATCATTACTGAGTGATGTGCTGGGAGAACTGCCGATGCTAAATACACCCAAAAATTTGGTGATAGCAAGGCAGGGGTTAAATTTCAGCCCAATTTATTTAGCTCAAGCAAAGGTGTCTAATGATTTCTTGGCCTGAAGACTCTATAATTGAAAAAAACCCCACAGATATAAAAAATGTTATAAAGATTGGGGGCATAAAATGGAAAACCTTATTGAATTAAAAACCCAAAGTACTGCTTGCTGGTTTACAAAGAGTCTATAACACTGATAAAATCTTCGGAAACCAATGTGCTGCCTTTTTTTTTTTTTGCCTTTTTTTTTTTCCTTCTCCTTTTCCTGCTTTATTTTGGCTTCATTTCCACACGGGAGTTCATATCGTCTCCTTCCAGGTCATACTCTTCCACTTGGCCACTGGTCCACACCTTCATGCGGTCGGTCAGGTCGCTGGTTCTGGGAGCCAGGACGAAGTCGTAAATCAGGGCAGCACTTGCTCCTCCAATGATTGGGCCAACCCAGAAGATCTGAAACACAGGTCCCATCCCAGTTAATACACCAGCTATCTCTGCACTTGAAGCTCCTTTGCCAAGCTCCTCATCCTCGCAGGGAAACACTAACACTGAGAACACCAAACTTACACACTGTCACCTGAATGGTTACTTAACCACGTGGCAAGGGATCCAGAAATTCCCACCATGAAGATAGACACAGAGGTTAATAACTTTGAGTGTGTTGTCAAATTCTGATATTTAAATCAGGTATTTTACAGCTAAAACCTCTCTGCTGCTCCAGGTAGATTTGGCAGGAGAGCACAATTTCTAAAACAACAGGGCATGAGGTTCCATTCTCCCATTAACTTCCAGGGATAGGGGAATTTGAAAGGAATACTTAATGAGGACCCAATTAGGGGCTTCATTTGCTCCTAGCTGCTCTTCAGGAAGTGATATTGCTGTAATTGAGCTGGTGTAACCACTTAAGGCAACTAAACTTTGGAAGGAGAGGTAATAAAAGGATTTTAGCAGACAGGTTGATTTTATCAGAAATAAATGATGATATTGAGGGATTTGCAAGGCCAAAGAGTTACTGAGTCTGAAAACTTTTTCTTTTATTCAGCAATATCAGTAGTTTAACATGAATTTTTACCTCTATCTTCTTCTGTCTGTACAAAGGATAATAGTTTTTCTATTAAATTCTGAAAATACCAGCTACTAGCTCAGTTGTTTTAACTTAGAATCCCAAATGTGAAAGTGGGAGACAATGGCAAAATCTTCCCACTGTCCTTTCTCTGTGTTTTACTCTTTAGATTAAAATGGTTTCCATATACACAGTTTTTACAGCCCACTGTAGTATCAGTCAGTTTCCACCAACGCCTGTGCTGCCAAAATCATGGGTAGAGCATTGGAACAAGCTACATTTTATATATTCAAGAACACATTCTCATTTACAACCTTTATATCAGCCTTCTTCATTGAGTTTTGGTGAAATAAATTAATTTTTGTGAAGTTTCTCATTTTAACCACATTTAACCACAGGGAATAATCTACAATTCATAGTGTTTCCAGAGCACTTATCCTTGAAAGCACATAACCAGACACTTAACTTTAAGCTCCTGAACATTTTAGTGGATTTCAATTACTGGATGATCCATTTCAGTTTATAAACCTGCTTAAGAATCTTCCTAAATTGTGTTTTACCAGATTGAGCAGTAGCGCTTTACAAACTGAGTTTAAACAACAAATACACAACACAGGATTCTGTGTAATAAGTCTTAGACATTTAAAACATTCAAAATAAATAAATATAAAGGGAAATAACCAAAGAAAATCTACTGTATTACATTGAACAGAGAGACTGAATGAGCTGGATGACTTTCTGATTGCCTGAGGCTGGTCGGGAGTGAAAGAAGATAATTCTTTGTTAAATGAAATAGAAATGGCAACTCATGGAGCTGGCCCAAATTACACGTTTAATTGTTTCTGATCTCTTGTAAGGCAGACAAACTCATTCAACTTACCCAGTGGTTTTCAAAGTTGTTGGCAATCAGCGCTGAGCCAAAAGACCTGGCTGGGTTGATTCCACAGCCGGTGTAGTCGATCTAGAAGGGGCAAAGAGGACCAGTGTGAGGCACCGATGCACATCTGGCACCTCCCTCACACAGCAGGGCAAGTGGCACCCTGCAGCAAGGTTGGGATGCCCACAACAGCTTCACTCAGCCCACCCACTGCTCCTCAAAGAAAGGAGAAGGACTGTTTGCCACGTGCCTGTCCTGTCCCACCAGGGAAACAGGTCCTACACAGCCACCCCTACCAGATGTGCAACCTCTCCTCTTACTGCCACGGCCGCATGGCCCAAGAAAGAAGGGTCAAGCATGTTACAGAAACAAGGTCAGTCTCAGGAGTGGAAGGAGAAGGAAGAAACTATCACTGTCCCATCCTGTTCCTGCCTTCACTGGACCCCTCCTGAGGTGGGACATTGCAGATAGAAATTATGAAGGCTAAAACTCACAGCCAGAAGATGTCCCAAAGCAACAGAGAGACCGATGGCCAAAGGTGCTGATCCTGAGACATCATTCCTTCTCCGGTCCGTGGTGGCCAGGACACACAACACCAGCTGGAAAGTGGCAATGATTTCGATCCCCAGTCCTTGGCCTGCATTGATTCCCTCTGAAAGCTGCAGGGAGACAAGAAGGACAATGTCACTTGATATTCCTACCTGGCTTCAACCAGCGTAACAAGGTTGTGCAGAATCTATTTTCTCAATAGGAAAACACAGATCTGCACAGTCATTTCTTTCCTCAGGTGGCTTTTGCTTAATGGGAGGGGGGGGGAAAGAAGAAAAAGTGAGCAGAAATTAGTTTTGAATCTTTCAGTGCCCTGCTCAAATCTAGGCATAACCAAATTGATTGGTGATTCAACATGGTTGAGTGGTTGGTGCATCCAACCATAGTGAGCACTCAACCACCACACAGGAAGAGAACACAACTGCTCTACATGTGAGAAACAAATGAGCCAGAGTTTACTTTTTTCAGGATTGTATAGTGCCTTAGGGCATTCACTCATTGCTTCTAAGATTTCCACATTAGTTTTGGCACCTATGGCCTGAAAATATTCCTCTAATACCAAATGAAATGCTCTGAGACATCCACAGTGTTGATGTGGGGCTGGTAGATGTGACACAAGTCCTACAGAAGACCAAAGGTACCTAAAACATCTCTAGTTGTTGACATTTAGGCAATGTAGCTCTAACTGGGGCAGGTAATGGATGAAGTCAATGGAGTGAAGATGAATTCAGCCGGTGAAACGTAGGTGATCATTTGGGAGCTCTGTCTTTTATTTTGTGGAGAGCTTAGACACTTAAATCACATGTAGGCTACTTTTTGGTATCTTAGTCCTAAGCTGAATCTCATTCAACTTCTTTGGGATCCATAAAAGAGCATCCACAATTCAGGAGTCCTCAGGAGCTGATAGAAGTGTTTCAATTTCCTACTGAAGCAAAGCAGATTGTCTGTAAATACTCAGACTGGCAGACAAAGATATTCCAATGGTATTATTAGGCATGAAATCAGTATTCTTATAAATTTAAATGCTGTAGGATGTACTGAAACCACAATGAACATAAATGAACATTATAGAATAGAAATGCTGTCATATTTCAGGAGTACTGCTGGAAATTTGCGCTAAGCAAGAAACCAAGGAGCATAAACCATTTGATGTTATAACAAGCTTTGAGTTCTTCTTCTAATTTCTGTGTTCAGAGCTGAATAACTTGGTGTTCAGCAGAAATAACTCAATTGCACAGATATAATGAAACATGAGCTTGGACACAGGCCAGAGAAACTGTGACTGGGAGTGACTCAGAGTGGGAAGCAAACTCTGCAAAACTTCTGCTCAAAAATAGTGTTATCAGTAGGTTATCCCTTCTGTCAGAGCCTCTGCATTAAAAATTGCTCGGTCATATATAGCAAAAACATAATTATGTGGTACTGTGACCTGTCCAGAACAATGAAACTATGGGAAATCATGCTATAAATCTGGGTTTGTGGTTTTATGTCCTAATTTCCCCCAAACTAGTATTTGAATAACCTTAAAACCTAAACATGTTTAACTGAACTCTCACTTTCCACTTTTGCTGCTCCCTTTTCTTGTTTCTTCTCTGTGACAAAGAAGCATCACATCAAATTCCTAAGTCCTGGACAAAAATCATCTGAGTTTTTGGTCAGCATAAATCTGATTAGCTACACAAAGAGTGAAAATACACTGATTTCTAAGTCCTGCTAAATCTGGAGCATTAATAATATATTTTTATATCTTATTCTTTAATATGCAGGAGTGATATCCTCTGAGCTAAAAGCAGGTTTTCCACAAAGAGAAGGGAATTCTGGTTGAAATTGTGGGTATTTTGGTTCCTCCAGCATCCATACCATAGGAACTGAAATCAAGTAATGAAACCTTCAGCATTTATAGAAGTTATGTGTGAGGTGTATCAATCTGACATAAACACATACATATGAGACAGCATTGAAAATTACAGGATCCAGAAGCTCATGCTGAATTCCTGATATATCTCTAAATTAATATTCTATTACTTTTGTCATCAACTTTAAAAAAAAATGCCTTTTTTTTTTTTCACTGTAGAGACAGTGGGACTTGTGGATCTCAATAAATTAGGTTTCAAATGCATTTTCCAGATGTCAAAAGTAATTTAGGTATCTGGACTATAGACTCTCTGGAAAATCCTACCTCACATTTGGAAGGCCAATTGGCCAAACTTAAAAGCCAGGTCCTAGCAAAAAGTGACTGATATGCACACACCCAAAAGCAGATAAGAAAGTAAATTGTTTTTTATCATGATGCAACTGTTAAACTCCAGAGAACCCAAATCTGAGTTCTGGCACATCAATATTAACATTTGCCAAGCCTTGACATTTTAAAAAATTAAACACTGGCCAGCCATTAGGCTTTCCCTTCGTTTGAAGGGCTTCTATAAAAGACAAAAGACAATAAGGGCAAAACTTTGTGCTTTAAAAACCTGTGATAATCCTTATCTTTGAGAGGTGGAAATCATATTCTTCCTTTCCCTCCAGGAAAAACACATCCTTCAGATGACGTGACTTGAGGTCATTCTCCCTGCTAATCAACACTTATTGATGGGCTGTGTGGAATCAAAGAAAACCTGGAAATGTCATAGGAAAGCTTTTGCTTTCCTTTAGCCTGTAATTTTACACAGCCTGCCAGGAACGTTAAGATTCCACTGGGAGAGCAAGGACTCTGGGATGTGTTCCAAAACGAGGCAAACCCAGGCAAACCTTGGAGGTTCTGCTCTGCTGTGGCGTAACACGGAGAGCAGGAAGGTGTATTTCCTTGTATCAAGTTAAAATGTACATATATTTGTGTATATTTATATCTATGTAATCCTTGTTGGCAGAGGATTTGCAAGTGTTCTCCGGCTAACAAGGGAAACATAAAATATTTTGCACCTTTTGAATCTGCTGGTTTAAGCTCTTCACAGAACCAGGTAACAACATGAGTTCATTGTCTTTTTTGTCTTTTCCTTGTATATTCCATTTGTTATTCTGTTTTTTTAAGGAAAAGTTGAATTCTTGTAGGATACCTGACTCCAGCAGCTTCAGGGCTGTCTAAAGTTTAATCTGGATCAGGTAGGAAGCAGTACCATGCATTAAACCCGACTACAAATCAACAGCATAGAAGCCTATCCAGCCTTCTCCTTTTTTGTCCACATGAATAGCTCCACGAAACTTCATTTTTAAGTCACTATTTTGACAGAAGAAGCACCAGAAACACACATAAGAAATGGGTTACATCATTGGCAAGAGCTGAGAGTTATTTGTAGACACATTTATCTGATCAGCTGAATCAGTCTTGGCTGCATTAGCTTGCACTGAGTAATTCTCTTGACTGTCACAGCTCCCAGATGACAAGTAGAAACCTACATGTAGACACCTCAGGGGAGGTGTATCCTGTGAGCAGAATTCCACCATTTCCAACCATCATGGTTCTATGATTAATATCTTTACCCCAGTTCCCTGTGAATCTGAACAAATTCATGGAATAAAAATCTACTGGAATTCAATAAATGTACAGAAATCAAATCTTATCCAGAAAGCTCCTGAGATGCAACTTGGTACTTAAGGCAGGATGGAGCCCTCTGCTTTGCAGTACTGGGGATGGGATGAGGTTCCTATGCAAATATTGACTGTATCTGTTAGTGCTGCTCCTGAGAAATTTGGTTTGAATTCAGTGCTGACCCTGCTTTGAGCAAGAGGTTGGACCAGAGACCTCCTGAGGTCCTTTCCCAGATGAATTATCATGTAAGAGACCTTGGTTCTTTGGAAAAGTTCTTCCTGTGGGAAGGTTTGGGGCAGAATTGCCTCGAAGATGCTCTGGCTCAGCTGAGTTAATGTCTAGGAGCAGATGGAAACAGAAGAACCACAGGTGGATATTCAATCCCTGTGAAGCCTCTGCACAGACCTATTGGTGATACAACCCATAGTGGTCAATGACTCAAGAGACATGAGCTACAATGAAATGAGGATTGTTAAACCTGAGGAAAATGAAAAACCATTATCTAGACATGAGCATGGGAGTAACTAGCTGAGAGGAACACCTGCTTTTTGCCTAGGAAATGGGTAGTGGTCACACTGCTTCCAGTTCTCCACACCAGGCAGGAGACAGGAACCATGGAATTTGTTTCTCAGAAGTGCCCTGAACTGCCATGCTTAGCTGATTGACTTCTACAGCAATAATTTGGGCAAATTAGTGGTATGTTTTCTTTCCTTCTGATTTTTTTTTTTTTTTAATTTTAAAGAACAGGATATTTATTCGTTGTCCGCCTCCAGAAGAGAAATGGGGACAGGAAATTAAACTGGCCCAAGGTAAACCCCACTGATTCCTTCTCTAGTGGCTTCATATTTTTCTCATTACGAATAAAAGTATATCAGGTTCAAACCTGCTTCCCGTTCTATGGATAAGAGAGTTTGTTATGCAAGGTGGTTGCATCACGTGGTGCTGTGCTCCACCTCACCCAGCAAGCCCTTAGCCCTGGATTGTGGCTCCTAGGATCCACCTTCCTTCCATATAACAGGGACTATTTTCTCATTGGTCCAGAAAAGTCTTAGGCCCTGGAATTGGAGAAGTCTATTTTTCAGCAGGGCAATGTCAGCTTTCCCCATTTTTATGAAACACCCCTGCAGGCCCTGCTGGCTGGGGTGTTTTACAGGGAGAAAAACTAAGGCACAGCAATTTAGCGAGATATAAAACATCACTAATGGGTGAGACCTTTTTTCTTTGAATACCCCAGCCATCCCACCTAAATTATCACCTTATCTCTATCACGGCAAGCATTTTTATTAAAAGCAGATCATTAGCATTTTATTCAAGCAAATCCTTGCCATCTTACTGCATTTTCTTCCTGGAGCTTAAATTTTCCCTTCTTTGATTTTCCTTCCTTTTCTTAATAAGTTTAAATAGTTCATTCTCTCTTCTTCATCCCCTTGCTTGAAATATTAATTATGCTGCTTTATACCAACTATCATTTCAGTGTTTAGCTGGGCAAAGTTCTTCAATGCAATGTACTTCAAAAGTAATCTCAGAAATTCATGCCCCTACTTCCCTCTAAAACCTCTCCCTCTGCTTTGGCTGCCATTTTTTCAGACTTTTCTCACTCTTTCAGCTCCAACTCCGTCATGAAAAGAGCTTGATAACTTCCATCTTGATACAAGACCTTTTTCTGCTGCAAGTCTGTCCCAGATCTCCATAGTTATAACCCTTCCTTTAACTGATAGTCAAAATTAATTCAGAGACTCTATCCGTGGCTATTTAACTACAGTTATTCACTTTAACAGTGAATAACTGTAACATTTCCCTGGGAAATGGATACTTCTATACCCATTATTTGAGCATTAGGGCCTCAGAGAGTACAAAAGTCTCATTTCTTTAGGAAGTAGAGACAGGCAAAGATCTAAAGAGTTTCACTTAAAATTATATGACAGGAGCACTCAGAAACTGCTTATGAATTAGCTTTGGATCGTATCCTAGATCAACAATAGAAACATTCAGCAGAACCTGAGGACAAAACACATTGTCCTCTGCTAGATTATCCTTCCTATAAATACAGCCTTAAGAGCTCTAGAGGGGACTCATTCAATTCCCAAAGCAGAAATCATATTTTCCGTTCTTTGGAGAGCAGACACCCTCCAGGAACAGGATCAACCTCCCTCCTCCCTCAACCCTCTCTGCAGGCCTAGGAGAAACCAGCCAAGGCTTTGTGTCCCAGCAGCCTGGTGTGCCGTGAAGGAGAGAGGGATGGTTTAATTTATATTAAACCAGAGCACATAAAGGTTGTATGTCAGACCAGTGGCAGGCAGTAAAAATCAGTCCCTCTGTAGGACTTGCATTTAGCACAGCTGGTCGGAGACAAACCAGTTGTCTTATTTACACTTTCGCTCTTTGATGTGCCCCTGGGAAAGTTGGTTTTGGAGAAAGTATTTATTTGTTGTTGTTGTTGCTGTTAAATCTTGCTGCTGAGAAATAAACAACTTCTGTTCAGAGGATGAGGCATCGTGACATTTTGTATTTCTTTCTCTTTACCCAGCAAACTCCAACAAATAGTTAATTTTCTATAAGAGCTGAAACACTCATTTATACCACAGAGCTGTTTATGATCTCCTGTATTACCAGCCCAGAAGGAGATAGTCTTTCTATGGGGAACTTTGGGAATATCTGAATTTTGAGCCTAATTGGATCTTCCTTTCTATGTTGTTACTGGAATAACCAGCAGGATTTGCACAAACCTCTCAACGTGGTTGTTGGCAATGGCACCAAAGTGATATCTTATATTTCTAGACAAACACTCCAGAGAAACTGTGAAGTTTTCAAACTTTCCAAGTCTGAAGTAGTTCATACGGTCAGTCTTGTGCAGAGCATTGAAGGCTTGGCATTTCCATGGAGTTAAAAAGCAGCTCTGAACGTATGCAATGGATTTCAGGGATTAGGGGAAGAGTTCCAGCTCCTTCAGTTCTCCACCTTGTTCATCAGGCAAGAAGTCATAACAAAGGAAGGAAAAGGGGCCAAAATTCCTCAGTCCAAACACAGTCAGCGTTGCCTTCAGGAGAAGTTGTGTGAGGAAACCTGTGCCACAGCTCTGCTCTGAAAGCATCCACTGACTCCACTTGGCACAGAATTCGTGTCAAGAGCCTGGAAAATTTAGTTTTCTGTGCTCCCCCTCAGTGCTTCCTAGAGAGGGGATGCACAGGGCTCATCCAGGCAAGGACACAGAGGATCTGTTTACTCCTTTCTAGTCCAAATGCCAAAAGATAAACCCATTGCAGAGATTTCAGGCTACATTTTTGCCCTCCTGCTGTTTATAGTTCCCTCCAGGATCCTGTCAGGCCCTGTATATTTGATTTAACAGGTTAAGGTTGTGCCTTAGCCCCAGATCTCATCGGTGGAGCTGCTGCACTTAAACACCTGCACTAGTTTTGGCTCTGGATGTCAGGAAGAGCAGCACCTTCCCATCAGGTTATATATTAATAAAAGCACAGGACTTCCTACTGCTCCCAGCCAGGCCAGTAAAACCTCCAGGAGACATTGAAATGTTCTGTGCATCTGTATTATTATATTATTATTATTATTATTACTATTATTTTTATTATGGAGGTACTGATGGTCACAGCCACAGACCATGAGGTCTCCTTGTAACAGGTACCAGATCAGCACACAGGGAAAAGATGCCTCTGCTTGTTTATAATAAAAAGGCAACAGTAAAAGGCAGGTAAATAAAGAAATTTAAAAAATGCAGACACATAACATGCAGCTGGTTTATTATCTATGAAGCTGAGCACAAGCACAACAGTTTGGGCTGGTTTCCCTAAGACTGGAATAGAAATTTTTCTAAGAATGAAGATTTCCTTGACAATTGTGGTACCAGGTAAGACCTCTCTGTTATTGAATTCTCTCTATTAAGCTAGAGAATGGACAAATAAGCAAAAATGTACCACTGCTCTAAAGAAAACAGGCAATTTCCTCTCAAGACAAACAGGAAATTTTTCGAGGGCTATTTTTTCTTCCTTTAGTACTTGTGATGTGGTTTGGCATCCTTGCTTTAAAAATGCTTCTCTTAAAAATATCTATAGAGCCCAGATAGTGATGTTTTTTAGAATGCTCTGATTAAAGAAATGTTATGCTCAGCTCCCTGAAGGTTCACATAATCTGCTACAAAGACTTATATGTTTTTTCTTACCATTGCACCAATTTATCCCGAATCGATCCATAATATTTATTCTCACATTTGCCATGGAAATTCCCATTAGTTCCCAGGTTCTTGCCATGGCAGGTCTTTAATCACTCATTAACAAATAATTTTTAAAAAAATTCTAGTTAATTTAAAGTAGAAAATAAAATTTGGGGTTGCTCCATCTGAAGAATATCTATCTGTTGCTCTGTTGCTGGTGTGTGAGTACGTGTGGGTGTGTACACACATATACACAGAACATCCCATACATATGGCATAACCCAGAATGCTATGGAAAGGAAAACTATTTTAACTTTTTATTCACCAGCCAGGAAGGGTGGTGGCAAAATGAATTTCCTTATATTTCATATTTAATCCCACTTAGTTTGACAGCTGATCAAACACAGAAAGAACTTGTTCTCCAAAAATCCCAGGAAAGATCCACTTGAATTACAGTATCAATTAATTTACCAAATTAATAATGGGTTTAAAGCTATGGCAACTCAGTGTTTTGCAATTCTCTGTGCTGCCCTTTCATCAATTTCTATCATTTCTAAGTAGAAATAAATACAGGATGTTTTGAACAGTCTTGCAGAGCATTTCTCAAGCAATGGACCAGCATTCTTGGGTCCTCTGGATGTGGCTCATGGTACAAACCCCACCTTGAACTCCTCTGTTCCAGCACCAAAGGAACGCTGGATGATCCCTGAAGGCCTCGCCCTGTGTCAGAAATGGCCACGCTGCTGCATCCCTGCGTGTTCTCTGCCAAAATCTCGGGACAGGGCTGTATTAGTATAGAAGTACTAAACAAACCTTCTTGGAAATGGAAATTAGACAATAACCTTGAGATCTGAGATAAAGATAGAGCTATAACCCCTCTGCTAGCGCCAAATGGTCTGGAGGTTGGGTGATAACCATCAGGTTCACGTCTCAGCCCAGATGTTTCTGTTGTCACTGTATGAACTCATTTGGAAGAGGCCAAGACCGTGGACAGTTTTGAGCAGGTGACTTTCCTGTGTCCCACCTGCCCAGCCTGGGGCGATCCAATACAATGCTGGCAGGCCATGAAACGCCTCTGCTGCAGAACTGACAGGGAACAAAGAGCCATTGTTGTGACAGCCTTTGTTAAGAAATAAAAAGCCCAGATTAATCTCATGTACCGGAACCATTTTGCTCTCTCTAAAAATGCAGCAACTTCTTGTAAAAGCCCGAGTGTTTAAGCACGCAGATGTCCCAGCAGAGGCAAGGTTGGCACGAGGAGCTTGTGTTTGGATCAAAACCAGGGAGGGCAGAGGGCAGAGACACAGAGATGGAAGTTCCTCACTGCATTGAGACTGGAGAAAGTTGCAGTATATAATCTATATTTAAAAAAAAAAGGATCACGGATTTTTTAATGAGCACTAAAGGTCAGGAACTCAACTGCATGTCTCGTCCATCCAGCAGCACCTCTGGAACTGCAATTTTCCACACTGACTCAGAGGAAAAGCAGCATCACTTACTCAATTGTCCACTCACACTGTCAAGCCCTCAGTTTATTTTGGAAGTTCTTCCAACTCAAGCCGGCTTTGTTTAATTTGAGGTTGAAGGAGAACAGACTCACAGGGCGCGGGCAAGAGGAGAGAGGGAAATCACAAGGCAAACACTGAGTCATCAAGGGCAGCCATGAAGTCCTACTCCCCATGGACAGAGGGCCACCAAATTTGGGTTGGACCAAATGTTGGGAGTCTGGTGTTTCCCATCCAAGATGCCCTCTGAGGAAACTTTCTAAAGGATGGGAAAGATTCAATGAGAAATAACAGGATAAAAACTTAGGTGCTGACCCATGAATACCATTAAAGGGTGTGGCAGGTCTCAACTGCATGAAACGGAATTCCCAGTGCAGTGGCAGTTTTGTCTCTGTCTCTTGGAAATTTTTGGGTAAAAAAACCACCAGCATCGATGCCCTAGAGATAAGAGATGAGCAGAAAGTAAAGATCCACATATTACGTGCACCATCCTATGCTCGAGCCTCCTGGAGGCAAGAGATTGTTCATCTTTCCCAGGTTGCAGAATAAGGCTGGAGCTGGGGAACAAATACACAGGGGAGACAAAAATGCCACCTCCAGTATAAGGGTTCCAAGCTGCTCTGGTGCTACTGGATCACAATCCAGTTTAGTGGGATTTGTTATGGAAAGAGGACTCGTTCCCATGCCTAGAAGTGTTCAAGGCCAGATTGGATGAGGGTCTGAGCAATCTGGTCTGGTGGAAGGTGTCCCTGACCACAGGAGGAGGTTGGAATGAGATGGTCTTTAAGGTCCTTTCCAACACAAACCATTCCATAATTCTGTGATTCTGTGTTGTGACTTTGGTGAGGGTGAAAGGGATCCCAAAGCAGCAGATATTGCCCTGGTGTGAAAAATCAAGGATGGCAAAGGGCTGCTTTCTTCCTGCCTTTGAGAAAGGATTTGGAGCTGGACACTGGTTATCACCGAAGGGCATTGCACACTTATGGACAGCAATTCTTCTGCCACAGCTCATCCAGACTTGGGGACACTCCTCTCAGCAGCACTGGAAGAGACACAGCCAGGCACACTGGAGATGCAAAGGGTGTTCCAGCACCAAGAGACTTTCCATACTCCAGAAATATTATCTATATGACTATTCACCTGTCTTAACAAAACGCTCCAGACCTCCAAATCTACCAACCACAGACCTCTTTGGGCTTTTCCAGAAAGAACTTCAGTTACACAAACAACATTTATCTGTCCACTGAGTGTTTTCTAAACTCAAGTCATTCTATTTGTTATTCTTGGTTGTTTTTCTTTTCTCTTTATCTACCCGAGCAACGCTACCTTCAGGTCTGTTTTTCTTGCCTACAATTTTTGATCCAGTTATAACTTTTAAAACAATATCTTTCATCATAAACTTGGAAGGCAGAGTTTTCAAATAGTTTCCAAATTATAGCCCCAAGAGTTAGGGGGCAGATTTCCTGGCACTCCAATCAGTGTTCCAAAACACAGAAAGCATGAAATTATAGAACAGCCTCGGCATTTGTTACAAACCCTGATTAATTGAATAGATAAAATTAGCAAAAGAAATTTCCTTGAATGTTTCTAAAAGATTGATAAAAGTTGTCCAGATAATCACTGCTGAACAGCAAATATTGTTACCTTGCAGCACAGGAGTCTCCTCTCACCCGTCTTTCCAGCTTGAGCTCTCTGTTGGTCACTAACTGCTCGTGCTGAATAATTTCTTCCATTATCCAAACTACAGATCTGGCCTCACTAGACAATAGCCAGCTCTGCTGGCAGATGAGTGCATTTAGGATTAGGTATTCTCTATTCTTACAGCTTTACCTAATGGAAATTTGAAACGTAGTAAAGCAGCTTCCAGAAAAAGATACAAGATGAGGTTAGGGAAAATATTTAATTTTTTTTAGGAGAGAGAGTTCTGCATTCTCCTCTTTCAGCTTTTCCAATTCTCAAAGCTTTTACTTTGGCACCCACACCACTACTAAAATATATGGGAAGTTAAGTGTTTTAAGAGGATTCAGGAATCTAAATACCTCTCTGAATATGGTCCAAAATGTCTTATTTGGAACCAGCCAAAGTAACCAAAAATATTTCCCTTGACTTCAGTAAAGTTTGGATCAAACTCTTAATGTGTGACTGGTTTGCTTGTCTTAGTGTAAACCAGATCTTAATATGGAACATGTTAAAGGAACATCCTGCAGTTTCATTCTCCCTTCTTTCTCTTCAGCCTTGCATCCTCCATGGCTGGGGTTTGTGCTGCATTTGCTTGTGTTTCCCTTCCTCCCTTTGGGCAATGAAAAAGACACAAATTTATCCCACTAAATTTTGGATACTTATCAGAGAATCCCAAGCCTGGAGCCTAACTGTGCCAAAGAAGAGCTGGGTGTCTCTGGAGGGCAATTAAATGGATCTAAAGGCTGAAGCCTCTCTCTTTGCCTCCTTTTCTGTGAACTAGAGAGGATACCATGGAAATGGGTTCTCAGCTTGGTCCCTCAGTGCAGGACCCGCAGCTGGGCAGGATAAATCTCAGTTCAGGCATGCAACCCCACCCAGTATCCTCTGGGAACACTGGATGGACATTTACTCCACTAAACTGCTTCCACCCCAATTTTCCTGTTAAAAAAAACACCTCTGCAAGAGCATGGCAGGGGCAGACCAGAGAGCAAAGTCACACACATCCAAGCCCTCTTCCCAACCTTGTCAAACAAGCACCTCAGTAGCGAATCCACACCTCGTTTTCCACAAGAAGGGCAGGAAGACAAAGGAACTGGCAGGGATGCCAGCTCTGTCCCTCCCCTCTTTGTGCTCAGGTTAAAAAGCATAAGATAAAAGCAGCTCTCTGTGGTTTCTCCTTGTGCCCTCTTTGCTGAGGGAGGCACCGTGCTCCTGGGGCTGGGCTGTGGTTTCAGGATGTGCCCCGTTGAGCTCTGCACAAGCACAGCCTGTCTGCTTCTCTCCCCTGCTTGGGCTCAGACCCAGCTCCACTCTCATCCCTCCCCTTCCCAGACACTCCAAGCTTGTCGCTGGGAAATGAATGGATTTGCTTTCCTTTCCTCTCTAGTCCTTTCCTGCAAGGGAGAAGAACAGCTGCTGCCCTCCCCGTCTCCAGGGAGGTCTCCCCTCTGCTCCTCCAGCCAGAACACTCTCAACTGGATGTGAAAGAGAAACGGGAAAAAAAACCACCAAAATTCTGTGTATTTGACAGTGACAAACACTGAGACAGGGACTTTTAGGAACTATATTATGCATCAATTCATTGCACAGAAACTGTTGCCAAAATTTATATGATGGAGACTCAGCGGTGTCTGGTTTTGCCTTTGTAGCTTAGGGAGTTACTGACTGAGGAGCAGGAAGACCTTTACCCTGCTTTACAAACGGCCAGTTTTAGGGATTTTGGTTAGAGGAAAGAACCTGTCATCAGCATTTTATGGAAGCAAAAAGGAAAGACCAAGCTTAAGTGCTACCAAAACCAGACCTCCCGTGTTTAATGGCACTTGGACCTCTCGAGGAAACCACTTGGGCCAATCCCCTGTCCCATGTGGTTGAGCTGTTCCCTCTGCCAGTGGTTTCAGAGGAAAAGATCATGTATCACACATACACACACGCAGAGCCTTCTGGAGTCAATAAAATTATTTGCTTTTCTTCCCCAAAGTGTTTTGGATGAACCCATCAAAATTTCCAAGGCAGGATGGAATAGCAGCAGGCACCAGGCTCGAGGGAGACAAGCAGCCAACTCAGAGTAGCACAGGGGTGGATGATACTGAGCTCAGGAATCACCTTATTATCAGACTTTATTATGTTTTCAAAGCTGGCTCATCTTCTGAATTAACTGTGATGCCACAGCACGCAAAACCATATTAATATTTTGCCCAAATTATTTCAGAAGGCATTTTGTATCTGCAGCTTTATGTTCCAAATATCCCCTCAAAGAGGTAGAATATTTCAAACCAGTTTAAGTTCCAAATTGCAATCAGGAATATTCTGCAAGAAAGGGGGCACAGAAAATATGTGAAATAGCTGTTCTTAAGAGATCAGGTGAAATAAGTGACTAGAAGGCAATTTCCATTTATAGTACTGCGTGTATGGCAGTGGCTGTAGCACTGCCTGTGACAGTGGGATGATTTCAAGTTTAAAAGTGTATTTATGGGGTTTTTTTCTTCTATTATGGTGCAACAACTACAGCAAAATGCCAGCATTTTGAGGAGGAGTTGTGGCCAGGCAGTTTTTAGGCAGCATAATATGAACATCTGTCTGGGAGAGGGATGAAACCTGCTCCCCTGTTACCTATACCTCACATCTTTACACCTGAAAATTCGGGGTTTGTCTCATTTCCTCAGAAAAAAAAACACAGAAAAGGCAGAGGGGATTCTGTCAGGCAAGGTCTGAGTTCTTTGCCTAATGCAACAGGTAATGCTCACACCTTTGGGGAAGGGTTTCTCTTGTTACACGCCTCTCTCTGCTCCCATAGGTTTCCTTTGCAGTCGTTGTCAGGTTACACAGACCATTAAATATTGAAAATGAATCACACTTACAGAACCCAGAACAACACTAATTGCACATTAATGCACATTAATCAGCGTGTCACCTCAGAGACACTCAGAACCACCAAAGATCATGCAGCTGCCAGAGACTTCAGTATTAAATTGGTGTCAAAAGTCTCCTTTCAGCAACTGGGATGCACAAAACTGAACTTGAGCAAAACTGATCACGACCAGAATGTCCTAAAGCTCTGAAACGAGGATGGGGAGGAAGGACCATCCCTATGACATAGATCCATCCTGGTACCAGTCAGGGCTGAATTCCCTGCTACAATAAGCATTTGGCTGCTCGAGTTCACCACCACCACCCCCCTACACACACAGCTTTGGTAGATTACAGGTGTTATATTTCTACTCGGGAAAAAAATTATAAAAAATAATAATAAAAAAAAATAAAGCAGGAGGAATTAAAAGTTTCTACTCACCGCATTGAGCCCCAGGAGGTTGTTTGGGAGAGAGGAGGTGACTCCCGACAGAATAGCCGTGGCCACCACTGCCCCCAGGCACTGGGCAAGGATGTACATGAGCGCCTTGAAGATGCTGATCTGGCAGCTGAGCAGGAGCCCCAGGGTCACGGCCGGGTTCAGGTGGGCCCCGCTGATGTGGCCCACGCTCTGGGCCATGGTAGCGATGGATAACCCAAAAGCCAGAGAAACCTTCACGTTGTCCTGAGACCTCGTGGATGTTTTGTTGCCCACCACGGGGAAGCTGAAGCCCAGAGCCGAGCCAATGCTGATGAAAATAAAAAGGCTCATGGCAAGGAACTCAGCCACCACTGCCCTCCAGAATATTTTCTTTTTGAACTCACTAGCCATCTTTCCTCTTTTTCTCTCTCCCCTCCTCACTTTCCCTTCTCCCTCTCTCCCTTCCTTTGCCTGATATTTTTCCTCTCAGGTCTGAAGAGAAATCTGGAGGAAAAATACAGTCCTTGGATTATTTATAGGGCTTTGGGTGGTCTGTAGGAGGGAAGGGGTGTTGCACAAAAGGAGGAAAGAACATCTACATAGATGCTGACTGTTAGATTGATGTAAGACACTGTTTGCCTGCCAAAGTTTTTTCTTCCTTTTTTTTTTTCTTTCCCCTCCCAGAGCAGCGTTCGATCTCTGCCGCCGGTTTTAAGAGGCTTTTCAAAATTCCTGGAAGAAACATTTAGGAGCTCCTCAGGAATTTTGCCCTCTATTCCTTTAACTCCCGTGTCATCATTCAACACGGGGATTGGAACGAAAGCTTTGATGGGATTTCTGTCTCGAGCCGGACTGAAACAAAAAGCAAAGTTCTCTGTGCAGGCTGGTAAGTTATTCATGCTGAGCTACAAAGGAGGCAGAGAACAGCTGAGAGGAAGAAATGGCACTGACAGCTAAAGCCCCACTCTGCAGGCTTCAGCACCTCTGTTTCGTGTGGAAACAGGTAGAAATGTCCCTTCCGCCGGCTCCAGGGACTTGGAGGTGTTTTGGATGCCAAGTCTGTATGGACACACTTCTGCACTTCCCCAGCTCACACGAGCTGCTGCTCACTGAGGAGGGATCAGTTCTAGTCCCTGTGTAAAGCTGGTGTAACACTGAGAGTAAGCTGGAGACTCTCCAGGGGTGCAATTTGGATGCTGAGGGGTGGGTGATTTTTTTTCTCTTGTTTTACTATTTTATTTTCATTTCTGTCATTTCTTGCCTTTTTTTCTCCAAAGCTCAGAGGTGTCTCAGGGTTTCCCCAGGCTTATTCTTACAACCAGCAGGAAAAAGCCAGTTTAGGGGCTTCCTAGCCCACATCCTGCAGTGAAAGCCTGTGTCCCACCACCCTGCCGAGGGTCAGCTCAGCTGTCCTGGTTGTCACCAGGGAGACTGGCTGCTGCCCCTGAGCCACAGGACTGGCCCGAGACAGAGACAGAGGGGAGAGCAAGGGAGCAGGGAAATTACATGCTTGGTTTTGCAGACAAAATGAATGTCCCAGCAGAGCCAGAGTGTCTCTCAGAGCAAAAGGTCTGAGTGCCTGGTTTATCTCAGCGGGACTCGCACACACGACTCGGATTAACCCCTGTGCTCTCAGATCTCTGCCTGCTCCAACAGCTGGGGGTACCTCCTTCTGTGCATCAGGGGCTTTGCTCTGACTTCAAGCCAAGGCAAATCTGATCCAGAGTCAGGAACTAATTCCCCAGACACAGCTCTTGAAGGATGGGTATTTTAAATCAGCTTGCTTCTCTGCCTCCTCTTTTTTTTGCTCCTTCTTCTTACCTTAATGCACTGGTAACATCTTCTAAATTGTACTTAAATTAATTCAAGGCTTTTTTATTTGGGCAATATGTCAGTAAGAAGGAAAAAATCAAACACACACCTGGTTGGCATTAGACAGTCAATAAGGGGATTTAAAATATATTCAGATTTCAAAAGATGATTCAGTGACAAAGCTGAAAACTGTTTAAATAAAAATCCAGATGTCTGCAGCCAGTCATCTCCAAGTTTTAATTCTTTCTAAGCATCAGATGTTCTTGATTTTCCATACAGCCAACTTTATTTCCTTCTGTTTTATAATACATTTACACAACAGAACTATACCTGTGAAAAAAAAAGGAAAAAACAAAGAAAAGGAGAACAAATCAATTATTGGTTTTACCCTTCTAATTACAGTGGGGCTTCAATGAGGAACCATGTGAGAGACACATCAAAAATAAAATTCATCCAAATAATGGCAGATGGTGGAATTTTAACATGATACACTTGATCCCTGTTGTATCCTGCTCGGTGAAACTTTTTATTTACTACAAACAGTCTCTGGGATTTGAAGATCTTGAGTGGCCACCTTCCCTGCTCCCACCAAGGAGATGCCCAAGACACAGGGCATGTGTCACACACCTCAGGGAACTGGAGACAGCAGAGCTCTAAGAATAGTTTACAAGAGTTTCCATGTGTCCCAAATTGGTACCTGTGGGATGGAGCTGCCCAGATAGTCAGTTGTGTCCACAGGAAATTCCCTCTTTACTCACTTCTTCCTACAATTAGGAACTGGATGACCAAACCACCTCTGTATCAGTACTGATAAGGTGAGAAAGAATCCCTCCAAGGAAAATTTAGAGGAGCCAGGAAAACAGTCTGGGAAAGTATTGCAAAATGCTTCCTTGATTTCTGCAGTCTCCTCTAAATATCCCTCAGTGCCCCGTGCCAGAGACTGGGCACCAGGAAAACCAAACCTTTAGCCTGACCAGTGGAATATGTGAATACACAAATTAATTGTGCCTTAAGAGTAGTAGGTTTGAGCATCCCCTTGGTGTTGAACCCACTGGTCACCTCACACCTGTGTTTTCATCCTGGGACTCTCCATTGGTCTCTTCATAACTCTTACCCACCTCTCATTTTATATTTTGGAACTTGGTATTGCCACAGTAACTCCATAAAAAGGTCATTCAGACAGAAAAGAAAATCTGAGATAAATTAAAGACAGAAGCAGTTACAGGAATTATACACACACAAAAGAAATGTGTGGAGCTATTATCCAATTTTCCTGTCTGTGCTCTGATGTGAAGTAAATCATGAGCATCTCTGCTGTGTTGTTACTAACTGTTTGCACAGTGGTGATGCCCAGGGCCCCTACACCTTCAGCTCTGGGTAGAAAGACAGCAGAGACAGACTAATCCTGTGTGTAGGAGAACCACCAAGAGGGGACACAGGAGGGGGTGGCAACAAAAGAACAAATATTCTGCATAAGTAGAGGGAATTGTGGACAAATTAAATTATACAACAGTGTAAGTGCAATGAGGAAAGAGAAAACCTGGGGAAATAAACCAGCTGGACTTCTCCAGAAATGTCCACCACAACACAGATCTCATTGGTGTTCTCCTCATTGTGCCACTTTTCTGCCACAAAAACTCCATCGATGTTACTCAGGCTGATGGCAAAGACCACAGTGCTTGGCCAACTAACCAGTAAATCCACACCCCATAACCACCTGAAGCCAAAAAAAAAGGAAAAACTCCAGTTTCCTGCACATCAGATAAGCTGGGGTGTGTGCAGACAGCTTTTCTGGGCTGCACCAAGTCACACTTGAAGGTGGGGTTTGAATTTTTGTAGAAATAGAGGTGACTGCCAACCTTATGTAAGTGTTTAGGACAGGTAATTAAGAACAGAACTGATGGGAACAAGAGGGAGAAAGTAGCTCTTTATCGGGGGGGTGTTTCTTCGCAGATGACTTAAACCACTGTACTCCCAACAACCCCATGATTTAGATACACTAGAGAGAGCTGAGTGAAAAATCAAGCTCGGGGGACTGGATATTTAATTGCCAAGACCCCAAGGACCAACTCATTTGTTGTCCGAAACAGATAAGGTTTTGGAGTCCTGTAGCACAAATCTCATTTAACATTTCAGTCAGAAAACAAATGTAGTTTAAGTGGTAGGTTTTGTTCTGTGCTCCCACATGTCAAATTGCTCAGGATTGTTGCTTTTTGAACAAGAAACAAATGTCACTGACTGCAAATTTTGTCTTGGCTAACATGAATTCTCTGGGAATTTCCCTCTTAGGTGAAGGAACAGTCAAAGTTGAAGGGCAGAAGGAGTGAGTGTCAGTCCAGCAGTGAATTGATTGCAGGAACCAGAGGAACTTCAGCAAACCACAAATATTCTGCTCTTGAGAGGATTAGTTACCCCCGACCCTGCCAGACAAGTCTTTTAGCAGGCAAGCAGCAATTCCAGGAATAATCTATGACATACAACAGCAGAGACAACAGCAATTCCTGCTTCTGCCCATGGATTTTCACCCCTCTGAGGCATCACCCACTCTCACACCATTGAGAAGAGCAAAGCCATGAATGAGGCAGGGAAGAGCTGGACGATCTGCGTTATCTCCCCACAACATCTCAGAAACGGGAAGGAGTCCATCATTCCTGGTTGGAATGGAAATGTTTTCCCACATGTTCTCCTCAGTGCTGTCCACACAGGAAGTTGCAGCTCACAGGTGGGGTTTCCAATAGGAATAATACCATTGAATTAAATGGATTTGCACCAGCATTGTTGCTTGCTGAGCTCCATTCCTTTTCTGGATAGGAGAAGCTCTCAATTTTCCTGTTGCAAAACGTGCAAGGTGGCAATGGAGTCAAGGAAAAATCTCTGCAAGAGGCACCCGAGCACAACCAACACCTGCCAGCATGAGTGAAGTGCCCAGGAACTGGGAGAGGCTTTACACTGAATCCCTGACTTAACTCTTCCAAATCCAGGAAAGATGGAAGATTTCAAACACAACCCCCTCTGCAGCATTTGCTGTCAGCCAGTCTGAGCAGCTCCATATGGCACCTGCTGAAAATTCCCTCCTTAGGTTCTAGGCTGACTTTGTTCTCTGGCTGGCAAACTCAGAGCCTGCGCTATCCCCTTCCAGAGCTGGGCACTGCAATGGCTTTGGGAAGCTGGACCTGAACTCTCAGAAACTCATCTGTGAGGATCAGCAGTTATTTATCAACCACATGAGTCAGGGGCTGTTTTGGGAGCCAGCATGGGATGTCACCCTCTAATGAGCAAGATGCAAAGGCAGAAAGTTCTCATGATTAATTTTCATTTAGGTACTTCCTGATTCGGTGAAATCAAAGCGGGCTATAAAGACTGATCAAGTTTTTCCTTTCCTTAGGGGAAAAAATGTACCTCTACATTCCCCCATGGTCACCTAGATATCATCGTTCTCTTTTGTTGGATTTTTTTTTTAAATTTTTCACTACATATGGATATATTGAGCCTCTTTTTTACTTTAGTTTTTATTTTATTTTTATTTTTTCACACCATAATAAAACAGCAGAAGAGAAAAGTTTGTCAGTGACTATACAATCAGACAAAATCTGTGGTTGTACAATTAAATGAATGAAATTCAGTATCAGCAGGAGCAAACGTATTTCCATCAACAACAAATTTAGTCCAGATGGACAGAGGAGACGATTAAAAAACTTTCTGTTGAAGGAGATTCTGAAGGCACCTGAAGAGAAAATCCCTCAAGAACATCCTCAGAGAGTTTGCTTCCAATTTCAAGTCGTTCTTCCTTCTGAGAGCAAAAGACCCTACAACACTTCCTGGAAACCTTTAAAATGCAGTGATAAGTGTGTTAGCACAGCACAGTTTTTCATCACAAGCAGAACAAAGCCATGTGGGTGGCATTTGTCCCCCCTAATTGTAGGTATCTACCATGAAAATGGTTCTGACTGAGCTGATGCCCTTTGCATCTTAGTGCACGCACAGTGTGTGAGTTTTCAGAATGTGACCACAGTCCTTGATTTTAGACATCTACACTTCACTGGCTCCATTTAACCAACCTTTTAGGCTGCCTGGGCTGCCCAGATTGAGTCAGCACTTACCTTTAGAAATCCCAGTTCTCCAGCCAGGAGAGCTGTCCAGCTGCCAGCCACACCAGTGACAAGAGTTTTATTACCCTTTTTTTGACACTTCTCTAGCACAAAGTACTAAAGACGACTGTCTTTCAGCTGGGACATAAAAGGGGACTTCCCATCCAACTGCTACATCAGCCTGCACCAGGAACCAGATTTTGTTTCACCCTGATTCTCCTGTACCACCAAGTTGACAGCAGCATCTCCACAACAGAGAGGTCTTTCCAGGCTTAAAGGACTCCATGATTATGGACCATGAAGCCTTCACCACCTCCTGCTCTCCTGACTGACAGCATGCAGTGCTGGGAAAAGGGTACAGAGAAGTTGGCTCTCATCAGGAACATCTTTTGTCTGAAGGCATCTTCCAAATTGGGCATTTCTTTTCCCCCACGCTGATGCTGGAGAGAGAAACCACAGCCAGCTTGCAGCAGCATTGATGTGTTAAACAATGTGGATATTACCCAAACAACCACCAATGCACTCCACGAGCAAACCATTTTTGTGAGAAAGGGAGTATGAATCCCTTACCATGAAATAGAAGGAAATCTTGCCTCTTTTTCTACAAACCTCCTCATATATGTGTTATTTAAACGTAGTTTCTCATGAAATGGTTGGTTTCTCTGGCAATTTCAGAAAACACCATCTCACTGAGGGTTAAATTCCAAATATTATTTTTTTCTCTAAGTGCACATATTTAGCAACAATTGTCCTTTTGAATTTCCTGTGCCCAGTGCATCACTGGGAGGTTGACCAATTTTTCTTTCTTTCTTTTTTTTTTATTTTTCTTTTGCCCTGCACATTGTGTTACATAAAATAACAAGTCTGCCAGGAATACTGGGCATGACACATCAGTGACTGTGCTAATGAAAGCCTGGGTAGTTCATTACAAATACAGGAGGTGAATAAACCATTGTTGTTGCTATAGGAAAGTTTTCAGTATGGATCACAGTTCACTTGGTTTTCTGATGTGCAGAAGAAATCAAGTCCAAGGTGCTACTTCTATAAGCTGCCAAGCTCCACTGGAGCAGTGCTGATTATTTGGCTGTTTTGAGGGAGGGGTTTTCATATAATTTTGATGCATTTTGTTACCAGTTTTCATCCTTGCTTGTGCTCTGTGCTCTGTTTCCCCATGGCTCCACTGCTCAGGCTCACAGCTTGCCTTTGGCACAGTCCGAGGTGCTGATTCAACATCAGAGACTTCTTTATAATAATGAATTTCTTTTAACTGCCAAGTGTTACAGGGCACTGGAAGCTGAGCAGATAGGAAAATAAAAGGGAGACCTAGAGGTGAAACTTGTGACCTATTTCCCAAGGAGATAAAAGCCTTGAGGTGATCTTTGTCAGGTTTATCACCCAGCCACAGTCTGGGAAGTGTCAGCTGGTCCTGTCAGATCTATGAGATCACACTGCAGCGGCAAAGCAATCCACCATTTAACACAGGCTGCAGACATTAGGCAATAAAACAAAGTCACCACAGGCAAAGCACTTGTGTGTCTTACAGAACATCACTCAGAGTAAATGGATAATGCTCAGAAGTTCCTTAGTCTTCCCTGCATCTCCAATGACACTTCCAATCCTCCTGACAGCAGTTTATCTACTCTGTCTTAAAGACCTTCCTCAAGGATGGTGATTCTTGTACTCCTTTCCAAGTTTGATTCCAGTGCTTAGATCCAAACTTTCCAAATCTCCCTTGCAATGAAAGCCCAACAACATGGACCTTGGAAAAGATTTAATCCCTGCCTCTCAAAAATTTGTTAGATTTTTAAATGTTATTCATCTTTTTTAATTTATAGACTAATCAACTCATTTTCTTGCAAACTTCCCTCTTTTGGTCCTCTTGACTTCTGTAAATGTAGGGGTTTATCTGGTGTTTGTACAATTATAAAACAGTGGATTTTCTCTGGATGTTAGACAAGTTTTACAATTAATAAGGTCAATCTAAAATTCTAATCTTGCACATCCAGACTAATTCTGCCCCTTTGAATTCAATTAATGTTTGCAAATCTAACAGCTGTTCACCACTCCAGCCCTCCAGACATAAACCAGTGGTAAAATAAGACATCAAAACAAGATCTTAGGAAATGTTCTACCTCAATGACATCCTCAGTTTTGATGATGAACCATGACTAGCTGTCTCTTAGGTGCAGTTTCCCATAGTCATGCACTTGCTGTGAGTTCATAATCCTCATTGGGATTGTCTTCCCTTGATTACAGGAACAGAAGACTCATGGCTTGACTAAGGTCAAGGAATAACACAACTATTGCAACTCACTTACATGTGACTCTTCAAACAAAAGAAAATCCTTAGCAATGAAAACATTAACATCTGATTTCAGAGACCTACCAATTTATGCCACTTGCACATGTTTCCCATCTGTAGTGGAAACAAACAGGCACTTTTGGCACTTGAGTCATTGGATCTGTTTATACACCCACTTTAGCCTGACACCAGGGACACAATAGACCATGCTGATCAAACCTTCACTTCAAAGAGAACTTTGATGCTTAAACTACTCTTCTTGTTCGTGACACAAATTATTAGTAAGACTTGCCACGTTTCTCCAGGAACAAGCTCCGAGCACGTTGGCAATGGAGGACCAGAAAGATCTGTCAACATCTACTCCGGTTGTAACAAAAGCACAAGTTACCACTGGGAGTGGATTATAGTCTCATGGACGTGAACTATTACAGGATGAATCAGTTTCCTGGTGGTTGTAATTCAGCAGGAAACCCTAAATTTAACCCCATTATTAAGCAGCACACACTCCAGTAAACCCATCAAACCTCAGGAACTGTTTTCTGAAGTTACTTTACAGACTGAACATCCATGTGGTCCAGGATTACAAACGCGTATAGGCAAAATATCTGCCAGATCTTTAGCTAAGGTTTGTCTTTTTTTCACAGAGAGTCTCCTGCTGATTGCATTCCATAGCATTTGGGTTTGCACAGCTGTGGCAGCCCCCTGTCACAAAGCTGGGATCCTGCAAATCCCTTTGTGATCTGCTTATGAAAGGACTGAAGACTAAATGCTACTTTTCATCAGCAGGGTGTATTGAAAGGTGTTGCAATATCCTCTACCCTGAAGAAGGTCTACCTTTCCTCTGCCATATGTCAAGACGATGTGAATCACTTTCAGAAAGTGTCTTCCTTCACTAGCTACAAAGGGACCTCAGATGATCAGCTTAAACTCAGGGTTTAAATTCTAGATGGATTAAGTTAAATGAAATTAATCTCAACCCCAGTGAAGATCTCAGACAGAGAAACTCCACAGAATCAGAATCACAGAATGGTTTGGGTTGGAACTTAAATATTACCTAATTCCAATCCTCCTTCCGTGAGCAGGGGCATGTCCTACTAGACCTGGTTGCTCCAAGCCCCATGCAGCCCAGACTTGAACAGTTTCAGGGATGGAGTTTCATTGAAGCCTCAAGTTGTTCATGTTCTTAAGCTCAATAATTTCTTTACACTCAGGTGAATGGAGATGGGGTTGTCTCTATCACAGCCAACACAGCACTGCACACACTCCTGTGTTCACTGGCACAGTCTCCTAAAGCATCTTTGGTGATGAAGCTCTTCTGTCAACGGCCTTCTCTATTTTTATTGAGGATACCACCTATCTTCCCATTTCTAACCACTCTGGAAAAATTAACCATGGACATTTCCTAGACTCATACAATGATTTGGTTTGGAAGGGACCTTTAAGATCATTTAGTTTCAAACCCCATTTGTTCACCTTTGATGGCACACTGATCCATTGATGGATTTAAAACGGTGATCCTGGCATAAAATGAGCTTTGTTACAGATTGTTATAGTGATTTAAGACATGTTTGTACCTAGTGCCATCCCTGCACTGTTGTCCCCATTCCACAGGCAATTTTGGGGTCAGGGTCTGCGTTCAGAGGAGACTCAAATGTGCCTGGAAAGCAGAGACTTAAAATAAACCCTTTGGCTTGGACAGAAATAGATTTTGGATGTGCACATCGTGTGGTGGTGTCTCAGCTGGCTGGGAAGGAGCTTTCCTTTAATGGATGGGAAAAGAAAAGACAGTCAGAGAAGAACCCACTATGGCTCAAGTGGCCCAGGCAGAGCTGGGTCACACCCTGCATTTGTGCCTTCATTCCCTCCATCCAGCGAAGGCTGGGATAATTATACCCCCCACCAGGGTTTGCAGAGCTCTCAGTAATTCCAGAACCAGTATTTATATCCTGCTGTGGAAGTGTGTGTGTGTTTTCATATGTGTGTGTTTTCCAGGCTTTTCCTTCCAGTGGCACTATCGGAATATCTGTGAGTGGCTCAAATGCTTTGTGTGTGCTCGTTACTGTTAACAACATTGAGCCAAGAAAGGATTCCACTGACGAAGTGAATTAAAAAGAAAAGCACAAACATTGCCATACACCACCAAGATTGTTTTAAAGGGAAGAAGAGATTCCAAGAAACAAGCCTCATAAGGCAAAACCTGAGGAAAATCAAGGCAGCAGTAGGCATATGAATTTAAAGCCTGAATTCCTGTTAATAGGGAGAATGGCTTAAATGAGGGAATTTCAGGAGTTTGTGGCCTTTAGAGGCTCTGCATTCCCACTTGGTCACTTGGCTTACATAGCAGGAAGACTCTTGTGTCTTCAGGGAGGGTGGAAAAATGGAAGGCAGAATGACAGCAAGTGGCAGAGACTTTCTGAACAAGCAAGAAACAGGAATAATCACCCACTTGTCTGGTTTGACTCAAACAGCAGCCCTTTCCCTCCCACAGGTGTCACCCCAACAAGATTTCTGCAGTAATGTGAGACAGGGCATCCAGTAGCTCCAGGACAAGCAGAAAAGGAGAAGACTCTCAGCATTCACTTCCCATCATTGTAAGAAGGAATGCTTGACTTGCATGAGGGTTGGATCAGACCATCAGGCATTAGATGGAGGATGACCTTCTTCACATGTAGTGGCCCTGCATCTCTTTTTTCCTTTGCTGGGCACAAGAGGAGATGGGAATCTCCTACCAAGGCCCATTGGTTGGCCTGAAAAAAAGGGGAGAATTCCTCTAGTCTGGCGGAATCCAGCAGAACCACTCAGAGTTGGACTCTCAGCTTCCAAGGGATTTCAGAGGCAAATATTTAGCCCCCTGCTCCCCAGTCTGCTCCCCAACCTTTGGAAGAATGAGACATCTGAGATGGAAACATGTGTAAGGCCCAGGGACTTCGGAATTTTCACCTAGATGTGTCTCCAGGAATGATGTGTCTCTGCTCAGCTGGTTGTTTGTAACACAGGTAAGCAACAGAAGATAAAGAGTGTCCCATAAATTAAGTCTGTCCCAGCAATAAATTCACTTTTCCATAATGACTGGATCAGTGGTGGGAGGAAAAGAAGAGTGAGACGATAATTTTCTGTGTTCTGAAAGATGACACAAAGAATAGGATTTGGCAGGTTTGAGTAAGGACATGGCTTGGACATGGCTGGGGCAACAGCATCAATGTAAATAGCAGCTAAATTCCACTCTCCTGGAATTTGGAGCCTCACAAGCTTCTTAAGGCACAGGTGAACTCCTTAAAAGTCAGGGACAGTCACCCTGTCACAGAGCAGAGACATTTCTATTAGCAAAGAGTTGCAGGCCTGGATTAGGGTGTGATCCTGTTTTCTTTGGTTATCCAACACCATAGATCCAGACAAATGAAGAGCTGGGAAGGGAGAGCTAATCATCAAGCAAATTATTATTGCAAAGTTTGGCTCGACTTGGTGTGTTTCATATGAGAATTATGCTTGGATTGAAAATGGTGGAAGGAAAAATGTCAGTTTATCTGAGAGAAGGAACCTCAAGAGAAATCAAAAAAGGAACAGCTGTTCATGGTTGACCTCCTGTAGAGGTCATCAAATTGTTATACTCTTTTTTTCTTTTCTGGACAAGGAATTGCAAAGGCTGGAAAGAGAAGTTCCTCCTTGCCCAGCTGACACACTATGACCGGACTGGGACTGACACAGACTGTGATTCAAGTTATTTAAGACATATCAAATGTAATCCTCACTCTCTTCCTGTCTCTCTCTGTGCAATATGAGGAGTCTCAAATGGCACTGAGATGGGCAGTAAATATGCAAATTGAATAAAATCCTACTAATTAAATGTACATTCATTTCAGATTTTCCAAAAGATTGTCAGCTTGCATTATTTTATTTGCATTTGATGTCTTCTAAAAGGCAAGGGATTTCAGGGATGCATTGTGGACAGAAAGAAGGGAAGTAGATGGTTATGTCTGGAGTATGTCCTGCCATCTGGACAGTTGAACATCCAATGATGTGGAAGTTTTGCACAGAAACTTCTGGTGACCCCCCCTATCTCAAAATATAGTTAAACTTCAATGCTTCAAGGTGTTCACGCTAGTGTTTATTTTCATTTTCTGTTTTAAAGTACTAGAAAGCCACACATAAAGCCGGCTACAACGTTTTCCACCCTTCTCGAAGAGATGGGAATGGTAGTTCCCGGTAGAGCCATTAAGGTGGTGAACCTGGATTTGTTTTCATGGAATGACATTGTGCCTCAGGCCCCCTTGCAAGAAGCTGAAAAAATTCAGCCTCTTAGGCTTCCTACTGAAAGATTTGTTTTCCTGCCCTGGACTGTATTTGCAGTTCTCCTTTGAACCCTCTCCATTGTTTAGATGTCTCTTCTGGTGTCCTCCAGAGCTGGGCACATCATTTAACAAGTTTTAAATGGCACAGTTTATTGAGAAAAGGTCACTTCTCATCTTCTACTGAATGTTTTGCATGTACATCCAGAAGTTGCACTGGTCTCTGTTTTTAATAGTTCACACAGAGGCAGTTATTGATGCTTCATTTGCCACTTGCCACATAAATTTATCCCCTCCCACACACAGAACCTGCAGGCTTGTCTCACCGGTATTTTAACCTCAGTTTGACTTTCTTAAAACAACCTCAGTTGGGACTGTGAGTAATTAATCATTCCTTCCCTATTGATTATTGACTAATCTGTCTTTCCTGTGATACCAAAAACCAGTTCAGAAAACTAAATTCCTAAACTTGTTATATTCTCATGGGATCATTCCTAAGTATCAGATAACGATGGACCAAGGTTATCTTTAGTTTTCTTCTCTTTAGGGCTTTCCTGAAGCCCAGAGGACTTGGAAAATCTCTGGAACACTGGATGGCATCAAGTCACTGGTTTACATGATAAAGCATTTCCAAAAAGGTCTCTTCTGCTGACCACATGAACTTGTTTATCTTTGACGAAGGGGTGAGGACTGGCTGGGGTTCAAGGCTCACACTCCTGCCCTTCCACGTGCTCAGCAAGACTCCCAAACTCTCCAGAAATTCCAGTGTTACGAGTTTCATTTGTGGAAAGGAAAGGAATCAGGGCACACTTGAGAGGAGGGGGCTCAGGGTCTCACAGGGTACTCCAGGCTCAGCTCTTGGTCTTTTAGAGGCTCACCTACATTCAAGTGCTTCACTCTGACAATAAAATCTATGCAGGAAAAGGACAGTGAGCCCTAATGCAGAGTCCTAAGTGATAAAGATCTTTCGTAGGAACCTTTGCTTGCGCAGTGGTGGGTGCTGAACTGCCCAGAGAGCACATACACTGCCAATTACCCACAGCCTTGATATCTTTGGCAGGATCACATAAATAATGTTTCTCCTAGAATAACATGTTCTTGAACTCTTTCTCCAGTGTATTCTCTCACATGTGTTTCCCATTAGTAGCAGACAGGGAAGTCTTACCCAAGAGCACTTGTATATCCAGTTTACAGAGGTGAAAAGCTGAAAACAGAGTTTTCTAACATCATCTTAGAGTCAGGTTTGGAAACTTTGTGATCTGCTTCATGTTTCTTTACAGTTTTGTGTGTGTTGAAGGACATGAAACCTGGGCAAGACTTTAAGACCATTTTCCACACTTGTGATGCCTGAGAATTAGATAATTCTTCAGGTGAGGGATGAAGCAGAATATTAAAGACAATTACCACTGTAATATTTTTATAAAATAAAACAAAGAATCTTTCTGTGAATTAAGGCAGAGAGAATTGGGGTTGTTCAGCCTGGGGAAGAGATCATTTTGTTGTCTGCAGGTGCTGAAAGATGGAAACGTACCATGTCCCAGTACAGCACCCAAGAAGGGTGATGCAACCCATTCCCTGGAAGTTCCAACTTCTCCCTGGAGAAGAGCCTGCTCCTTCATTTTCAGATGGCTAAGGAAGAGGTGCATCCTGAGCATCATACTCAGTGCACATTTTTTCAATACTGTTTCTCTCACCGGGTGAGGATGGAATGTAACCCATCCATAAGGAATCACTTCAGCCTCACCCAGTTCCCTTTGGAAGCCTCTTGCCATGGCTAAGGACATGACAGTCTTTCACAACAAAAGGAAAACTTTGAAACCTGTGAAATTTTGCAGTTTCTCTCCAGTTCCTTGAAGGGAGGTGAAGAGAAGGAGCCACACTGAGCAGGGTGACACTCAGAGTGGACAGGTTTTGGGTTTTTTTTATCTTCAGGGATTATATAGTCCTGTTATTGGAAGCCTTATAACCTCTTTTCTAAGATCGTCTAAGAAATCATAAGACATCCACACCTTAAACTGAATAACCCATAAGATCTGACAAAAGAAACAAACCTATATGTTGAAAAACTTTTTACCTCTGTCAAAATGTATGGACTTGTTAAGAACACCATGATTTATATCCTTTTTTTTAAATTAATAATGGTTTCTGGTGACAGTCAGCTCCAAAAATCAGAAGTCTCAGTGTTTATATATACATGCGAATTAAGTGCCTTTTATTGAGTTGGGATCTGGGATTTAATTCAGTTTCCTTAATCTGGCTACCAAGGTGCCATATTTTTGTGTCAAGGGCAATTGGGATTCCATTTCCCACCTGATAACCAGTTGCAAGTCCACAGATTTGTAGATAATCCCTTTTTCTGTGTCGATTAATCACAAATGGCACTAGACCATGTCTTTAGATGACTCAGTTAAAGGGTAAAACTTCTGGAGACTTGGGAATTTTGATGCTTAAGTTGAAAAAAAAAATGCACCCATTCGACCAGCTGAATTATTCTTTAGACTCCATTGATTGTATGACTGCACAGCCACTGGTTGCAGTGGGACAAGGGACACAGTTCCACGTAGATTTCTAGATGTAAAAACCTAAATATAAGTGTCTTAATCCCTCAGGTGAAGCCCAGCACATATTTTAGACAGGCTGCTGCACATCGTGCTTCCTCCAACCCATTATATTTCTTGACAAGGCACAGTTTCAAGAAACAGCTGGAAAAAAACACATGGAGAAGGAAAACACCAAATATTTGTCCCATACTCTTCCCGAGGGCTGTTGGTAGGTTTTTTTAAGCAGAAGGTTTGGAGACCTTCCAAGGAAAGTGCAATCAGTACATATTAGGGTTTGTTCAAGAGCCAAAGGTTAGGGACAATTCCAATTATATACGGAACTGGAAGATTCATATTGAAAGGGTCGGTTCATTTCTCGTTCCAAGAAACTTCTCAAAAATAATACCTGGATTCAAACTTTGAGAAAGGAAATGCATTCAGTTCAAATCATTGTGAGGGTCTTTTAATTGTAATGTTTATATATTGATTGTTTTTTAATTGTAGCATTTATGTATCGATCATACACTTGCATCCTTATTATTTTGTACTCTTCTATCCAACCTGAATTTAGATCTCTTAATTGTGAAGAGTGATTTGTTACCCTTGGAGAACTGATCCAGGACCTGAGAGATCTCCTGATTATAAAGCTGTTTATTGCATTAAGCTTAAATTGCTTATTTTCTTCCACTTTTTTCTATCCTTCTGGTTGTGTTCACAGAATCCTGGAATGGTTTGTGTTGGAAGGGACCATCAAGGTTGTTTAGTTCCAACTCCCTTGAATTAATAGCATTGAGTCCCTTTTTCTCTGTTGCTCTTATCTTCATTACTTTTAGATTACTCTTAGGCCACTCCACCACTGTTGGATCAGGTTATTTAAAAAACCCATTTTTTCATAAATTTTAGCCTTTTCATTGTCTTTGCTGTCCCTCTAAATTCACTTCAGTCTGTCTCCATGTGGATGTTGTACATTCAGAATAATGGAGTTCACAACAGATTTTCCAGCCACAATATTCCATATTTAAGTATTAAGCATTAAAAAGCATCTTTCTGTGGGCTATCATCTGTATTTTAAGTGTGAAACTCTTTCCTGCACACTTAGTATCTCTCATAATCTGACAAACATGACAAATCTAAGTGCCTAAATTCTGCCTTGCATCACCTTTAAATCAAGTGTTCTCCTCCGTGAAGTGTATCTATTCTGAAGGGAAACGAGCGGTTCTGCATAACCTTTTCCATCATGGATTTACAGTGCCATTTGGCAAAGTAATATACCAGTTATTCATGAGAACAAAAAAACAGCAAACTCAAAATATCCCCTCTTTTTTTTTTTTCCTTCTTACCACAGGTTAAAATTAGAATAAAATAATCGGCTAGATATAAACTTGGTGAACTTACAGTTTCCAACTGCATTTCTCTTTTACCACCTGAAAATGTGCCCCGGGCCCAGTTCTGAACCTGTTCACCCAAATGGGAATAAGAAATAATCCTGGTGAAACCCAGAACATGGAGAATGTGAGAAGGCTAAGCTGGGACCCTTCAGTGATATTATTTGCCAGCACAGATTTTCCCAGCACAATAAATGGAAATGATCCAGGAGGAGAAAACAATGAACCTATCTATGGTGGGGCACTGGGGGAGAATAATGGAGAAAGACCATTGTTGGTGGGGAAAACAGCTGGAGCTGCGAGGCTGCACTTCTTGCCCTGTATTTGTGCTGCTGCAACCAATTCTCTTAAAACCAGAGGACTAATGAATGGGCTTTTATGCAGCAACTTCTTGCAAGGCCTGGTTCTTTTCCAAGTGATTGTCAGCTTTACCCAACATGTGAATACCTTGGCCCTGGGCCTTCAATTCAAGGCTAAAATTGCTCCTCAACGATGCTCCTTCGTCCAGTGCAGCTCTCCCATGGACCAAAATTGCAGATTCATGGTTAGTTTTTCTGCCACTGACCACAGCAGGCCATGGTCTACAGCAGAGCTTTTATTCAAAGAGATTAAATAACATAGAGAGTTTCTTTTAGAGTAACACCACACCACGCAAAATACACTATAGACCTTCCTTGCTATGTGGCAAAGCCACACTCTGCTTTGTATCCCAGCACAGCAGAGCTCCTCTGGTGTAGGAGCACACAAAAACAGGCTTAGGAAGAAAACTTTTGATTTTCAGGCACCATACAATTTATTTTATTTAAATTATTCCTATAACAACTGACACAGAGTGAAGAAAGCTCTGATTTCACTGCATTTCTTATGAAGTATCTTTAAAATATTAAATTACAGCAAAACAGTCTCAATAACAATTTCTGTGATGACAATGCATGGAAATAAAATCTGAGAAAAAAAAAAAGAGTCCTAGAAAATAAGAAACAGAAATTAATCGGTGACACATGGCCTTGGAGGATACAGAGTGAAAGCAGATTGCTTGCATTGTTTTGAAGGTTTCAAATAAGGTGAAAATAGCTTATTTCAGGCTGGGGTTTAACTGGTATTTGGAAGACTACCAGTGGTCAGAGGCTGATTGAGCCTTGTGCTTTAAAATAAAATACACATGGCTTGACAAACCACTGGGAATTTGTGAAGCCAAGGAAAAGAAGTGGAGTGGGGACTGACAGAGGCACATTCCTGACTCTCATCCGGATGGGATGCTGGAGTGCACCAGTCCTTGGCTTGTGTCAAGGATTTCTTGTAAAAACAAATTGGGAGATGTAAAGGACAGAGGGGCCACAGAGCCCTCTGAGCCTTTCCTGGGTGATCCAATAGCCGTGGCCTCAGTGCTCACTGCTCTGCACACCCACCTCTTCTGGAAAAGAATTCCAAAATTCTGTTGGCATTTTGAGCATGGCAAGTAAAAAAAAAAAAAAAAAGGAAAAGGCAGACAGGCTTAAAGGAGTAAGAATTCAAATGCTGTTTTCTAGGATTTATAAATACATTTATTCTCTAGAGAGGTTTAAAGCCTGAAAAAAAAATGTTCTCAAAAAGAAAACCACTTAAAATAATTGGAAACAATTTTTAAAAGAAAGACTTGTAGGTAGGATGATGCAGATATCGATCTTGGCTGAGCTATCAGTGCCAAGAGACAGATGGCACGCACTGACTCATGGTAATGATCACAGGGACGAGCCTTCAATACAGGACTTGTCAACATGCAAAGAAAAATCTGATCGATAACCCACTGTTATTTTCATTCAGTGCTGCTGCAAAACAAGGATTATTGGGGCTCTGCTATTCACCAGTAATAGTGAGTGTTTGACTGAGCACGACCCCACATGATGACAGAAAGGATATTTTTAACTTTCTGCTCCAAACATTCCTGCATTCGCCTCCATTTCAAAAGTGAGACTGCAGGGCCCTGCTGAAGTCAGGTGTTTGTACATCTACAGCACTGGGACAGTGTGTGCTGTGTAAGGGAATAATACATGAATCACCCCACGTAGACTCAGCTCCTCTTCACTTTCAGTGGGGAAGCCAAGACGAAGATCCCAGCAGGAATTTGGCTGATGCCTTCTCCATGTGAGAACCCAGTGAATTCCAGCATCCCATTCTCACAGCTCTGGATAGGACCTTCAGCCATGAGGTTCTCAGCTTCAGAGTTTCAGCCAAGAAGTTTGGTGGGTTTAAACCCTTCTCTGGTGTTTCTGCTGAGTTGTCAGTCTACCTTTCCCAGAACAAAGTTTGGGAAGACAGCCACACCATGCTAGAGACGATGGTAGCAGCGTTATGACAGAAATATCTGCTGGAGACAAGCCCCAGGCTCAGGACCCATTCAGTTTTCTAGTACAAACACAGGCTGTTTCAGTCCCCTGGATCCGCAGGGTGCTGTTCCAGGACGTGGGGTGGTGACATCTGTAGCTGGAACTCCTCTGTGCACTTTCAGCAGGACTGCTCTCAGTTCCCCTGGGCAGGCATTAGGGGTGACACAGAACATTCCCCACTCGAGCATTTGTGACACAGCAAGAAGATCAGGTTGGCACCAGCAGCAAAAGGACATCTTCAGGGCAGAGGTTTAACTTAGAGAGCTCTTGTCACTCCTGGAGATGGCACAGCTCTGGCCCCAAAGGCTTGTTCCCGACTGCCCTGGGGAGGAAGGTCAGCTCCTGTTCTCTGTAATAACCTCGCCTCTTCCCTGCTAAGATCTTGGGGAGTTCCATTCCATTAACTGGCCTGGCCACGGGGTTTTTGCATTTTTTTTCTTTTACTTTTATGTAACATGAACATCAGGTGGTGAGATCAAGTATTTTGATGCCTGGCTGATGCATCACCTCAGTTTATTAACTCAGAGTTGGTGCAGAGCGTTAGAGGGAGATGAGTAAAGAGAGGGTAGGATGGGCATGAGAGATTGTTTCCAGATTCTTTCTCTTCCTATTGTGTTCACTGTTCAAAAGCAACAAATGCCACAGTCTGCAAAATGCAGGCAAAATTTCTCTGCTTTTGAGTTTTCCCTAACAGTGGCCTGATGGAGCAGTAGTACTATACTAGCAGTATACTACTAGTAGTCTACTAATAAACAGTAAAAATATAATCAACAGGTACTAGAAAAATTCTCATGATGACAGCAAATGGTTTATACAGTACAGGAGACAGGAATAAATGGACTTAGAGTCTTTTCTGGCCATGAAAGTCAATGAAGCCTAATGCAGCTTGAAATCCCTCGGGCACAGCAAACAGAGCATCCGAAGAGGAACAGCTGGATTAAATTTGACTTAAAAGCCACCATCTTTGGCACTGGCCAGGAGACTCGAGTACAGAGATGAGGAGTGCAATTTTCCAGTGGGATAAATTATAACCTGCTTCCAGTTTTCACTCCACTATTTCAAATTGATGAGCTGATCGAGAAAAGGGCTCTGATACTGCTGAATGCAATAAATTGGGCCATGAAGGAATAGACTTCTGTGAGCTTCCCCATAAATTAGACTGAGATAACTACATGATTTTATTGAATCTAAACCAGCCTCTCTTTTGCTGAGAACCACAGCCTGAAATCTTCCATATCCTGTCCCTAATCTCCTAAACCATCTCAAGCCTGGAGCACCAATATTGGAGAAAAACAGGGAGATACATTTCCATTCCATGTGTTTCCTCTGGATGTGAATGGCATTCACAATCTCTGAGCTGGCCCGTGTGGTTTTGTCAGCATCTGTTTCTTGGAAGTGAAGTGGGTCGCACGACCTCTTCCATCATCAAATTCGGTTCACTGCTGTTAAAGAGATTCCATATCATATTCTGACTTCAATAAAAACATAAAATTCCATCTTACAAGCATTATCTCTTCTTCTTCCTCTGTTTCTGCCATTACAAAGCTGTTCCCAGACTCCAGTAGAAGCATGGCCAGGAAGGTTTAATTTCAAAATGCATATATATATATTGCTCTTAAAATTATTCCCATGCTTTACCTTAAACAATTCTTCTTTCTCACTCCTTCATCTTCCCTCAAACTTATTACAAAAAAAAAAAAATTCTCAATCATTATTTTTAGCCAAGTTCTTATACTTTGTGCTTTGAAGCCAAGGTGATCAATTTAAAAGAGACATGAACACTCTAGAGAGGAATTTTCTATATTTGAAAGATTTTAAAAGTTTATAAAGGTGAACTTTGGCTCAAATTAAATTGTATTTCTATTAAAGTGCATCCTGTCTGCTCAGATATCCATTCAAACAGTCTATAATTTCTACAAGTCTCATGGTTATCAAGGATTCCAGCATTGAACTTAAGCATCCAGTTTGGTTTCTCAGGCTAATCTGGACTCCTTCCCTATGGAACATCCTTTGGTGTTCTGTGAAGAGCCTGACAAAATCCTCGTGCAGTTTGAATGACACTTTATATGAAATAAAATTATGCCTGGGAGGTGTGGGGAGGGGAGGGGGGCGGGGAGGGGGGGAAATCTTTCTTTTGTCAATCTGTTTCCCAGGAAGCACTTTCTTATCTTTTACTTTCTACTGCCCATACTCCTGGTCACATCAGGGGGGCACCATGCCCAGCCAGATCCTTCTTTGCTGGCACATTCAAGAGGTATTTCTTTCCCTTTGATTTTAGGGAGTCGAATTTTCACCAATGTCTTTTCTAGCCTCTAAGAAAATTAGGTAACTAATTTTGTTTCAGACTTGAGCTTGTACTGCTTGTTGAGGTGAAGGATTCAATTTAATTCCACATGTCAAATACGAGTGAGGCATGGGGATGCAGGAGCAGATTTTGGGATCATTTTGGATTTGGGATCTGCATAGTCTTGGCTCACTGGGCAGGATAAAGAGAAAGGTGGTGACCCATTATGGCTCCCCCACTTAAAATATCCCAATTTACACAAGGCTGACGTAGCTTAATAATGGCAATGTAAATCTTCCTGCTGCAGCTGCAGCCTTCAGACCTTTTTTTCTCCTTGGCTTTCAGACACAGAATACAATTTTAGACATGCTCTGGGCATTGTCCTTGGATGCTGCCCAGGACCATCAAGCTGCTCCCAGAGACTTTGAGCTGCTCACTCGGAGCACGTGTTTTCCACTGAGAAGAGGAGCAGGATATTGGAGGCAAGATTAAGTCCCCCCATTTCCCAGCACTGAATCCAACAAAACCTTCTTCCACCCACACATTGCTGTCTCAGCTTAACAACAAAAACAAGCTGCCAATCTCTCCCCACACAGAACCTTTAGAGTTTTCATCAAAAGTAAGGGAAAGGTACTGCAAAATTTCTCAAGCCCACCAGGCACAAATTGCCATAATTCCTTTCAAATTACCTGCTGTTATTTTCTTTGAAGTCACTTCATGAATCAGATGAGAAGCGAAGGAGTGGGGTATTTCCTGTACCAAAAACACGCCACAAATAAAGACAAGAAAGCTTTGCTCCTTTCTAGAGAAGCACTGGTTGTCCAGAACTGCCAATGTTGCTGAGCAAAAGCTTTAGTCCAGAGAGTCAGGGAAGTAAAAGCAAATGGGAGCCTTTAAATGAGGTATAGGTATGGGGAGTCTAATTTGGGAAAGTCTAAAAGCACAAAAAAAAAGAGTAAATTGAAGTAAATTGAATTGTCTCTCTAAACAGAGACAATAAAAAAGGACTGGAAAATAACAAAGTGAGATTCAATCCTGATAAAGCTGAGACAGCTACAGAAAAGAGAAGGAACCAAAACTTTTGCACTGACAAGGAATGAAGGGAATTAACAAGGAATACTCAGAGTCTGATGGGAAGAACGTGGCAGAGCAGGGAACTGGATTTAGCTCTTCCCAGACCTGCAGCCATAGGACTGTGCTGACTTCTTAGAAGCAAACTGGAAAAATTAATAAGTATTAATAAAAGACTCATAAGAGTCAATTCTTTATTCAAGCTGTAGCTGTGCAGGGCTTTGGGGTATCATATCACTTCATGATGTGTTAAAAAACCAGACTCGGGAATAAATAACATGTAAAGTAATAAAATATAATATATCGTATATATATATATATCTTTATATGTATATATACACCCCTAGGTAGAGAAAATTACCAAGGTGGAGGAAAAACTTTCCCAACAGGCCCCATTGTATAATAACTCCCCTGGGGAAGTGAAGATAACAAAATTTCTTGAAATACTAAACCTGGGCTTTTTCAAACCCAAAAAATGTGCCCAAGAGAGAAAACCTGTGCTGGCAAGGAACTGGACCATTTAATAGCCTTTTCCCACCTCTGGGGACTGAAGGAGCCATGGAGATTTTGACAATGCTTTCCAATAGTTTGCTGTCAGTCAAAAGGGAGAAAACAGCCAGAGAGTTACTGGAGCAGCTCCTGCAATTTCCCAAAGCAGATCATTCTAATCAACCTGACACTTGGAACATGATGGATCCCTGAGTGGAGGTGGCCAATGCCATGGAACATCTGGCTGTGCCCACTGTGTCTGCTGTAAAGCCCTGTGCCCTGTCATTAGCAGGCACATTGTTCAGTAATTCCTTATTAATGTCAGGAGGAAAATGCAGAAAAACAAGAATGAAGATAATCAGAACTGATGAGGCAGAGGAACAACATTTTTGTCTTTTTTTTCCAAGCTCATTTCCAGTGCATCCCTGCTGACCCACCTATCCCCAGGCCCCAGTCTGTGGCCAGAGAGCCAAGGGCAGCAGCTTTGCTCAACAAACAAGCTCGTGTACCCACTGCACGTGGGTTTTGCCTCTGAATCACCTTCTGATGTTGTTCCAGTTCTTTTCTGTGCATTTATTAAAACCATTCCAAGAGCGGGATGGACATCAGATGAAAGATGTCTTGGTAGAAGAAGCTGTAATTTCATGTGGAATTGCTTCAGGACTTATCAGGCTGAGAGAACTGTGCAGATGTTGTATTTCTGGGCATTAACTTATCACTGAATAGGCACTGTTTCAACATCATTCATATTTCAGTCTTGGGATTTCCCCGACAACCTCCTCCAAATCATTTCTATCTGTTAATGTCCTGTCAGATTTAATGATTCTGGCTTCTCTGACAGTTTTATCCCTAATGTGAAATAAATGCCTTCCTGATGCTTCGCTCTGTGTTGCTAATGGAGTGGTAGATTAACATTTTTATTTATGTTTGTCTTCTTCTCTCCAGAGGTGGATCAAAGCTGGCCACTGGAGGCCATCAAATGGATCCTGCTGGGTTCACTGGAAGCTTAGCAAGTCTCCTGGCCAGGTGGGAACGCAACAGGCACTGATGCAGATATGGGGGGGGAATAAATCTCAAAGGAAGCCACTCCTGCTGGATAACCAAAGACAGGTGAGTTATTTGAGAGGCAAAATATTTTTGCCAGAGGAACTAGAAAGAAGGGGAAGTCCTGAGGCTCTCAGGACATCATCACAGGCACACAGCCAGCTGCTCTAAGTAAAGGCCAGAAGAAGGAAAGTTTTTGCCCACTAAAAATTCTTTCACTCCATACCAGGAGTACCATAGCCAGGTTTCACAGTGGACAGAACCTCCATAACCAGCTCTGGTGTATCAACCAGACACAGAGAGGTCTGGAATTTCTTTACTCAGCCCTTGCAAGAAGTCACATCCTTGACTTGGGTCTTAAATCCACCATAAGCTTGTAGTGATTTGGTTCCTTTAATGTTGGAGAAAACCAGTCTGGGCCTAAGCCAATGCCAACAGGACAAGTGGTGCTTCTTGGGAAGGCAACATCTTTGCAAAGACCAAATCTTTTCTTTGCATTTGCCTTTACCTTTTCTGGGCTGCAAATCTCTGTACCATAGTCCCTCAGGACTGATTGGGATGGGAAGAGGATCACAGGTATGTGGTTTATCTCCTGGATTGCTGGTGTAAAGAGAGGCTTCTCCAGAGCCTGTCACCGAACACTCATCCCTCTTCTTTGGGCAACGGAGCCTAAACTGCTGACTTTGGTGTCAAACTTTGGCTCTCAAAATGAGACGTCATGAACATCTCCCTCCCCACAATGTCTCTGCCACAATTAACTTTCCTAAGGATGCAGGAAATTTGAGCTCCTTTGCCACAGAGGTGGAAGAGAGTGTTTCCACTAAGGAAATGGTGATGCAGGTGAAATAAATATGTGGAATACTTGAAATATTGGCAACACATTCCAATACTGAGAGACATTTCCACTCCAGACTTCAAGGAGAACAGGTTCATCTGCAAACATGATGACAGAAGACCAAGACATTCCAAGAAGCACCTTCCCCATGATAAGACTTGATTCTGACTTGCTTGGCCTATTTTTCTGTGCCTGTTTAATGTGACCAAAAGACTTTCCGAACAAGCCAATGCAAGAAAACAGGCTGGCCCAGAGGCACAAGATGTTGGATGGAGAAGAAACTCTAGTCTCTAACACAGCAAATATTTCAGAGAACTTAATCTTTCATTTCACTGTTTCCTCCTCTGATTTTTTAATCTCTTCTCTCTTTTTTTTTTTTCCACAGAGTAAGCCAGACCAAAGGGAAAAAAGAACAAAACTCTCAAAACACAAAACCTCAAAAGGTCAGAATGTTGAATAATATTTCATACTGCAGGTTGTGGAGTCCTTACATTCCTTTTCAACAACACCAGAACCACATGAGAAAAACTGCAAATACCATTGAATGTATCAGGGAACAAGTCAACTTCCAGGGATCCTCACTCTCCTATTTAGGCAATACTCTGCCTCGCTAAAATTTAATAACTGGTACCAACCACCATTATTAGGAACTTTATGGGTAAATTATCCCTTAATCTGCCAGTACCACTGACAACATTCAATTATTTTGCCTAAAGGCCTGGTGCTGCCTCTGTGAGGTAAAGGAATTTTTACCATTTATTTAGAGCTAAATTATAACCCAGTTGCCATTTTCAGGCCCCTGAACACTGTATGGCTTCCCAGATGTGCAACACCACTCTTCTCAGCAGCACAGATGCTGCTTTCTAGACAGATTTTGAAGTCTAATTTCTGAGCTGACAGCATTTGATTGTAATATATGTGTTGTTTAAATACCAGGCAGTCCAATGATTCTTGGTCATCATTATTTTCCTTTGTTCTGTAAATGAATATCCCTGAAAGAATTAATTCCAAGGGCACAGTGGAGGGATAAACTCCTTGTGTTTCACACGCAGTTTAGGTATGTGTGAAACTCCATGTTTACAGCTTGTCCTTTCACTTCTTTTCCAATTCAATCCACCTACTGGAAAGGACATTTTTTCCAGGAACCAGCCTGGTATAAAACTCTTTAACCCATAGGCTGCAAATGGAAAATTCAATACCAGTATTGATATGAAGGGCTCACATTGTGTGTTGGCCCTTTTAATCTTCTGATATAGAAGGCACCACTACATGGGTAGTTACTCTTTTGTGATAAAAATAGTCTTTTTTTATTGTGGTATCAGCAGCATTTTAATCACTGTAACAGAGTGAAGTAATTTAGGCCCTTTGGGTCCCAACTTTATACAAATCTTTTCTCAAACCAGTTTCTGAATTTGAATAATTGATTTCGCCAATGACAAAAAGTAGAGTTATTATTCCTGGGGTTGTCCAGCAATGCAGAAACAGAAGAAATAATAACAAAATTCCTTAAATAGAAAGAAACCAAAAAGGCACATACATTTGCAAACTCCCCTCTCTTGGCCAATGCCCACACCCAGCACAACCTGGAGTTCATCCTGCATCCGTTTGTTTAAACAACTAAAGAACAATGAAACATTTCTGGACATTCCTGCAATTGCCTTCTATCCATCAGCTCTGGCAGCTGCTTGGCAAGTCTTCGTTTGACCTCCAAAATAAACCCACCCTGTGAAGCAAACACTGCAAACCTCCCGAGCTGTTTGTCTGCAGTGATTCATTCCGGGCGTTTTGAAAGCAAAGCCAGAGCACCAAGAACGTGGAGCAAAGAGAGGAGCAGAGTGTGGGACAGCCTGGAACGAGTTGTTCCTACTTTGCAAGGCAGGCTGAGATTCTAACCAGGCATCAGCTTTTCCAAAGGACAGAAAATGAGCACCCCGGTCAAGTTTGAAAGGCTTGAGAGGAGATCTGCCTTGTTATCCACCTCGTCATCTCCATGGCTGTGGAGACGCCCTCTGATAAACATGCAGTGAAGTCCCTCGTGTTGCTCTAGTTTGAGATCAACCTCTCTGTCAGCTGAAATTCAAGGGCTTCCCTCCCTGAGACACCCCTGAAAAATCCTTCCATTATTCTATTGATAAACCAGGAATATTTCATGCAATATCATACACTGATAAGATGTGAAGGCTGAGATGAAGAGGTGTCTTATGAAACCCAGTTGAGAAACGCTTGGCTTGTCTCAACCAGATGTTTTCAAACTCACCGCAGGAATTACTGGCTTAGATATGCTGGCCTGTGTTAGGAAGCCTTCAACCCACACGATTAAAACAGTCTCTTCTAGCTTTAAAATCCACATATCCTTGCAGTTATTGAAGTCACTAACTCCTCTGGAATTCATGAGACAATATAAATTTATACCATTTTTTTTCCAGAAAACTGCTCACAAAGAAAGGCTTAAAAGCATCAGAGAACAAAAGAATCCATTTTCCTTTAATAATTTTCAAGTCAGTGATGGAATCTGGAATCATCTGCCTCTGGATTTATGAGTTAAACATGAAAAGTTAGAGTTCTTACCTACCATTTATGCTTGTATCTCACGCTCATCCCATCGTTTCTGGACATGCTCAGTTGTAGCCAAGGAAAACTTAATTAATCTTGACTTAAATCAAAGCAAACAATTTAAAGCATTTTAAAATTCTCTCTGGGGCTCAGGAAAAAGAAAAAAGCAAACAAGCTTCATAATGGAATACATGATTTCATCTCACAAGCTCTCGCTCAGTTTTCTTCAATTTGGTTGAACATCTGTGGTGACTTTCCAAAGAGAAAGCAGCAAGTTGTTTGGAGCTACAGGACTTCATGTCCCATCTGATTTTTCCTGCCAGTCCTCAAGATGCTCCTAGGAATGCCCTGGTCTTTTTTCTCTTTAATTTTATTACCCCCACCCACTCTTTCACACACAGCAAAGTGCTCTGAGGATTCATGGCAGAGGAAATGGAGATGTCAGCTGGTTGGTCACTTTAACAAATAAAGAGTGCTCCCGACATCCAAGGAATGCACAGGGATGGCATGCAGAGGGCACCTCTGGAACACTGGGTTCTTCTTCCTGAGCATCCTTTTTGGAGGGAGACACATATAATTTTTGGATTGGGTTGGATATCAGGAAAAGGCTTTTCACCCAGAGGGCAGTCAGACAAGCCTGGCAGAGTTCAAGAAGCTTTGGGCAACCTCTCAGGCACGTGATGTGACTCTTGGGGATGGTTCTGTGCAGGGCCAGGAGTTGGATTTGATGAACCTTGTGGGTCTCTTCCAACTCCGCACATTCCATCATTTTATGATAAGGTGTTTTTTCCCCCAGTTCCATCAGGCACCTGTGTTTACTTAATTTCAAAATGCAGTCTGTGCTGGGCATTTCTGGATAAGGTGTCATCCTCTGTAACCTGGTCAAATTCTTTATTCTCTTTATAAAAACACTGAAATCATTAAAGACAAGTCCTGAATTCATTTAAGAACATGCTGAAGGTGATCTAAGTGGGTGGCTTAAAGTTCACTGAACTATCACACATCCACAGCTCCCTTAGCCTGGAAAGGTTTCCAAGACACACAAACCAGTGAGGAAGGACCAAGCAAGGTGTCAGAGAGCTCCTTGCACTGCTGTCAAGACCCAGGCATGACCAAAGGCAAGAGAGGCACCTGAGAGAGGTGCTCACGTTGAGATCAACAAGCTCACACCAGAGACCAGCTAAGAACAGCAACTGAGAAAACTTCCCTTCAAAAATTCCCGAACAGTCCCTGTATTTACAATTAGCCTTATCAAGATCAGAATAAGAGCTGCAAACAGCTTTTCCATGCAAAATCTCCTGAGGAAAAAGAAACCCTCAGATAGGACTCGTCCTCCTTCCACCAGATATAAGAAGGAGAATTCTTTTAAGGTGGGTTAAATTTTCTATTGGCTAAAAGTCCACTTTCTGTTATTCATCACAATCGAAACACAGTGTAAATCAGAAACAGTTGAGTCTCACATTTCTTTTCCTGAATTTGAGTCCTTTTCTCAAATAAATATAGAACAAAAACCAAGCAAGGAACACACTAGTTCCTCCTCATCACTGTGAGGTCTCAGCCCGTGAAGCCTTTTGGTTTTCTGTATGTTCAGTCACCTGTTTGGTTACTTCAAACACATGATTCACTGCCCTTTATTTCTTCATTATTATTTCATTCAGGCATGGCTTTCTATTCACCTGTCTTTGTCACATCTGATCAATATTCTGAAAGGTTAAAAGTGTAAAATTTATTCTTTAATGAAAAATTCTTTAGAAATGGAGGAATTATTAAAATATAAAACAGTGAATCCTTTCCTGGTGGTGTACCTCTGCTCCACTTCTGAGCTCTGCTGTTTCTTCTTTTTGATACACGTTTTGATTTGAAAACACTCTATCAGTGTAATTCTGACAGGTGACATCTGCTTTGTTTGTTTGTTTGAAGATATTTTTTGAAAATAAACTTATAGATGCTTTTAAAATATACATTTAAAAGATGCCCATGGAAACAGAAGATGAAAAGGTAATATGGAATGTCCTGTTTCTGTGTCATTGCCCTATTCTGGATGAAATATCAGACCTTACATTGATTTTGTGTATCTTTTATTTCCTGTTAACTGTGTCCATGCCACAAAAACGCGCAATTCTGAAAGACCAGTCAAATATCCAAGCTCAGCTGAAGAAAAGTTTTCTCTTTGGTGGGGTAGGGAGGGAGCAGAAAAAACACATACCCATTTCCACCACAAGCTGTAAACTTCAAGTGTCACATTAATGGGCTCTTTCTGAGGAACAGTCCACCCATTTATCCCAGCCCATCAAAGCAATGCCCTGTTCCCACTCCTTGTTTGCTGTGAGCAGGGAATGCCAACCCTGTGGTGTTGGGGTCTCATGTCCCAGACCAAAACATGCCCTGGCACAAGAATTGCCCCACACTGAGCTCTGTGCCACGCTCCTGCTCCAGCTGCAGAACAAGAGCTGCCTTGGTTGAAGGTCTGAGCTACAGTAGGTGAAAATACACACCATGATACCAGATGTGTCTCATTTACAGTGCACAGCAAGAGTTTACAGTTCAATTCCCATTTACTCATTGAAAAAGAGGTTTTATTAATGTAAGGAAACTAAGTAATTGGTGTTTGAAGGCAAGGGCTGGAGATCCACATAACTACAGCAGCAGAAAGGTGAGCTTTGGGATTCCTAAAATCTGGAGTTTGATCTACATGTAGTGGAAAGTGGGAAAAGAAAAAGAATGGGAAAGAAGTTAATCATCCAAGCTGCCCAGGTATCACTCCTGACTTAGAAATATTTGTCTTCCCTATTCAAGGGTGCAAAGCCCTTTCCTTCTGTCCTCAAAGAGGTGTCAGAAGTTGCTACAAACCTTGCACCCAGCAGAGCCCCCAAAACAGGCTGCTGTCATTTGTCATCCTCCCCCTCCTGCAAAACAAACCCTCTGTCCATGTGTTCCACTGCAGAGCAGCAAAAACAGATAATAAAGGTCATTTTGCCTCTTTCTTTCTCTTCCTGTTTCACACAGCTCCTGTGATTTTTCAGGTGTTTTGAATAAAACCTCCTACACGCTTTGTTTTTTTTCATCAAAGGCTGACAAAGGATAGTTTTTCTGTCGCATCCCTCCGGCAGTGGACTGGGAAAAGCTGCCACAGAGGCATTTTTGGAAGCAGCAGTGCTCCCAAGCTGACCTGAGCAGCATGTGGATACCGATAGATATATCAGATTGCTCTGGAGCACCGAAGTCAATGCCTTCTCTCCAAGCCAGCCAGGGCTGCCAGGGATTTTTCACGATTGAGCCTTGGCCAGCGGGTGTCACTAAAAATTAGCTGTAAGGGGAATTTAAAAATTGAAAAACTAAAAAAAAAAAAAAAAAAAAAAAAGCATGGGGGGCAAGATAACCTGAATATTAAAAGCATTCCAGACCTTATTTTTGGCCCCATGCCTTGTTTTGAATCCTTCCTTTGGCCGAACAATGGCAGTGAGCTCAGAGCCAGGCATGCAGTGCCCGCTAATTACTGAGTGGACTGACGTTTGCAGGGAATAGCTGGTAGGATGCCTGGCTGGGATGGGAAATGATTTTAGTGGAGCATCCCGTGTGGATTCCCTGGTGGTGGTGGCATGTTTCTCTTTGGGCTTCCTACTCTGCTCTCCCTCGTGCAGAGGGGGAACGTCAGCCAGGTGACTCACTGGGATTCTGCCCCGTGTTTACTGCCACAGACCTCCCCACGGGGCCTCGCTCACTGTGTGCTGCCTGATTTTCCCAAGAACATCTCAAAGGGCTAATTTTAAATGAACAAAAGCTTTGGAAGGCTGGGAGAAGGGAAGGGGCGGGGTGAGGGGGAGGAGTGGGTGGGCTTCTTGCAGGAGGAAAGCGATGGCAGAAATAGCCTCCTTCCTTTTTCCTTTCTCTTGTCCAAGATAAGGAAACATCACACGCTAAAGGCAATTTAAAAAACAACTTAAAAGGCAGATAAATTTAGTCACACGTATTCCACTGGGTGGACATTTAAGCTACAGAACAAGCCGTCAGCCAGAAGGTTTTTAGGGAAAACCACCAGTGGTAAAGGGAAAGGGGCAAAAATCATGGAAATAGGGTTGGCACCAGTTCATAAATCCCTTTAGAGGAATGATGGTCCACTAGCTACCAGCATGGACCTTAATTTGTGAATTCCACCCAGGTCTCCTGGTCCACTCTAGACTTACAGTCACAGCAGCCTTTCTGTGTCTCAGTTCTCCACTCACACCATTATAATACTAACATGAAGATGCCTGGGACCAAGGCATGAATGGATATGTTCTTTGTTGAAATTATCATGTTTTGAGAAGGTGTACCCATCCCTAAAGAGGCCTAAAACAAGATTGGAGGATTTCACTGGGGAGCTCAGATGCTTCCCTTTCTTTTCAGCTCGAGGTCCAAGTTTCTGAGTGATAGAGGCTAAAATAATTGAGCCCTGCAAACTGTAGATGATGGGATTTGCTTCCTGAGCAAATGAAACCAATGGTAACCTCTTGATGTGTGTCTCCTGGTAAGCTGGATAAATACATCCATATTAAAGAGTTCATGTTCCAATTCTATCAAGACTCACTCAGATCTCTCAAAGGGTGAAGAAACTTACAATTCAAGGAGGTAAACCCTGAAGGTGATGAATGAATCTCACAGACACTGCTACCATCTGATGATCCTTCTGTCAAAAACTGAAGGGACTTTTAGCTCTGAGGCAGGGAAATGCCATCAGAAAATGACACTGGCAGCTGCTCAGCAGAAGGAGAGGTTTTGCAAGGAACCAAATATGCTGCAGTCACAATCTACATTTAATACATGGATTATAGTAAAGCCCTCTCCTTTTATGTCTCCTGTCAACTGTCTTTTTGCTACTTCATTGACTGTTTTCTCAGTGGTCTTTGGTTTATATGGAATTTGAGCTGACTTCTAAAGTTTGTTGGGCCAACAAAGATATTCTTTTCATCATTGTGGTGAGAATGTATCAACCACAGGTCAGCACTGGCTCGAGGACATTTGTACAATGCTCTGTTGCACTAAGTAAACACGTCTTTAATCTCTCTGTACCATCTGGAAAACAACATTTCTTTTATTTTTCCCTTTTGATTTTCTTTTCTGTTGAGATTGCAAGTATTAAAAGGCAAGCCCTTTCTATTATTACAAAAAGATACACCAAGTCAAGCAGGACAACAGTCTAGGACCTGTTCCTTGCCCTGAAGGCAAGTGCTGTGATTCATCTTATGGCCATATGGCTAAACTTTCATCCATGTGAAGAAAAACCCACAGCCCCTGCTGGGAACAGCCTCTGACCCGTGATAGTACTTGAACCATCTCTGAGCATTTCCTGGGAAAGAGGGAAATGACATGGAGCAGAATAGTTTCAGGGAGTAGACCACTACGGGAGATTATGGGCCCAGCCCTGGTTGTCTTTGACTTAACAGCATAAACCCAGCTCAAGTGTACAATGCTCAAGATAAACTGGCACAAGGTTAATTTCAGACTTGTAGGTTTGATCATAAAAGAAAAGAAAACAAACAAACAAACAAAAAAAAACCACTACAAAACCAACAAACAAAAACCCAGGATTTTTCCCAATTCCCTTTTTTGATTTGGCTTCTGTTAACTCCAGTCACTGCTCGTGAGCACCTCCCTGCAGGAAAACGCCAACTCAAAGGCAATGTGCAGTCTCTACATTATCATTCCTCAGCTCTTGTGCACTCCCAGCCATTCTCTGCTGGTTTTCCAGCTCTGGAAATTTGTGTTCCCAGCACAATGTGTTACAGCAGTGCACGAGAGGCAAATGCCATTAAGGAACACGACCCTCTTGACAGAGTGTGCATTGCTTGCCTTGGCTGTGGAGCCCTTCGAAACACACAACAGTGAAAGCAGCGCCACTCAAATAATCCTTCCCAAGTGTGGTGAGAGGGAACTGCTGGTGCCACAGAGCAGAAAAGGTTTCCAAAGCTTGGATTCTAATTTCCTGATCTTTAAAAAGAAATTGCTCATCTGCAGCTAATCATGTTTGCGCCTTTCGTTGTCTCCAAGAGCAACATTTTCCAAGGTGCTTTTAATGAACTCAACAGCCTCCTAAAGACTCAGGAGAGACAGAGAGGCTGTCAGAGACAAATCCCTTTATTTGATTAGGCTTCACAGGATCTTGGTGCATTCCTAACTGAAAAGAACACAACAAAGATTGATCCTCCTCCCACCTAAATCAGTTGGACTTTTTCTCTACGGTGGGACCAAATCCAGAACATATTAATTAGAAATGTGTTTTGATGAAATGTTGTTATGTAGTGCAAGGCGTGTAACCAGGAAAGCAGCTCAGGTTACAGGAGAGACAGAACTGGAAGTGACTTCCAAAGGCAGAAAGATGAGGAGAGGTCAAGGTGGAAGGTTTGATAGTGAAACAACAAGGAACAAGAAGGGGCAACCACACAACGTCAACCTCACCTCTCGTGGGGGCTTGGACCCTTCTGTAGGACACAAGGCCATAACCCCACCTACATTCTCAACTGCTTTGCCAATAGATAAAGGCATTTCTTTATAATGAACTACTCCATGTGCCTTGGCAGGAAAGCACATAGTTGCTGAGCAGTTGGGAAAGTGTTTTGTCAGAGACAGTCTGGCTGAAGGTTTGCTCATAGCAGTGTTTGCTGGAGCTCTGTTGGGCTACGTTTCTCATTTACAATCTGCTCTGCTTTTGCTGTTTTCTTCCCTTGAATTGTTATTTTTAATCTCTCAGAAAGAGCTCTCTTCCCCAAATCCAGAGGAAAGCTTCAAAATTCTTAATTTAGTCATTTAGTGATTTTAGCAGCAGATTCCCCCAGTTACCTGCAGGTAACACGGTCTCGTAAGCAGCTTTGACAGGAATCACGAGACACATCCTGCACTTCCAGGCACAGTCTGGGGTTTGCCTCACAATGTATCTCCCACTTTCACACTCCCTCTTTTTCTGGAAGGCAAATATCGCATAAAATTTGAGCATAGAATTTGAATCAGTTCAGCATAAACAGAAATGTTTATTCACAAGTTATAGATGCGGTCCTAGAGAAAAACAGAACTGCCTTTCTGCTCTGTCCTTTCTGATGATAATCTGCTTTTGACCAAAATGAAAACCCCTTTCAGTTTTCGTCTGTACCTTTCCTGACAAGTGAAAAATCGACTAATTCCGTGAAATAATATTTTCTTACATGTTTTCCTTCTTTGATACAAGTGAGACTTGGCCAGGACAGAACACCAACCTGCCAGAATTCTGCGGAAGGCGTAGGACTCGTGGTATTTCAGACCCCGTCAACACAATTAAGCGGCTTTGTTCTATTTTAAATTCACAGAACATGGCACTCACCTTAGAAGGAACTTCCAGAAAGCTTTGCTTTGTTTGGTTTTGTTTTGTCCTTAAACGGGCTGATTTCCAGAGCATTTGTTTCAAACCCAAATAATTCTGAGGAATCACGTGAGTTGAGCCTCCAGGTCCCTGACAAGACCTACCTGTTGAGAACAGACGGATGTTCTTTGCACACACAGTCCTGTTTAGCTTCAGCCCTCCCTGCAAGACCTTCTGTAACTGCAAAACTACGTATTTGCAGCAGTATTTAACCTTTCCTCATGAAAAATAGAGCAAAAAAACTTTCAAAACCTCCAACCAAATTCGTTAGGTAAATGAAAAATAAAATCATCTATAAAACCCTTAGATGTTCCAACAGTGCTGGTCTGTGCTGATGTAAAAAAAAGTCTTATGGCCACTTTCAAAAAATAAGAGCCATTATTCTCTTCCTGGCTTTTTATTTGATGGCAAACTCATTCAAACAGTATCAGGTTAAATCCAGCTCGGTCTTTTCAGAGCTGTAATAACCCCAAAGCAAATTACATCCTCAGCTTGCTGACAGGAGTCCTAAAGGTCAGAACTCTAAATTCCATCACTTTGGTTTAGTGCCAACTATTTGGGAAAAAGAAAAAAAAAATAAAACAAAAAATCAAGTAATCTTCATATCCATCCTAAGAGATGCAAATAATTTTAATAACGCTAAACTGTTGCCTGAGACTTTGTGCACCCTGGAGTCTCATTCAAGCTTTATTCTGACATGTAAAATAAAACTTAATGAGAAGTTACCGGAGATTTATGGGAAGAGAAAGGAGAATATCATTTTTATTTCATTTCCAAACTGCTGCGAAGCCAGTAAAGGATAAGAATGATCTCTGCCTATGTGTGCAGTTTAGGTTGTGGGTACTGAATATTGGTTATTATATAATATCAGAAGGAAGACATGGAAAAAGAATAATTATAAGGCATCCCCTGAACTTGCTGTGCCCTTTGTTTCCTGAAGATTTTTTTTGTACCCAGTGTGAATTTAAACATTATTTACCTACTAACAGCTGGGTTTTTAGGAGAGAAAAATCTGGGACATTGGAACTCAAAACATGGAAACCAATCAGTCAAACCCCAGTATCTGACAACGAGCTCTTGCTGCTTACACAGAATCCCAGAATGGTTTGTGTTGGAAGGGACCTTAAAGATCACCCAGTCCCACCCCCTGCCATGGGCAGGGACACCTTCCAGTGTCCCAGCTTGCTCCAAGCTCTGTCCAACCTGGCCTTGGACACTTCCAGGGATCCAGGGGCAGCCACAGCTTCTCTGGGCACCCTGTGCCAGGGCCTGCCCACCCTCACAGAGAAGAGTTTTTTCCAATATCTAATCTAAACCTTCCCTCCTCCTGTTTGAAGCCATTTCCCCTTGTCCTGTCTCTCCATGATCTTCTTAAAGGTCTCTCTCCATCATTCTTGTTGGCTCCCTTCAGGTCCTGGAAGGCTGCAGTTAGGAGAACCCTGAAGCCTTCTCTACTCCAGGCTGAACAAACTCAAGTCCCTCAGCCTTTCTTTATAGCAGAGGTGCTCCATCTCTCTAATTACTTTGGTGGCCTCCTCTGGGCTTGCTCCAGAAGGTTGGGGTCCTGCCTGTCCTGGGCATCCCAGAGCTGGATGCAGCACCACAGGTGGGGTCTCACCTGAGCAGGAAGAGGGGCAGAATCTCCTCCCTTGATCTGCTGCCCAGGCTGCTTTTGCTGCAGTCCAGGATAGGATTGGTTTAGTCTAATGACTCCTTCATTAGAGGAGAATGTGGAATCTGCATAATTTTTTGGAAATAAAATATCATTGGGTATTATTGAAAGCACAAGACAACTGTACCACAACTTAGACATCTCAAACAGATGTTTAAATAGAAATGGGCTTAAGCTGTCTCTTGTTTCCAAGCACAAAAGCAGAAAGCAAGAGAGTTCTGTCATCATGACAACAGTCCCTATAGCTCTCCTTGCCTTGACAGCTCTAAAATTGTGAAATCCAATTAAAAATGTCACTAATTTTACAGAAATGTCTTTAAAAAGTGTGGAACCTGAGCTGTGCTGGGGATTCCAGCATTGAAGTGATCGATTTCCATCCATTCTCAGTTCCTACTCCTACCAATTAAGCCTAGAGAGGTTGACTAAATACAGAGAAATGATCCTTTTTGCTCCTTGGCATGAGAAGGCTCCGGGATCATCCACTCCACACAGTTTCCCTAAAAAGGAGAGGAGGAGAGCATGCAGTGCTTTCCACAGATTGCTTCCCAGGGAATGCTAAGGGAGTGATTAGGCAGGAATGATTCTCCTGTGCCTCCTCGGGCAGGGAAAGGTCCTGTTTGCTCTGCCCCAGACTAATTTGCCAGCACGTTTACCTTGGTAGCAGCTCTGCACTTTTTTCACATCCCTGTTTTCTGTTGAATCATTGATTTGGCTGTTTCAGTTCCAAGTTTTCTTGGTGTTTTCCTTTTTTTTATTTCTCCTGACCTTGGTAAACAGTCCTTCAGTTGTCAGGTCCTGGCTGGTTATTTTCACCTGGCTAATGACTCTGCTTTTTTCCTTCTTTGGTAAAAACTGCAGGGACACAGCAATGATGGAAAAGTCTAATTAACTGATTATAAACCAATACCTTGGTGCAGTTCATTCTTTAGCCAAGTGGTTGTAATTTTTTTTAGGTGAAATGAGCAGAATTTTTCTGGATAAGTCAAGGTTCCATTTTGCCTGGGAATCTATAATTTCTCACCGAGTGAATCCATTGGAAAGGGACCATATGATCATTTTTGTGAGGAATCATTGACTTAGCACTGGCAGCACATCATGGCCACAAAACTCCAGCTGAAGATGGCCAGCCCAATGGGCTGACACTGTGACTTCTGTTAGTTTAAGACTATTTTATTAATTTTATCCTTTGGGATCTACAAAATTAAGAACCCACTGACAATTATGGAGTTTTATTTAATTCCAGATACCTGAAGCTGATTTTTTACTGAAATCCTCTTATTTTGAAATCCAGTCATACTGATTCAAGCAGGAATTAAACATCACTTTTAAAGCTTTTTAGTGGGATACACATCTTTTAAACTTTTCCCTTCATTCAGTGTCAAAAGTGGCTTTTCCTCAAAGGAGCAATGGATGCAGTCAGACCCATTGATTCATCATCAGACATATGTAGACCTGTGTAGTGAATTCTGCTTTTATTATTTTGCAATGAGATCCTGCATGTCAGAACACAAAGGTGCCAATTTTATTCTCAAACACTGTGTTGTTAATAGGAATTCAAAGATAAAACTAATTTCAAACATTTTCCTGAATATCCTTAAGTATATCAGGAGAGAGGTAAGCAAAATCTATGTCCTTGAGACTTGAAGTTATCTTCCTCCTCTGAATTTTCCTTCACCTTATTGCAATCGTGTATTTCTGTGACCATTATACTTTTTTCAGTTACGAATTACAGAAGTGCAACCAGAAACTTTTAGTTATTCATTTACTACTTGTATTATTATCTGTACCTAAATATTACATTACTTATATTTAATAGTAAATTGTGATGTCATTTAAAACACTCAGTGCAGTCTGAAGTGGGGATGCCACATGCTGCTAATTTTGGATAAAGCAGCAGTTTTATAGTTCAGCTCTGGAGGATGTTGAGGAATTCACAGTTCTCATCCCTAATTTACACAAAGGACAACTGCAGCGTGGCTTAATTTATTTGTTATAGCAATAATCATCTTGGCACATGCTGGCACTGGCACTGAAAGCAGAATAATGTCACCAGAGGCCGTTTCCTGCACACTGCACTGGAATTGCTCAAAAATCCCAGCTGGAAAAGAGCCTGCCGAGCCCTGAGATCATAAAGGGCTTCTCGTGCGTAAATGGCACTGATCTTGATGCTGGGATAAGTAGTTAAAGGCTCTGCAAGCTCAGAAGAGCATGAAGGAAACTCCTCTGAAGTCATGATTCATCTTGTGTGCTGTGCTCCTCTTGGAGAAGTGTGTTTGTGTATTCCTAAAGTAAAAGGTAGGTCAGGAGGGGTAATCTGTTCATCTGACCCTAAAAAATGTGTAGGGTGATAATTTCAGACAAAATCTCTCAGGAAAAAATTTAAACTTATTGTTGATCTTCTGCCTCAAGAGGAAAACAGCGTTTAGCTCAATGCTGCTATTCAGGTATCAGAGTGTATTGGGGGGGTCCAGCACTGCACACACAGCCCCAGAGAACTGTGTGTCTTTCACGAGGGGCTGAAAAAGGAAAGCTCTTGCCTCATTTTGCTCCGTTTTTGGTCTAAAATGGGAAACAGACCAGTGTTGCAGTAAACAAAATACAAATTTCCTTTAACCAGAAGGGGCGCTTGTTTTTGAAGCCAGAAGTGAGTACAAGAAACATGATAGCCATGGGTTTGGCTTAGAAACAGATCAGCTCTTCTGGCTAATTATCACTTTCTCTATCTGTGTGGCTTGTTTCTCCAGTTCTCTGCTCTCAAACTTCACATTTTTTGTATGATTGGAAGACTTATTTAGCACAACAACTGGCCACGAATATCAGATTCTTCCCAGGAAACCTTGACTAAGAGGTGTTTATTAGTTTGTTTGTTCAAAAAAAAAGTCCTTTCTTTTCAAAATCCTTATCAATAAACTGAAAAGCACAAACCCCAGATGGAAATAAAGGTCACACACTGGTGAACAGAAGGTAAGGACATCTAAGCACAAAATAGTTCTAGACATGAAGACGAGAAGAGTAGATCTGCATTTGCTGTAAGACTGTGGGCAGTGGCTTCCCTTTGGATTTTAATCTCAGACTGAAGTTATCCATGAGATACATTCTTTTTGCTTGTGTCTATATAGATGATGAATATTTTCTAGTAAAGAGAATATTTTCATATTGCTTGCCATTAAAACTCACATCCAAGCAGAACCTGGTATTAGTCAGAGTTTCACTGGGGTGCAGTGGAGTCAAGAATCAATAATAAAACTCTAGTTCAGGCACAACATTTAATTTTGGATTTGTGATCCATATTGGCTGTGAGGCAAAACACACTGATGTGGCATTTCATAACTGTTCACCTTTATTATAGGAAAGATGATAGGAAATATTAAATTAACCCCCATTTTTCAGAGGATTACACATAATCCCAGAATGGTTGGGGCTGGAAGGGACTTCTGGAGACCACCTAGACCAACTCCCCTGCTAAAGCAGGTTCAGCTGGAGCAGGTCCCAGAAGTGAGACCATTGAAACACCAAATGGTTTGGGTTGGAAGAGATCTTAAAGACCACCTCGTTCCAAGACCCCTCATGGGCAGGGACACCTTCCACTAGCTCAGGTTGCTCCAAGCCCTGTCTAACCTGGCCTTGGACACTTCCAGATCCGTAGAGACATGCGGGAAAAAAACCCAATCTGAATTGTTTAGCAGGCAAAAAGTCTGAAAGATGATCTTGTGGAAGGGTAAATTTGAAATCTCCCCAGGCCAAAAGTAGTGGTGATGTGACTTCTGCATTTGCCTACAGTGGAATGAAGGAGCAGAGATCTTCCTGAGTTGATGGAGTCAACACATGATATCCTAGACCCCCTTTCAGGATCCTTTGTTGATGGAGCAACATATTCTGATCCCATACACTCAGAGCACAGTAAGTTCTCCGGGGGTTGCTGTTGTCCAGCAGTGCTGTTAAAAAAATCCCGAAATACTGCCACATTTATTTCCTTTTTTAAATAGCTTACAACTTGTATCCAAGAGCTTGATCTCTCTTTTAGTGTCTTGCACCACGTTATATGATCACCACAAGGACCAGTGAGGACCCAGTGGATGACGATGACCACAGGCCAGGATGAGGGATGTCACAGGCAGCTGGATCTGGGAGCCCAGTGGGTGTGAGTCTGCCACATCACCCAGCTGTCACGTTCCGTGTGTGTTCCCCACAGCTGTGCACACACACTCACAGCCTCTCCAGCAGCTGCCTCAGACCATCAGACCCTCCAGTAGCCAACCTGTCAACACTCTAGTCCCTCCAGGGCCATGGTCTCTCCCATGCCCAGCTCCCAGACCTCTTACCCTTCTCATCAGCTGGTCTGGTTTGCAGTTCTCTGACAAATTATGCATATTCACGTGTGGACATCTGCAGGACTGCAGTTCCTTAGGGAAACACCCACACCCTGGTCTCTCCAGTTCCTGGACCCACAGACACAGGAGCCCCTTTTCCATCTGCTGGCCCTCAGACCCCACACGTACCTGTGCACACAGCATAGGGAGCCCCTTGCCCAGGAAATACCTGGAAATGGAGTTAAATAAGCAGACTGGACAGACTGAGATGAGCAAGCACAGAGTGTGGCCAGCCCTGCTTTACATGTTCAAGGCTTTTATCCCTTTATCTATTTTCCCACACTTGCTCCTCCCCAAATCACATTGATTGGTCCATGCCCTGAGCTCTCACACACTCTCACAATTCCTGTGAAAACATCCCAATATAAGTTTTACACAATCCTAAATGCTCCTCCCTTGCATCCCACTAGGCACCCTGTCCCTCTAAAGGCAGCAAACCCCTCCACAGCTTTCAATATCCCCATGGGAAGAATTCTTTTGGCCAAGCCAAGCCATCTCAGTGGGTCTCAGCCCTGACCACGGGCTCACCACCCTCCCAGGGCAGCCCCAGGAGTAACTGAGACAGAGAAATTCCATTGGCACTAATTACACTAGTGGGGTTCCTCCACCTAATTGTAGTTCCTCAAGTCCTTGATGAGCCTTTGTGTTTACACTGATTAGCTCTTAATCAACTCTGCTTAACAGATCAGAGAAACATCCTGCCTGGTTTATTGCTCTTCTGGCCAGCCTTTGCATGGCACCGAGCATGATTTGTTCATCTGCTGATCCAAAAATAATTTCCCAAGGTCTGGGGAGTCCTGTCTGGCCAACATCTCATGCTCTCTTCCTTTCAGCCACCCTATATCAATCACCAGCTTCTTCTCACCCCCATCTATGAAGATCTGAGAACCTATAAAACTCTTCCTGATATACAACTTCTGTCCCATTCATTGTTGTGGCTCCCTCCCTTCAATTAAGCCACAATTCTTTCCTCCAGGTCTCATTCACCATGAGTCAAAGATGTGTGATGCAACTCTACCCCATTCACATCTCAAATCAAGACTCCTTTTCCCAGAAAGACTCATCAAATCTTCTGGAGAATCATCTTCTCCACCCCACTATGAACTACAAGGGTGAGTATGAAAGGATCAGTGAAAACCAGCAGTAAGTGCTTTATCAAGGGGATATTCTAGATCTTGCAGGCTGGTTTTAAAGCAAAGAAATTTTGAAGCAGGGTCCACATGAAATATTTTGTCTTTCCCAAACCTGGTAACAATCATTAAGATACACAACCTCTTCCTTCCATGCTCACTCCAGCAGCCAGAGAATCTGCACAACCCTTCAGGACAGACCACAATCCGGTCAAGGCAAAGGAAAACCTCCATCTCCCCAAGCTGCACATCATAAAATTTAGCAGCACCCCAATATAAGCTTTGAGGACCCCAATAAGAACAGATTGGTTAGGTTGCCCCTTTATTTTACCAGCCTTTGCAGGACATTTTTCCATGCTTTGATGCTTTACTGGAGCAGGGGCTCTGCCCTGAAGGTGTGGCCATGATACAACTCAGAGGATTTACGTAGTCTCAAGACCTGGCCCCATGTTTCACCTTGGCCTTTCCAGCATGCTGATTTAATTTAACCCAAGGCCAGGAATTAAAATATATTAAAAAAAAAAAATCCAACAATTCATGCCTGGTTACATTTGTGCTTGTGACCTACGCCTGTCCGAACAGGAGTTGGACAGGACAAAGCACAATGCACTTCCTTGCTTTTATTGCTCTCATTCACTTCATGTCATGCCAAAGAAGGTTGATTTAGGAAGTTCTAGTAATTAACTGCTGATGTTTTTGACTGGTGTTCCCAAGGGGCTCACAATGACTTGTAATTGTTGTTCTGAAGGAAGCGCTTTCTGGAACGATTGTAGATAACATATATTCTCTGTATGGCTTTACTTTTACTTGATTATTATTTTTAAGCAAGGAACATGATTTTCTTCCTTTCAAAAGTCACCTGTTGCCTGCATCCTGGAAACCTCATAAATCACTTTTGTCAGGCCATACTGGTGTTTTGCTGTCAGAGTCTACAAAATAAAGGAGCTTCCTAATTCAGTTGCACATTTAACAGAATATGTAAAGTGGTAAAAACAAGGGGAGGGAAAAAATTAGTGTTGTTTTATACTGTAAGTTACAAAGTGCCTTTCTTTACTCTTAGCAACTGAGAAAAGCTGAAAGGAGGAAGCAGAGGAGCAAATGTGTATTTTAGACTTTTAGAGCACAAGTTGTTGGAAGAATTTAAATCCAGGCTGGTGCTGTTAGTGAAGGCTCTAACAGAGTCATAGAACAGCCTGAGGTGGAAGGAACCTTAAAGGTTGTGCAGTTCCACCTCCCTCGGTAGGGACACCTTCCACTAGACCAGGTTGCTTCAAGTCCAGCCTGGCCTTGGACACTTCCAGGGATGGGGCAGCCACAGCTTCTCTGGGCAACCTGTGCCAGGACCTGCCCACCCTCATAGGGAAGGGTTTCTTCCCAATATCCCATCTAATCCTGCCCTCTGTCCATGGGAAGCCATTCCTCCTTGTCCTGTCACTCCATGCTCTTGTAAACAGTGTCTCTCCATCTTTCTTGTAGGCTCCCTTCAGGTACTGAAAGGACAAAATTAGGTCACCATGAAGCTTTCTCTTCTCCAGACTGAATAAATAAACCCAATTCTCTCAGCCTTTTCTCACAGCTCCTAATAGAGTTTCTCACTCATCATGTTGTTTCCCTGTGTTTTACCTCACTCTTCTGTTAAAAATCAGTGAATGCCTCAGCACTATTGCATAAAACCTAATGGACTCCACTCAGAATTATAATTCTTATTGCTCTTTCTGTGCCCTCTGCTAGTCATACACACAGACACATGGTGTGATTTTTGGGGTTGTGCTGTGCAGGGTGAGGAGTTGGACCTGATGATCCTTGTGAGTCCCTTCCAGCTAGCTCAGGATATTCTATCATTTTATATATTTCTCAATGCAGCAATTAAACACCTATTTTCCCTCTCAGATGACTCAACAGTTGGGTATCCAGAGCTATATTTCATACTGAAAAAATATAAACCCCCAAATTTCAGATTTTTCACCTTTTATATTCATCTGCTACTGTCAGAAAACTACTAATAATTAAATTGAATAGCAATTAAACCCAGAATATAATCTTTTTGCATTTGTCAGGTTTTCAAAGTGGAATTACAGTTTTAGCATTCTACTGGATTGTTTCACAGCCCTGAGCTGAGCAGGAGCGACTCAGGAAGGATATGGTGCGTGATAGGAATTCAGCCCTGAGAAGGATGTCAGTCATAATAAAACTGTTCTACATTGAAAGGCTCGTAAAAGAGCAGCTTTCTTCACACGCCATGGCAGAACATCCATCACTCACTTGTCACACTGTCTGCAACTGACAGCTGCAATTTGCTATTGTGATATTTTTTTTCCCTTTTACTCCTGTTGACCAAATGTAAACAACATCTGAGAGTGGATTTGAAATCACATCAACAAAGTGTTAGAGCCACTTAAAAACAGGAATACGGCCGTGGGTCACCGGCAAGAAGACATAAAGACACAAACTGTGAAGCTTCTTCTCAGCCAAAATTTAATGGTGTGCAAGGGAATGACCTCCCATGTGAGATAAATACGAGTGTGGAGCCCACTGAAAACAGTGTTTAGCTCATCCCACAGAATCCCAGGAGGGGGCAGGCTGGAAGGGACCACAGTGGCTCACCCGGTCCAACCTCCCTGCTCCAGCATGGGCATCCTGGAGGATGGCACAGGATTGCACCCACGTGATTCTGGAATACCTCCAGATTTTCTCTTGGCTTGAGTTTGGCCCTTGGTTACTTTTTTCTCCTGCATTTAGTGGTCTAAGCAACACAAAAATCAGTGATTTGTGATGCCCTGCACCTCTGGAGTAAAAGGATTGGTAACCTTGCCCATGTCCAATGTTTAAGGTGACTTTTTTATTTTACTTAGATTACTAAAATTTATTGTTGCACCTTCCACCCCCATTGATGATGATGATGTTTTTTTAGTATTTAGGATTTAAGCTCCACCCAAACTTCACTGATGTGACCCGCACCATAAGCACAGCTGACTGAGTGGCTTCTCAGTAACTGTGATCTCCAGCTTGGATTTTAACTTATTTCTTTGGAAATAACCTTGCAGAAACCCATCCATCCTCAGGGGAACTGTCCCCCACAGGTGGAGATCCTGGACTGCTCCCTTCCCTTAGCCAGAAGTGATATTTTTCCACTCTCCCTGCAGAAAGGATCCAGAATCCAAGGTCTGGAGACCTTGGCTCATGTCCACACCACTTCCCAAACCAAGTACATCTCAGCAAAAGGTATGTTTGTGGAAGGTGACATTTAACCTCCTATTCTTTGTGTATTTTGCAGAGAGGAGCTGAACACTTCAGTTCTTTTTTTCGCTACACATTCTTTGCTGGTGTTTCGTCAATCAATAAATATTTGCTGAATTCCAGTGCACAGAGTATTTTTACAAATGCCCAGAATATTTCTTAGATTAATTTGGGAGCTCTTGCCAAATGATAAGATGATGATAACGAGGTAAGCAGAACACCCACACGAGGTAGATATGCTGGGTGTTTTATCAGGATTTAGGGTTGTGACACAGTCCTGGTGCTGTTATACAAGAGATCTGTGCTTACAAAATCTCACATCCAGGACGCCTTCCAGGTCCCAACTCTGATACGCCTCCTGTGTGCCCACATGAGCAACCTCATTTTCTTAGCAGCTCCTTTTCGAAACACTGGCAAATTCCTGCTGCTCAATCCTGTGCTTTCCTCCCCTGAGATGTTTCTCTGTCTCACACCTAAAAGCTGTGAAGTGGAAGCCAGAGGTGAGAATGGGGCAGGAGCCAGCAGGAATCTCTCACCCATCATCTCATTCACTTGTTTTGTCAAGTATGTGGCTCTATAAAAACGATCTCCTTCTTTTTTTTCCCCCTGGCTTTATTATTCACACACAGTGGGATTCATTCATTCCAGACAGTCAGTATAATCCATGGAGACCCGGACAGCAGCAGGCAGGGAAGCAAAAATACAGTTCATTTGGTAGGCACTTAAACAGCTCCTGCCTGTGTTGTGTCCATTACTCACCAGTAGTTTCAAAGATAGTCCTGGGTCACTGGTTTACATGGAGACATCCACCCTAGACTAGATGGTCCTACCTGAGATTCACAAGGAGGCTAAAATTCCTACAGCAGGGAGCCACCCAAGCAGAAGAATTATTGCCAAGGCTAATTGCCAGTCTTGGAAGCTTTTGGTTTGGGGTCACCACTTTCAGAGACATGTAAGACCTTTGAGATTGAGACTGTGGATGATCACTGCTCTCCAGTCCTAGACAGGAATTGGCACATCAAACAAACATTGTGTTGCAAACACCTCCAAGTAATCAATGCTCGGGCCAGCAGAGAAGACGCGTTGGATCCGAGTCCATGAGCCTTGTTGCACCTCAGACAATTAATGTCCATTAATGAATGAGGGCTTATAAATTCATAGAATTATCCCATTCCAACCATGGGCATGGGCAGGGACCCCTTCCACTAGCCCAGGTTGCTTCAAGCACCATCCAACCCTGCCTGGAAAACTTCCACCCACAGCTTCTCTGCCCAACCTGTGCCAGGGTCTCCCCACCCTCACAGGGAAAGATTTCTTCCCAATATCCCATCTAAGTCTGCCCTTGCTCAGTTTGAAGCCATTTCCCTTTGTTCCATCACTCCCTGACCTTGTCCAAAGTCCCTTTCCAGCTCTCTTGGAGCCCCTTTAGGCCCTGGAAGGTTCTCTAAGGTCTCCCCTTCTCCAAACCTTCTCTTCTCCAGGCTGAGCAATCCCAGCTCTCTCAGATTTTCCTCATAGAAGAGGTTTTCCATCCCTCTAATCATTTCCATGGAACCCCCCATGTCTCACTCCAGCTGAGCTGGAATCCCATTCAGAACCACCTTAAAGCCACACTGCAGCTTCTAAATTTACTACCCCTGAGTATCTCAATCTGGTCTCTGCACAGGACCACCTCACCTCAAGCTGTGCACAGCCAACCTTTTATACTGTTTTTTCATAAATCATCTCAGGTTTCTCAAATTGGCCCTGAAAATTGAGGTACTCAGACCTTTGATCTGCTACAAGACACTTTAACCTGCACAGCCCCAGGATGTGCTGTGTGAAGCAGCCGTGAGCAGCATGTGGTGTTTGCAGTGCCATGGAAACCACACAGCACCTGAACCTCACCTGGATGCCACGAGCCAGAGATCAAAGACAGTGCTCTGGTTCAGACAGTGCTCTGGTTCGAGGCTCTGCCAAAACCCTCAATGCTCCCATTCTTATGGATAGGCAAGAGCTGTCCCTTTAAGCACAACTTCCAAGTGTCACCTGCTGGAGTTATGTATAATTCCCTCAAGCAAAAGAAAAATTTAAAAAAAACCCACAGAAGCGAAGCTTGAGACCTTGAACTGCTGATAAATATTTATCTTAGAAAAAAAGTCACTTTTTCTTTATGAAATTGGTGCTTGTTTCCACACCGATACAGCCAACAACTCCTAGTGAGTGACATCACAAAATCAGGTTGTTTTCACTGTGCCAACAGTCCTTCCACACCCTGGTTAAAAAGACAAATAAAATACCTGATTGAAAATGCCCTTTTTCCTCCTCTGCTTTTATAAACAAAGCTGCTAAGGAGAAACTGCTTCCTTATTTCAGAACTAATGCTGGCTTTATTATCTTTTAGCCAGTGAAAACAAATAAATGAAGAGTGTAAGTATATACAAACTGTCCTTAATGGGGTGACTTTTCCTTCGTTTATGCAGCAGACCAGGCACTGGATCATACAGAGATGCAGGAGCAACAATTGTCTTTGTTTCCTATGTGAACTTTTGCATGAAAAATAAAATAAAATAAAAAAAATAAAGACAATGCACATTGGTCATTAAGGCTTTGGTGCTTGATCGGAAGTTTTAAATTTGTACAGCTGTGAACTGAAGAGACAAATAATTACAAGACTGACTTTGGTGAGGGTTAATTGTTTCTCATCTACTCAGCAATAACTGTCCATACCCAAGGTGCGGTCAATGTGAAATAAATCAGAACACTCTCCTCCCTAATAAACCTAACCTGAGACAGGAATAATATAAATCCATATTTTTTTGTCCCATTATGCTTTTGCAATCCTACCCCAAATCACGCAGGCACTCTGAAGAAATGACTGTTTGACTCCTTCAAAAGATTGTGTCGGTATTTTCAGAACCAACCAGTGATTTGAGGTCCTCATGGTTTAATGGAGCTCCCAAGCACTACAAGAAAACTCTGCCTTCTCCAAGTGTTTGACCAATTGAATCTTTGGAATGTCTCACTGCTGGAAAACTTGGCTTGTGGTGGTGCCATTCTCTCCAGGCTCTTCAGCTTTCCTCTGCTTTCTAAAGTGACCATTTCCTGTCATTCCCAATTAGCCCATTAGATGCACTGCAAACACAAACACAATCTGCCTTAGAAGAGGGAAAACTTGGAAAAAACAGGCTCAAGTCGTCATTTTTGCTCTGCCTGGGAACCAAACACACCCTGACTGCAGAGATTCACTCATGATCTCACTCATCATATCCCAGTTTCCCCAGATTTGACCAGCATAAGGGCAGCTATGCAGAAAACCAAATATCAGCAGGCTCATCACATTTACTGTCAATTTTACCCATAAGGATTTTTTTTCACAGCTGTTTTCTCCTTCTCATTATTATCCCCCTGACCTGATGAGGCCCACGAAACATTTATAATTTAATCTCCCAGATTAATTTCCACTGGAAAATTAACTATTAAAAAATGAAGAGGAAATCTGGGCTTTTGCTCTGCCTGTGGCTTTCGATGTTTTATTTGTACAGGACATTCTGTACAAGACAAAGTTAAATAAACAGTTTGGACAAAGGTGGTATATATATGATACTTTGCCAAAATAGTAGCTCTGTTTACATATTCATCTGCATACACAATATGCCATGTCTGTTGTTAGTTAAGGGGTCAATTTTCAGCACAGGGGGTAATTTTTTATGCCACAAAGCCAAGAGGATGAAATGAAATCATGTGTCAGTGTCACCCTTGCCTTTTAATGCTCAATTATCAGACTGTTGGTGTTTTGTTCATTTCAGGAAGTCACATTATTTGGGCAAAGATTAAAAAACCCCCAAAACAATGAAGAGGAAAATATAATTTAAAAAAACTCTTGATGCATCCTGCTGGAACAGGGTATGTTTGTACACAGATCTGTGCAGAGCTTTTGGCATTGCCATCTAACATTTTGCATTGCCTTGTGTGATGGACTCAAAGAGCCCTGTAATGTCTAAAGGAAAATCATTTCTGGTGCTTTGCATTGAATGAAAATATGCAAATCTTCTGGAAGCAGACAGCGATCAGGTAATGCTCTGGTAGTATTTTTTTTTGAGGATACTGAGGTCTAAATGGAAGCACATATGGAAGCACATCCTAAAAGATCTCAAGAGCCATTCCTTTGCCTGGAAAGGACACTGGGACTGAGCCCTGAAGAAGGAACTTGATGCTTTGGGTTTCCAGGAATAAGGACGGTGGAAGGAGCTCAGAAACACTGAGGTTCTCAGTGTTCCACCTCAGTGGAATCACCCCCCACAGGTAGGGGATGCTTTGGGGTCCAGGTGCTTTATTTCTGCCTTGGTGAGTGAGGGCACTGGTGAATCTGGAACTAGTTCTTCTTAAATAGATGGCAGATGGTCAGTGGACTTTCCAGAACAAATATACACGGACACAGTGACAGATAATAGGGAGGAATGATCAGTTCTAGCAGAAACATTCTCCATAACCAGTGACGAAGAAGCCTCAAAGTTCTTTACAGTCTGTTTTAGAAAGAGGGTCAGGCTCCAGGGCCTCTCCTCGTCTTCATTTATCATCCAAGACAATCCATAAAGCACAACCAATTCCCAAGCCCTATTCACTAACCTATCCTCTTTCTTATACCCTGAGAATCCTCACATCTTCATGGGTAAAATCCACTGGAGACCATCCTTTTGGGCTCCCTTTATACTCACCAACCTACAGCTTGGAACACAGTTCTTCTCATCCTAAAGCAAAGATGCATCACACCCTGATATTTCCCTTTTCTCTGAACAGAGGAGAACAGATCCTCTGAACACATCTGCACTGCAAACATCCATATTTCAGTCTGATAAAATCTGGCGGGCCACAAAGCAGCTCCCCCCTTCCCCAGATGAACACTTATCTGTGCTGCTCTGCTACCAGGGAGTGCAAGGTTATCTCCAAACTGATACACTTAAAGCAGCGCTTCAGAATAAATGGTGTGGGCTTATTACACTGGAAAATCCAGAAAGGAATTTTTCTTTGGTTCCAAAAATCTTCCACCACTTGTCATCTCTACAGTATTTTCTGTCCAACTGCATTCTGCCAAAAATCCTTACATTATAGATGCCCCGCGAGGGAGGTGGGAAAATCAAACTGTGTTTGCTTCATGAAAGTAGGTGTGGACTACAGAACATAGGAATTTGAAGAGGAATAAAGGCTTTGGAACAGGGATCTTTGGCTCTTTGGGATCTCTGACCACTGAAGCTCACAGTGAGGCCAGTATCTTAAATGAATTATTCAACCTACCTGTGGCTGACAGTGCAAACACATCCCTGCACACACAGGGATGAAAGGATTTGCCAAAGGCTGGCATAACACCCCTGTAGAAGAGTCAGGAATGAGCTTGGAGGGGATGCTGCTGATGCTTCATGGGCCGAATGGGAAATCTGGACCTCACAAAGAAGTTTGTCTACTGCTCTAAACCAAATTATATTATGCTCAAACAAAATTAAAATAACTGAAACCCTGAGATGATTTACTGCATATAATGGCTTTAAACTGACAGTGGGCAGGTTTAGATTAGGGATTTGGAGGAAATTCTTCCCTGTGAGGGTGATGAAGCAACAGAAGCTGTGGCTGCCCCTGGATCCCTGGAAGTGTCCAAGGCCAGGTTGGACAGGGCTTGGAGCAACCTGGGCTAGT
>JAWWMP010000081.1:2998814-3058128 GCA_035047865.1 Dendrocincla tyrannina
CAAGGCCAGGTTGGACAGGGCTTGGAGCAACCTGGGCTAGTGGAAGGTGTCCCTGCCCATGGCAGGGGGTGGAACTGAATATTTAATGTCCTTTCCAATCCAAACCATTGCATGATGGATTCTAGGACATAGACTGTTTGATGTGAATGGGAAGGAAAGGGAGAGACAGATGTTCATCCAAAGACTACCTAAATGCTTCTGGTATTCCTATGGCTTATACTCAGGTTGGTGTTCAAATCTAACTCAAGTACCAATTTCCCAAGGTCTTTATGTGCACAGTCAGTTCAGTTTCTCCAACTGCACACAGCAGGCACTGAATTTTTGTTGGAGACTGATTTGCCATTAGTTTATCAGGCCTCAGAGGAAGAAGGTGCTATGATAAACATCACAAAGTAAAAGTTCTTTATTAAACTCTCATCAAATATTCACTCTCAAGAGAGAGGAATAATCCTAGAAAGACCACTTATCTGCCTTTCTTCCAAAGCATTTTTTCCAATCTTCAGTACAGTAACTTGTTCCAATTGTGGTCAAGTGTTGCTAAAACATGTCACTTACAGAATTCATTTCAGAATACAAACTGCTGCTTCAGTACCTCATGGTACATCTCCAGGGTACCTCGTCCAGTACATGCAGTTTATTTAACCCTGAAAACTGGTATCTATCACAGATAGGCACCATTTAAATTTCAAACCTGACAACTCTTCTGTTTTTTTTGCAACTGGGAAGAAGCAAACCACAGATCTAATCTGTAACTTGGGAATATAAGTAACAGTATAAATGTAAAGATACTGATACAGCTGCCTCTTATGCAGGAATTAAAATGAGCTCTATCAGCATGAGGCACTGTCACACACCAACTGCACCCAGCAGTAAGAATGTTCTAGTGCTAGTATTTTGGGAACACAAAACCACAATCCTTACTGCAAATTTATGATACAACAAGAACTTTGTATAGATCAGGCTTTATGTGAAAAGCCCTTATGGCCACCAATGTATTTGGTGCTTACTAATATCAGGTAAGGAAGTGAATATATGTTTCTTGGATGACCTTTTACACTGGCACTGGAGTTTTGCCAGAGAAGAACAAGGCAGTACAGAGAAGGCATGTACAGAGAGAGAGAAATCTGCGTTCAGCATCTTTCATCAGATGCTTTCAAACAATTGCAGGATACAGAGTGGATCCAGAAAGAGACCTCAAGGGGACGTTGACGACCTCGCTGCTTCATCTGTAACCTTGATTTGGTGGTGGGAACTCAGCCTGCCCTCAGAAGTTTGATGTTGAAGGCAGTGACAAGGAATTTACGTAAGTGTTGTTTACGTTACACACAAAATATCTGAAGCACAAGGTGATTGAGGTGAAACTCCTCCAGCCCATAAACCTTGTCATTCTTCCTCACTGTAAACTGCACAACTCTTGTCCTATTTCCTGTATTGGTGGGAATAGGAATGTGCTAATACAGTCATTTCCTTTTAGTCCTTGCAAATAAAGTGCAGGTTGGGTCAGTCACAGGATGGGTTCCGTGCCATTCCAGTCAATGACAGCTCCTTGCCACCTAGAAAGGAGAGCAATCATTTGACATCCATCAGTTAATCAGGCCATTGGAGAGGCAAACCCACAGCCCTCAACCACCCAGCAAACCTCAGAGGGACTGGGATGGACTTGTCTGGGATAACTAATCACATCTCAGAGGGAAAGGAGTGAAGTAGTTGTACCCACTCATTTTAGGTGCCCAAGGTTGGAGGTGTCTCCTCACCCTTCCTCCAGTCTCTCCTTGGCAACAGAGAGTTCTCAGCAGCAGCTGATTCAGAACAAGGACCTTCATGTTGCAAAGACTACAAGAAGCACCCAAGAAGGGTCCAAGAACTAACTCTACACAACCAGAATACTCCGTGTCAGCTCTCAGGAGGCAACTTGCAGGTCTCTGAGCAGGAACTGTGTATCTGAGACCCTGTGACTGGACCACTTCATTTAGTACCTGCCTTTGCTCTGACCTTGGTTCCTTCAAAGCACTCAACTGCTCATTTTATGGATGACGTTTTGCTTTTCCTGTGCTGAGGCTTTGCCTCTCTCTGCCCTTATTCCTTCAGATGTGCACTGAGAACATTTCCAGACGAGTCCACATAAATGTGCATGAAAACCTTCCATGGTTTTAACTCCTGGCTGTGCTTTGGCTGCCACAGCTCAGCTGCCCACTCCAGGAATGCAGCTGAATGCAAAGGAGGTACCAACTCTGAATTTGTCACAAAATGTGTCTTCAAAGCATGGCAGAAAACACAGATTTGCACCAAGACGTGAGCAAAGCAGGATGGTGCTCTCCAATGACACTCAACTGAGTCAACAGCCTGCACAGTCAGAGCCCCACGTGGCACAAATTCACCCTTGTCTGTGGCATTTCTCATTTGCAAGGTCATGGCCCACGTTTTCTGGGAACTAAACTATTGCATTCCCAGTGCTGAGCATTCATATCTGTTTTGAAAATCTTTCTGGAGAGCATGTGCCCAGCAGTAAGACACTGGGGAGGGGGTGCAGGCAAGGGTGAGCTGCCAGAGTGTCACATTCCTTCTGTCACCGAGGAAAGGATGTGTCAGCAAGGGTATGGCAGCTCAGCCAGTCAATTAAGTGTAAAACAAAACCAAAAGCTGAAGCCATGCAGCATTCAGAGCAATGTCTCAAAGGAAGTGGCCATCTGAGGGGGGCTGTTGTGAAATTTTTCCTTCTGGTTTGCACTTTGCTGAGGAACTGAAACCTAAAAAAACTGCAGAAAGACTGTTCCCATCCCAGGGAGATGTCTCACATCTCAAGCTGAGAGCAGAATATGTTCCAGCTGGGGGATACTCAGCTTAGTCTGACATTTGTCAGTGGTGAAAATCTTCAGACTATCACCCCCAAAACAACCAAATGCAAGTGGAAAATACAATTGCCACCTTCTGTCCCCATTGGATTTTTTGGGTAATAATACTAAATTGTCCCTAATCTTCATGTACAATCTTTCCAAGGCACCACCTTCTGTCTCACCAGGCTGATTAAAGCTTTGAGAGGAATCCAGAGAGACCCCCCAGAGGCCAAAGGACACTGAATGAAACCGGCTCTGAGACTACACTGTACTCTGGAAATACCTTCATGTGCTGACACCATTCTTGCTGTTGTTAAAGATGTTGTTAATCACTCTGCAGTGAGAACTGGCCTTTTTAAAAACAGGCTTTCCATAAAGAGCTTAAACAGAAAACGCTATTTTAAAGCAGGACTGAAGGCACCTTTCAGAACAAGCTTTATCTCCTGGGTTTATTTTCAAAGCATTTTTGTAGACTGAAAAGCAGTTTTTGGCTGTTTGCTCCTATAGAGATGGGCACAAAACTTCTTTCCCCTATTGAATCTGCACTGGAAGAGGTGTCAAATAGTGAGGATCTCACTCACAGGTATTAAACAAGTCTTTTATTTACAGACAGAAACAAAACTGTGATCACTTCCCCAAACTATCCTGTCACAAAGTTATTAAAATGCAAGGCATTTTCTCGCTGCTGATTCAATTATAATTTTTCAGATTAGCAAAACCAAAAGTACATTTTGACCCATCTAGTTCAACTGCAGCCTGACCCAAGGGAACTGAAGAGGAACTGGGTCAGGCCCTGAACAATGCTCAGTCTGGAATAACATTCAGTGAGTATCTCCTGTACTAATAATTTAGTATTGTTTTAGAGCACATCAGGGTTCAGGGTGACATGCCCGTGTTCTGCTCCCCTCCATTAAATTCCCAATGGCTGTCTCACCTCAAAGCCAAGCAGATGAACTAAGGTGTCACACAGCCCCACCAGCACAGACTGATGCTGGAGGGTTAACAAAACCTCCCCTTGAATTCAGATGGCAGAGTCAGCTCCCAGTTCTGTTCCCTCAGGCAGAACTAACAGATGTTGTTTCCCCCAGCACAGAGGGACCGAGGATCAGCCCTGTGATATAAGAGAGCTCTTCAGGGAAGACCAGGATGAGATGTCTGCACGGCATCCCCAAAACAACCCAGGGATGCACATTCCAGACATCCCTCACTTGGAACTGACTGCTTCTACAGATGGCTAGGGCTCAGAGCCATGATGGAAGCACTCGGACTTGTCCTGGCCCCCTTTTTGGGGAGCCTGAAGGTTAAAGTGATACCTCTTGGTCATTCCAGCCACCTGAAGAGGTACCTGCTTTAAACTCAAACCTCCCTCTTCTGACTTTTTATAGAATAGGGACTGAAAACATGAGCCTCCTCCTCCTGCAGAAGCAAAACAAGCCTTCTGATAATAATAATAATAATAATACTCTAAATACACAAACACTCTATTACATATGCACTTTTCCCTTTGGGAAAGGATATGAGAACAAAGAGCAGACAGAACTCAATGTGTTATAGGATGGTGGTGCTCAGGTAATGGGGTAAACAGTGGGATTGTCACGGATTAAAACAGAACTGAGGCATGTGAATGGAAGGAGAAAACACACAAATAACAATAAACCCAATTGACAACAGTTTATCTTCTCTGTTCTGATTGTTCAGACTGTGAAATTCTCCACTCTGCTTGAGAAATTCCTCCTCATTTTTTGATGAGAAAAGTTTGATAAGGAGCTTCATCATGAATGTTTCATCAAAATAACCAACAGACCTTTCCTTGTTTTACTAAAAATGAGCTTAGGAGTGTTTTCTATGGTTTTGTGACACATTCCTTCTTTTATGTCCCAAATTGTTAAAATATTGGTTAGTTGGGTTTGTTTTTACTTGCCTTATATACAGTTTTGTAGTTGGAAGAGAAAGTTCTTAAAACAATATGAAAAATATAACATTTGCAGCAAGGCCACGCTTAACTAAATAACCTCAAAGCAACTGGAGAACACTGAAAACAAGGAGCCAGAATGATCAGGGTAAATCAGCCAGTCCTGAGGGTGGTACAAACAAACAAATTGACACTGGGATTTGCTGCTACTTTACTTCTCCAGTATTTATTTATTTATTTGGTGGGGTTTTTTTCTTTTTTTTTTTTTTTCCAGAACAAATTGTGGCAAGGAGAAGGAGGGAAATTGCAAGAGAAATCTGAAGCTGCCTGGCTCACTGATTTAACAAATGTTCTGGTCTTTGACAGTGAGGCTTTTGCTTCTTGCTCCAAAGACATTCAGACAGTAACTTTCAAAGCCATGCTGGAGTTGATACAAAGCTGATTTTTCCACTCAGTTAAATTTCTCCAGTTTGCTTCTGTCATGTCTCACTAAGCTGAAAATGTTCCCATTAATTCCAGTATGACTTGGATAAATTGCTTAAAAGCCCATCATTTAATATCATATAAACCTTGAAATGGACCATGAAAATCCTGACATGACAGCAACTAGCCTTGTATTTAGGGAGAAAATATGAGCTAAGAATTGTCAAGAATGACTGCACAAAACAGTGTTTTGTGGTCTTGACAAACTCTTTGTTGCCCACAGACTGCTGGGGAAAACTGAGACTCGTGAGCAAAGAGCTTCATGCACTGAAAATGGCACCCAAGTCCTCTCAGTGACACTGTATTTTTCAGGAAAGACTGATGAAAATGCAATAAGCTTTCTCCTTTTCTCATTACACCTCTGCAACAGGGATCAACCACTTCTGGGAATCTAAGTACAGATCTGTTGAAACCAAACTGAATTTGGCTCAGTCAGACCTTGCTGGTGTCATGAAAGTTCCTCTAAGAACGAAGTGAACACCTTTGCCAGTTCAATGTTAACTACACTAACACACAATTAAATGTGCCATTGTTATCACAGCCTGGCCCATTCGGATCCTTTCTGATTTTTCAGCAGTAGTTTTTCAAGTTTCCTTGCTCCAGTATTTTCACTATGCTGCAGCCTGACATGTATTCTTTGCATCACTGACTGAACATTACCTGTATGAAAACCTGTAATTTCACTTACTTTGTCCTAATACAATGCTCAAGAGGAGGAGTAAGATCGTTTTCTTTATCTTCAGTGCACACCTGAGTTGTATCTGCAGAGACACAAGAGACATTGTCAGTGGCTGGAATCATTTCTATGCACCCAGAATCCCACAGTGGCTTATAGGAACTCCACACATGGACGTGATGATGGACTATCCCTCATATTGTCCATCTCTGGACTGAAGGACCCCCGAGGGTGAGCTCTGCTGACACTTGAACACCATCTCCTGCCCTCATTCACACAATCTGAATGGATGCTCCATCCCTGGAAGTGCTCAAGGCAGGTTGGATGGGGCTTGGAGGAACCTGGACTAGCGGAAGATGTCCCTTCCCATGGTTGGAATGAGATGATCTGTAAGGTCCCTTCCACCCCAAACCATTCCATGATTCTATGATGTCAAAAGAGTGGCCACAGACAGGCCTGGGAATGCTCAGAGCAGATCCAACGACTATGGCTCTTGGGAAATACAATTTTTGTGTTGTGCCCAGTATTAGCTGTCCTGGGCCAGAAACCTGCCCAGAATTGTGCTGGCCACTTCACAGTCAGGATGACCATGGGACAGTGTCCAGACTCATGGAATCACAGGATCATTAAGATGGGAAAGGACCTCTCAGATCTCTGAGTCCAACCATCAACCCAGCACTGACACATCCACCACCAAACCATGTGCCCTGACCCACGTTGGTTCACTAACACAGAGATGGTTTCAAGGAAAGCCACAGATCAGAAACTGAGGGCTTGTCATGAGGTTTTCATTCCTCAACTGATGTCATAATTCCTAATTACTCAAACACTAAGGACAGACGTGGTGCTACACTTGAACAGCAAACCCCACAGCCAGCCCAAACTCCTTAAGACTCTTTCAACCTGGAAAAGAAGATTTTCCCTTGACTATTCAGCAAGCAGAGCACAGATAGGAGAAGACAAGGCTGTGCTGGATATCAGAGAGCTGCCCCAGGCTGGGAGCATTCCTTCAGGATGGAGAGGAATCGGCTGTTCTGGGCAAAACAGAGAGGTCACTGTCTCAGACAAGGGATCTGTCAACAGTGAAAGTAGTCGCTGAACTTCCCAGGGACAAAACATCCTGCGACCAGCTTGGATGTCAGTCTGCTCAGCTGTTTCCTGTTTTGGAGTAGAACATTTAAACTGCAGCAGGTTGTTATTTATTTATTTTTTTTTTACTTTCTTCTTTTCTGTCTGTTATCCAGCCCGTGGATTGGTTGTGAGCAACGAGTGATGCCAAGACTGGGTGTAGGATTTGGTTCTGCTTCAGTGAGACTGATGTAGACAGGATGGGAGGGAACTGTTCTTACATTCCCAGCTGCCAGTCTCAGATAGATCTGGCTTTCTCATGGCATAGAGAGAACCTGGCTCCTCCTTGCCTGCTGATCTGGTCGTATAAATACATGTAGACAACTCTGAAAGACTGTAAGGGTTGGAGTAGCTGGAGATGGACAATATTTAAGTACAAAAAGTACTGGTAGTTTTCTCCCAGATGCTCAGGAATTTAAGAGGTACACAGCAATCTTTTAAGAGAGCCTCTTTTAACCTAATATTGAAGAGTTTGTAACACAGAATCATAGAATCATTAACATTGGAAAAGACCTCTAAGATCATCAAGTTCAATTGTCAACCCAGCACCAGCACCTGGGTCACCACTAAGTCATGGCCTCTAGTGCCACATCCACGTATTTTTTGAAATCTTCCAGGGAAAATTTTTCCCAGTATCCCATATAAACCTCCCCTTGTGCAACTTGAGCCCATTTCCCCCTGTTACCTGGGAGAAGAGCCCAATCCCCACCTGGCTACAACCTCCTTTCAGGTGGTTGTAGAGAGAGAAGGTCCCCCCTGAGCCTCCTTTTCTCCAGGCTGAGCCCCCCCAGCTGTTCTTCATCACACTTGTGCTTCCCCAGCTCCATTCCCTTCTCTGGACAGGGTCCATTAGAGTATCTGGGCCCCTCTAGGAATTCCTGACACTGATGTTCTGGATCTTCTCATAGTGAGAAGCAACAGCCACTGTCCTGACCATAGCACTGATAGCAGGATAGGCACATGGCATGGCTACCTTTCCAAGTCATTGCCAACTTGCTGAATTTTGGCATTTTTAGCTTTGAATTCTTCCAACCAAGAGGTTCGAATAGAGATTTTGGGGAAACAAAAGGGGTATAGGAAAAAAAATCACTGAAGGTGTATCTGACAGGAGGAGAAGGCAAGGAACACTTAGGAAAGTTAATTAACTCACAAACTGTGTTAAAGTGTTTCATACAACTCATTTAGAATTAGCAATATTGAAGTTTCACTCTTCATCTTGGAGCCACCAACAGCAAGAAGGATGTGAATATAATCCTTTATGTCTCCACTTACATTCTAAGCAAAAGGTAGTGAGAAACTGAGCACCACCACAGATTTCACTGCTTGTGCTGGAAAGGGGCAGAGGATGGTGTCCATGACTCTGGGAGAATCTTCTGGGAAATTTAGTGATATTATTCTTTGCAATTATCCAGCTGCTTTTTGAAAACACCTTGAAAAGGACACTGAGTTGAAGGTATGCATCAATGAGATCAAGAAGGATTTTTTAAAACAGATTGTACAAAAATTCCCTATATCTTCACTTGACAAGAACATATTGTAAATATTAACATAGCTAGGCATTGACTGTTTCAGAAAAGAGAAGCAGCATCTCTCCGGGCACTACAACACACTCTTTTCACACAAGTGATATATAACAAAAGCCCCAAAATCTCCAAACAGTCCCTAAACAGCTGACAGAAGGTGAACAAAACGCACAGAGTTATTAATTTAGATACTCTGGCTTGTTTTCCTTCTCTGCTTATCAGAAATTTCTCTCCTAATAGAAAGGATCAAAGAGGCTTCATCCCTTTAGGGGAGTAGGTTGAATTCACTAGAAGGTGTTTTATACTAGGAGAAATTGTATATCCAGTGGAAGGTGTCCCTGCCCATGGAACCAGATGATCTTTAAAATCCTTTCTAACTCAAACCATTCTATGATTTCTTGTCTGCATTTTGGCAAATGGTCATGGGGACGAGAAACGGGAAATTCTCAATATAAAGTAGCAATTGTTATTACTGTCAAAATTCTACTCTTCCTTTCTGCCTTTTTTGACTTTCCTTCTCTGTGTAAGGTATTCAAGATTTCCTGAAATGTGACCTTCACTGCAACCTTCCTAATTATAAACAAGACTCTCATTTGAAGGAATTCACCCTCTTGCTAATGAAAAGCCACCATCTTTGCTGACCAGCATCAGTGAGATGTGGCTGGGCAGCACCCAGCACCCCATGCTGGATCTTCTTCACCTCTTGTTGGTATTTCCACAGGGGAAATACCAGTAATATTTAGCATTCTGATATTTCCATCTGGTCCTGTGTGCGTGGTTTAGATGTAGGACCAGTGTTACCCTTTGGATGTAAAGCAATTTCAGTTTTCTCCAGACCTAGCAGAGGATTACTGCACAGCCAGAACTAGGACAGTGCCTGCCTGGAATGATGAAAATATTTGCATTTCACTGCCTTTTGCAGAATTTCACAGATAACAGAGGATTTACTGGGACATATCCCTGGAAGAGGCTCGAGGAACAACAAAGAGATATCTATCTCTCTCCATGCACATTTGGGCTCTGAGGAGAAACGCACAGATATGACAGGACAGGTTGAACAGTAAAGAGAAAAATTTCTACGTGCTCTGAGCAATTTCTCATCCAGGGATCTCAGAGCACTTGGCAGCTCTGGGTTTTGGAATCATTCCTGATTAATTAATGATGGAAAGACAGATAAGGACTCCTGGTTTGGATCATATCTTACATGGTACAACACAACAGAAAAAATGTGTTTCTAGTCCTGTGCTGAACTTTCCTTGTTGGTTTTGTCGGGGACAGACCATGAGGGAACCAGTTGGCAACTGAAGTCCTGCAAAGGTTAAGCATTTTTTTGAAATACTACATAAATGTGACCCCTACAGACAGGGATTTTCATTGAAATGATAAACAACAGGCAGAATGATGATTGAATTCACTCCCAAATCTTGTGAGATGCTAAAACCCCCAGCACCACATGAACAGCTTTGCCACAGGGATTCAAGTAGAACATAAAACACCCAAATATAACCCACTTTGTTCAAGAACTTGGTGCAAATAAGGAACACAGACAACTTATTTTTAAAGAGTAGACTACAACAGAGTGGCTCCTTCAGATTGAGAAGGAATTTGATTATCACAGAATCATAGATTAGATTGCATAAATATATCGAAGGAAAGAAACCAAAAGATAAGTAGGATATTATTAGCAAATAAGGATTTAGTGGTCAAGAATGTATTGGTATGACACTAAGTAGGTGCTTTCTAAGGATCAGGATACTTAACCAAATGCCTTCCAGTTGGAGAAGTGTGTAGTTACTGTAAAAGCAGCTGGATAATTTGGCATGGTTTCCTCAAAGGAGGAGTGTAACCAGCTGGAAGACCTTTTGCAGGCTTGTTTTGCCAGGTATGCTCACAGGCAAGTAAGAGGCTTTTTGTTTTAGCAGGCTACTGGCATCTTCTTGCCTTGGAGGCAAGGATCTCATGCTCCCTCACCCTCTCTGCTCATTGTCCTACAGGCAGGTAGGGTTGAGGAACAGGAGACTTGCATCTCCTGCCTGCAGAAACAACATGAGATGATGTGAAGGAGAACAGGAGCAGTAAAACATGTTTTATGGTCCTGGCAGTACGAACAGCTGAGAGAGGCAACATGTTCCTTGGAAGTCTGGAAATCAGTGCCACTGGATGCTTTACCAGTGTGTATAAAGTGACACATGCTCACTTTTAACCCTTGCCACAGCTTATCCTCAAAATTCCCTTGTGAAATCTAATTCCTGATTAACCACCAATGCTAATCACGGCAATCAGCAAACAGGCACACAGATACTGAGTTCCTGTGACCATCATTGCTTGTATTACTGGGTCCTTCTCTCCGTGAGCTCCCCCAGAGGTGACAGGCAGAGGGGCTGAGCTGCACATACCCACTGTCAAGCGGATCTCCTCGTCCTGGTTGGCCAAGCCATCGTAGTAATAAAGGTCAAACCTCCGCCCCGTCTTCCAGTCACTGAGTAAATCCTTTTCCAAACAGAAGAGCACGCTGAAGTGGCTTTCACTGCACACCAGCCAGATTGGGTACTTGGGGGTCTTCAAGTAGCACCCAACCTAAAAGATATAAAGCATTAGAATGTCACAGGGAGGGCAGAGGAGAAAATTCATTGTGGAAAAGGTGAAATTCCTAAGATCATTTATTTATTACAGTCTGCAAACTTTAATGAAGGTTCATTACAGACTCTTGATGATGCAGAGCAGGACACCTCCGGTTAATTAGAGAACATACAAGCACATATCTGGCTTTCAGTTAGAGGTTGTAGTGCCCTTACAGCAAAAGATCCTCTCCCAGATGATCAGAACCAAAGGGATCTGCAATAGCTATAAAAGCACAGGGAGTTTTGGTCAGGAATATGACACAAGACCAATTGGAGGCTGCACTCTCCTGCAACAGCACCTGGAAGACTTACAGGATCTCAAATGACATGAGACATTCCTGTGTGGGCAACTCAACCCCAAAATCTCTTCTTGGATCAAAAATTTAATACATTCCCTTCACTTCACCATCTTCTTCCAGCTTCACAGTCCAGATACAGAAAATATTTTTCAGCTACTGGAAGAAACCAGTAACAGAAGCACTTGTTTTGCTTCGTTATTGTTAAAAATGTAATATTATCATCTGAAAAAACCCACAGTGATTTCTTGAAGAAAAAGACTTTACAAAGCCTTTCCCCTCCTTTTGAAAGCTGGAAAGTATATTTATAAATAATCTGAATTTTCTGCATGAAATTACATCTAAGTGATTTTCATCCTCATTTATAGATGTTTTAAACTAGAATACTCCATAGATTTAATCCCTAATCGATGACAATCCTGGTGGGAACATTTGCACAGCTCCTGGGAGCACTGAGGGCTCAGGAATGCACCTGAAACACTTGGACACCAACACACAGAGTATGGGCTACAAACAGGATGAACTGGAAATGCTGGTCACCTTCCACAGCTACAGGATCCCTGGTGTTAGTTTTGAAACTCAATATACGCTGATTTAAAATGAGTCATGGAATTTCCTGCATCCCATGAGGTCAGTGAGTATCTTGTAGGATTTTCTTCACCTCACACTCGTGTTTTGAGACAGATATCATCCATCCACTATGGTACACTGCTGCTGTAAAGCTTCATAAAGGGTATCAGCTCCATCAGCAGGAAATAAGAGAGCAAAATTAATGATTAGATGGCTCAATGAAGCAAAGAAACCCTATTTCTTCCAGATAGGATTTTAATATTCAGTTACATCGGGTATTTATTATCAGCTGTATTCCTGTCATTGCAATCTGTATTCTGAGATTCAAAATAATACTGGGGGGTTCTCCCCACTGAATTTTTGGGGTTTGCATCACTGCTAAATAGCTTGATAAATCTGAAATTAAACATTTTGCTTTCAGTGGAATGGTGCTGGAAACTGGGGGACTTTAAACAGAAAAACTCTTAGACATGTTTCCTACACATGAATTTGTGGATAGACCTTCTACAGTGCAGCCCTCAGCCCTTCCCCTTGGGCACAGGTGCAAATGTCAGCCAATACACTGCCAAAAGGCAGAGGGCAACACATATTCTGCTGTAATTAAAACTTTAAACAGCACCCTAAGTGATATAGAGATGTAGAATTTGTATCTGAAATGTTACATGAGTGCAAATCCCACTGCTCTCCCCAGTGAGAATTTGTCCTGATGTTAGACAACAAGTCCCCAGCTAATTAAGTAACTGTTCTCTGACTCATTACTTTGCTAATGTCTATTTAAATAACAGCCTTTTATACAACAGTTTTGCTTTTTCTGTAAATTCTTGGCTTAAAAATAAAGCAATGTTTTTTACAAGTTTACAATACCACTCCTACCAGGAGTCGTCGAGAAGGGAAACACGCAGATGCAACAAAAGGTGGCAAATGAAAAGGGCACGGATGAAAAGACTCGGTCTCACAACCATGCATGTTTCAATATGCAGAGAAGTCAGAGCCAAAAAGAACAGCCAGTCTTCTCCTACGTATGTCTGCAAAAGTAACTTCGCAGCTTCAGCAAACAAGAAGATTAGAGACACTCAGAACTTTCAAAGCCACGTCCACTCCAGTTCTCACTCCGTGAACCGTCCCACTGAAGTCAGGACAAAGTGTTCAGACGATTCAGGAACATTCTCCAAATATGTGGAGTTTTCAATTACAATCCTTGTAGAAAGCAGAGAGGGCATGAACTTTGAGGCCATAAAGAGCCTAAAAACATTGTAGCTCAAATCCTCCTCTCCCGTAAGAAGGGAGAACTCTTTGGTTACATCACCTACAGTAGATGAGGATTAGCTGCTGTTTTTAACGTCAAATTGCGAAACATGTCTGGATTTTTTCTATAGAACATAACATGGAACCGTACCAGTAAGGACAATCCTCACTGTGAGGATTCCCTTGGCTGGTTCTTCAAACATCAGTTGTTGAGTGGACTAGAATCACAGAATCATGGAAGTATTTAGGTTGGAAAAGACCTCCAAGATCATCGAGTCCAAACACAACCTTGCCAACTAAACCACAGAACTAAGTGCCACGTCCAGTTGTTTCTTGAACTCCTCCAGGGATGGTGACTCCACCACTTCCCTGGGCAGCCTGTTCCAATGCTTAACCACTCTTTCAGTGAAGCAATTCTTCCTGATGTCCAACCTGAACCTCCCCTGGCACAGCTTAAAACCATTTCCTCTCATCCCATCACTGCTTGCCTGGGTGAAAGGCAACTTCCACTTCACTACAACCTCCTTTCAGGGAGTTCCAGAGAGTGGGAAGGTCTCCCCCGAGCCCCCTTTTCTCCAGGCTAACCAATCCCACCTCTCTCAGCTGCTCCTCCTCATCAAGATTTATCTCTAGACCCTCCACCATCCCCAGAACTATGCCCTCATTCCACTGGTCCAGCAGGAGAGAGGTGGGTTCTGCCTCAGTAGCCTGGCCAGGCTGGTTTGTGATGGTGATCCTGGAATACAACAGGACCTTGAAGCAGGACAGGGAAGAAGCAGCATGAACACCCATTGTTCTGACTCCCCAGGAATCCCATGAAACTCAGAGCCTGTGTGTGATCCAACAAGTGCCTGCCAGAGAATCCAGCCCTTCTTTCCAGTGTGTTCCCTGGGACTGCGATGCTGGCTCTGATTTCCAAAGGCACATCAGGGATATGTGACTTCCATCTATTTCAGGAAATATTATTACTTTTGTTAAGGGCTCAATGGCTGTATTCCTATTGCTATTCAAAGATCTGTTTTCAAACAGGCTCATTAATCTCGTTCAGGCAAAAAAAGAAAGTAAGGGTTGGGGGGGAGATGAATTAGGTGTCTTTTCATGCTGCATGTTTTCAATTCCTATGGAGACTTCACCAACCCTAATCCTAATCCTGTCCCTTACAAATCCCTTAAGAATGCTCATAAATTTCAGGGACACCATTCTGATCTTTGGAAAATGTCACTTTTTTAAAAGCACCTTCAAAGGGCCCCTTTTCAACACTACAGGCTGTCTTTTTGCATGTCTGACTTTAGTGTGTATTCACACAATGGTGAAATTAAATCTACACACAGGTATTTATCACTGGACAATTATTCCAACATATCTGCTAGAATGAAGGGATGGTACTTCCCTGTTCAGCTTTTATTTGCTCACTGAGCAAGGCTCCCCTTTCCCACGTGAATTCTAAGAGAAACAACCAAGAGAATCTCAAAACCAAGGGCATCACTGGATTTGACTGTGATGGCATTTTTCTCCAGGAGTTCTATCACTTAATGTAATTTCCCTTCCTTGCTTGTTGGACTTTAATTTTCTAATTAAAGTTATGTTCTGTCTGTTTGTTATATTCAGAATGTTTGTTTGCCTCAATACAACTGGTATAGATGCTTATTTTCCAAAGTAATCATAGCACGTATTGATTCCACAAAGGGCTGGGTTCTGTCAAACTGAGTAATTGCTGGTTGTACTGAAACCAACAGGATTAACAGACAAAAGGATAATTACATAAAGCCTTCACAGCTACAGGCAACAGCCTATTGTTTGTTCTGCCAGTGTTTTTCCCCCATAACTGCAATGCCCTTTACTGAATTAATATTAAACAATGTTCCAGTGGTGTTAAGACTGGTGTCAATGGTGTAAAACCAGATATTTTAGGTGACCAGGAACTCTACTGACTCAGGTCACTTATTCACCAGCACACCTCAAACACCAGGGTAGATTAACACAAATTAGTATTATATTTGCAGACAGTTCAGGGACACTGTGAGGGTAAAGTTACTGCCATTGACATGTACTTGATTTCAGTCAGATTCAGAAAAACAACATTAATGCTCACAAGGTCTGACATTCACAGTATGCACAATTAAATGGCTATGCCAGGTGAGACAGAGTTCAGAGAGTTTTTAGCCATATAAAGCAGCAGCAAACACTACTGCTACATGGAAGCCCTAGTTAAATTCTCTGCAGCTCTGGATTCTTTTTGTTGTAGAAAAGGAGATCTTTCTGATAATGAAACAGGGAAGGGAAAAGGGCAACACTAATAAAGAATAGAAAGAGATGTGTGTTCAATCCTGGGACTCCAAACCAGAGACTCCTGGAAAGCACAGGCTTTTCACTAAATTTCCCTTGTGCTGCCATGGTATAAAGACTCTTCTGCATCTATTTCTAACCCCTCTAATGTAGGCTGGCCCTTAGGCTTTGGCTGTCTGTAAAGCTAAGCAAGGGTATTGTCAGAAATTTTGACACCCTTCCTGTTCATCAGTGATAAAGGGAGTTGGGCTGGACTCTCACCTGAAGCATTCCCAGCCTGTAAGGGTCCTAAAGTGAGATGGGATAAATCCAGATCCAAATGCAGGTATTTATAATCTAGGGAGACGTGGAAAATATTTGACTTATCATGTTGTGTTTTGTCTGTTTGCAAAGCATGCAGAGCTCTTCGAAGCATGTGGGGTTTGTTATTCTTACTGTCTCAAAGAAAAACTCTGGGATTCTATTTTATTTGGAAGGATGCTGAGAAGAAAGCAATGCTGACACCCCAGCAACAGGGACTGGCCTCTGGGAAAATAATTGGCCATAACCTGGAGGACAATAGGACTGCATTAAAGAGCATTTCAGTGCCAGGCTGGAAAGGGAGATGTAAAAACAAGGAATGAGGAACAGACTTTTTAAAGGTCAAAGCCTTGTCAGCCTTGTTGCAGTTAAATTTGAATGTATCACATGTTTTTGCCCCCAGTGTCACAAATGCCTCATATAAATAGCAGCATCCCTTGCTGAAAGCATCTACAGGGCACAGTATCTACCCCTATTCCTGAAAAATAAATGGAAAATTAAAACCAACCATCAGTCTCCATTTTGCACTTGCATGTTTTTGTTGATGGTTGCTCAAATGAGGTGGTTAAAATCCTCTTTCCAAACCTCCCCCTCCACAACCCCATTGATGACCTGGCTGGAATCCAGTCCATTTGATGGAGAAAAGTGATTGTTTAGGAGATGTATTTCCCAGGGAAGAAGGCGATAGGAAGGATGTTCCACAGGACAAACAAACTGGTGGGGTGCCAGAAGACAGAGCATGTGTGCTGAATTTAATAATTCAAGTGGGTCCTGTCATAGCACAGTCCTTTGGTTTCACCAAAAGGACCAAAGCTAATATTTCCCATCTGTGGAATGTTAATGAATAAATTCTGTGTTATTTCTCCTACTCTCTCTTTTTTGAAAAGAAACAGAAAAAAACAAAGAGCATAACTTCTTTGTCAATGTCCTCTTTTAGTTTTCAGAAAAGCAAAAACTAAAAAGCATCAGTCCCTTGAAATGCTGACAGCTCAGAGACTGGGACACCATCAGGAATCAGAGCAGGGAGGGTATGGGAGGTCAGATGGCAGGAGGCTTAACTATCACAGCACATAAACGCTATATATTATCATTATTATTATCATTATTAACGTTAATTAGCACTGCAATTGGTCCCCCAATTTTGTGTGCACTGGCCAATTTTTGGAAAGGTTTCTATTGCTCTAAGCAGTCTAAATAAACCCCAGAAAAGCTAAAATCTCGATTTTACTTAAATGTGTAAGACCATGTGGGATTAATGTTGCTTAACTATGGGCTTAGCACAAAGAAAAGAAATCCAAAAATGTGGAACTTGCCCACTGAAAAGTAACAGAAGTGGACTTTGAGCTTCTTCCCCATTAAAATCGGGAATCTTGCTATGGAACTAAATGTTAGCACATGAAATGGATGGAATGGATCCATCTGTCACTGGGAAACAATTTGCAACAAGTAATTACCCTGCAAAAAGCTCTACTGAGTGTGGTGCTATGTCAGGGCTGAGAGTGATGATCACACATTGGCAATTCCAAATTGCACAGAGCACACGTTTTTCCAATCAGCTGAGATAACACATTCAGCATGACCCACTGGAAGAGATTAATGGATGGGGAACAGTTGGATTCCCCAGGAAATGGCTGGAGAAAAACAGAGGGATCATTTTGTTTTGATTTGCTACTGTTGAAGTTTGACAGGAGGATTAATTCAGTTCACGTGCCCTCGTGATATTTCCAGCTCAGAAGCCATGCCAAGGGAATTGTGGATTATATACAAATACTCCACATATTAAACAAGGCAGATAAAATGGTATAGAAACCCTTCTCCATGTGGATTTTCAGCATCTAGCCTGGGATCTTGAATATCTCTCCCTAAATGTGCTGGTAAGTTGGAACAAGTCTAGAGCAGAGCAGTAAAAACAAGCTTTGGACAGGATGCACTGATGAAAAAGGGAGGAACTGTTACATCAGCTGCAAATGGCCAGCGGATGGGGAGGAATTGTTTAGGGGGCAGGTTGGATTAGGAGTAAAATTATAATCAGAGGAAACTAAGTTAATGAAGAGTCAGATTTAATATCAGCACATCCAAACACAAGCTGTGTAGCACATGTTAAAATCTCCAAATTCACAAATCTGTGTTTGCGTTTTCATTTCAAAGTAGAGATGTGTGAGGGGGAGGGAAAAGGTAAGATCACAGTTATATGCACTAGAATCAGCTAAAAAATGGCCATCTGAACAAAAAGACAGGAACTTCATGGATACAGCTTTTTAAAAGAAACCCTGGCATATAACAGGACATAAAAATATCCTGAAATATCCCCTGAGAGATTGGCTGGATATGACCTAAAGGGAGTTTTCCGACTCCAGTGTCCATGATTCACCATATAGCACGCTCAGGTTTTTCTTACTGCTGGAAATAAGAAATAAAACCAACCAAAAATGACAGTCCTTTTCCATGTCTGCTGTCAGTTCCCAGCCTCACAGCCACACTGTAATTGGATGCTGAATCCACTTACCGAGAGGAATAAAGGAGTCAGTCTGAAACTTCTATTCTCAGTTCCACCACTGCAAACTACCAGTGACATTTACTTTTTCCTAAACTGCTCTGAGTACTGTAACAGAAAGCAGAATCTGGCCCTTCATGCTGAAGCCACAGTGGAGACATCTCAATTTGGGGCCAAAGCTCACCAGAACGTCACTTTTGCCCCAGCCCTGAGCAGACACTGCATCTGGACTGGAATGCAGAGGACTCCCAGATGTTCCTAATAAAAACCAAAGCAATCTGCAGCAGATGCCCAACTAGTGCAGGCTCTAAAAGAGAGGAAACTACGTCTGCTGGAGTTTCTGTGACTGATTAAGAGTCCCTGGCTTGGAAAAACAGATCCCTGCTCACGAGTGCAGCTCCCAGGCAAGAGCACAGCAGCAGAAACAGATCCCCTCTACCATATAATTTGCAGAATAAGTGGAAAATGGTGTCTGATTCCCTGGGTAACTCATTTTATTTTTAGAGGGCAGGTGGGAAAGAAATAGCTCCTACCTGCACTGACCTCACTTACCATTTTGCTACTCCGAAGTCATTTTCCTCACCAGAGAATGGAAAAAATGCTACAGTGGTGCAGAACCACTTTTTGAGGTTTTAAATGTTACATTGTTTATAGAAAAGAAAAAGAAGCGTGAACTAGACACGGAAGCTCATTTATTTTTAGTGCACTCTGTTCTGAATTAATCTGATTTGGATACACTGAGAGGCTGAATTCAAGCCTTTTAAAATATTATGAATAATGTAAATGATTGTGTTAATTAAAACCAACCAAAATTATGATTTGCCAATAGTAGGAAAACGTAGCTGGGAAAAGCCTTCTTTTCAGTCACACATTTATACTGGATCAGTACAAACCATTTTTTTGGTAATGACTTTCAAATCTTTACAGAGGTGCTGCCTGCAAACCCAGATGGGACTGCTAAAGGTCTCGATTCTGGCATCTCACACAGGCAAGAGAATTTCAAATAATATTCTTGCATTAAACACAGGATTCTCTAAGACAGAACATGTCTCTAGGAAAGCTGTCCATCCTCACAGCCCTGTCTGGAGACAGAAACCCAGTGAAATCCTTACAGAAGTTTGCCCAGAGGTAAATTAATGGCTGGAACTTCTTTGAATTTTTTAATCTATCTTTTAATTTTCATGATGAACACAATTAAAATACTAATCTCAAAAGCATATTAAAAGGGAATAACCCCACTGCATGAACAGCTATTTTAATTGTCTATAATTTTCCTTCACTGCTAATACAACACGACCACCACTAACTACAGCACTGACCAAGCCCATCATTTCTTTGCTGCTGCACTCACTCCAAGCTAATTCGAAATGTAATTGCTTTCTTTCTAACTAAAAGCAGAGAATGGAAAGCATACCTGGCAGACATCATAGTGCTCAAAGAGAGACAGCAAACCAATACCACTGCGGTTCGTGATGCCTTTCAGGATGGTGATATTGCCATTCCCAGAGTCCAGCTCGATCACGTTGTTGAAAACATTGGACACAGCTTTGCCAGTCAAAAGCAGGTTCACCAATTCCTGTTTGTGGCATGTTAAAAACAAAACAAAACAAAAAACAAACTAGTTAAACATCAGCACAACATTCATACAGGATTGACACAGCTACAGTTTATATCATGGCTTTAATTTTAGGGTTAGGATTAGGATTGCTTCTAAAAAATTCTCCAGATATTCTTGGCAAAGTCTAAACCTAAAGTAAAATGAGGAAATATTAGTGGAGTTTTCAATATTCATCTTTCCAGAGGCAAACTGCTCATAATCAACTTATTCTTACATCCAACTCTCAACTTTCTCATACTAATGTTGTTTTCTTTTAGTTGAAATATTTTGGTGTCCCTTTCTCTCTACAATGGAACTACAGCATGAATGAGACATATCCAAAGCCTGTACAGTACTATCTTGTATTTCTGTATGTGCTGAGTGATGTTTTAGTATGTTAGACATGATTTGTTAAATTATTTTTCTTTCTTGTTGATTATTTATGGATGAACTCAAGACTCATTCAGTAAGACGTTCACCTACCTCAATCCGTAACACTCATATACTCATATTAATCATAGGGGATTGTTGACTATTTCCTCTCCAACTAAAATAGGGGTTTCTTAGAGGATAAATCCATGTGAGAGGGTGGGAGATGTGCATGAAGTTCAAGGAACAGAGACATGGGACACTTTTCTTAGTGTGACATCCCACAAGGGCCAGCTGGGATATAAACAGAGCTAACAGCAGACTGCGCTGCAGCAAGGACCCAGCTAACTATTAATAAATATCATATGGCAAGAAACAGGAAGGGAAATAATGAGAATAAAGTTTCCAGAAGAAATAGCCCAAATTACCATGCCTGAAGACATGAATAACTCTGGTGTTGCCAGTTTGGGATTGGTTTTACAAATACTGCACACAATTATAGCTCTGTGTTTCTCCTGAAGGATTCCCCAGAGTTTATAGGTTCTCACTGCTTTTACTACTTCTTACTTGCTTTCTTACTACCTTTTAGCCCTTCTAACCCACCAATGATGTTCTACCACCCTTCTGAGGAACCACTGTGTAACCACAGTGTAAAAGCCTTGTAGCAGCAGTACAAGAGAAGGACACAAAGCCTGCCTTTTGCAACCAAAGTGGCAGCAGATAGAATCACAGAATCATAGTTATAAGGTTGGAAAAGACCTCGAAGGCCATCAAGTCCAACTGTCCACCCAGTACCGTGATGTTCAACACTTAAACCATGTCCCCAAGTGCCACCATCCGTAAGTTTCAGGGAACACCTGCAGGAATGGTGACTTCACCACTCCCCTGGGCAGCTGTGGAGCATATGCAGACCACACCACTGCCCAGCTCCCAGCTTTGGGGCAACCTATGCCACTGAATTTTGTGATTTATGTGTCCAAGGCACAGTGTTTCCACCTAGGTGGATGCCTCTGGAGGACTAGAGCCAGTGGGAGGTGTCTGCTACAGGACATTAACTATGTAAGTTGAGATCTTTAGTGTCACACAGCACTTCAGGCTGGTGATTTTCAAGCACCATGCAGCTTTTAGACACACCCACAGTAAGTCAGTGACTCCAGTTTGAAGCACCAGATAGTTTCCAGCAGCAGCAGCAGCTCAGGCAGTGCAGCAGTGACCATTCACAGAGGAGCTGGATGAGCACACCAGACACCTCAGCCACCTTCTGAAAGGGCAGGGGGAAAACACTGCACTGAAATCAACTAAGGAGTTCAAAGGAGGCAGATGAGAGGAGGGTAAGGACAGGCACACATGTACAGACCAGAAAACCAGGCTGAAAGGCAGCTCTGAAAGCAAAGACAAACAGCTATGCCAAAACACATGGAAAAAGAATGAAGAATGAAGGTGCTTGATATTGTGAGGATAAAGGAAGAAATATAAGGAAATTCATGGAGATCTTATAGCAGCTTTCCAGTACCCAAAGGGGCTCCAAGAGAGCTGCAGAGGGACTTTTCACAAGGGCATGGAGTGATGGGACAGGCAGGAATGGCCTTAAGCTCAAGAACTGTAGGTTTAGGTGACATGAGGAAGAAATTCTTCCCTGTGAGGGTGGGCAGGCCCTGGCACAGGTTGCCCAGAGAAGCTGTGGCTGCTCCATCCCTGGAAGTGTCCAAGGCCAGGCTGGACGGGGCTTGGAGCCACCTGAGATAGTGGAAGGGGGTGGAACAAGATGATCTTTAAGTTCCCTTCCAACCCAAACCACACTGTGATTCTGTGATTCTACAACTTCAAATAAGAAAAGCCACGTCCTCCCAGAGGCCAGTTCCCACTCCTAATCAGAGGCAGGACACCCCAGGATGTCACCCCGAGCCCACCTGAGTGCAGTAGCCGTGGGTGCCGATCAGGCGGTTGGTGAGCACGTCGAAGTCATTGCGCACCCTGCAAAGGAGGGGAAAACACAATGAAATCAGCAGTGGAGAACACAAGGGAGCTCAAATACAACTGTTTCCTTTCAGCAGACTTAACATCTCAAAGTCTTGGGGAAAAACAAAACCAACCTGCTTCCCAAGCATAAATATTGCTGTGTAGTTTTGAATCCTTTCAAGGCGATTTTTTGAGGTTGGAAGGGACCTTTGGAGGTCACCTTGTCCACCCCACCTCTGGCCACCTAGAGCCAGCTGCCCAGGACTGTGTCTGCATGGTTTCTGAATATCTCAAAGGAGACAGACCCCACAATGTACCTGGGCAACAAACTCCAGGACTCACAGAACATTTCATGCATTTATTTGTTAATTCTGTCATAAATACTTGAAATCTATCCATAAAATCTGTACATTACATTGTCCATGAAAAGGCAAGGCAAGGTAAGGCTAGGCAAAGCAAGGCAAGAACATTTACAATGGTGGCCCCTTCTATTTTGTAAAATCAAAGAGAAATTGCATTATTGATAATTATGGAGCAGTGCCTCCCAAAACCAAGTTCCCTCTCTCGTAACTCTCAGAATTATTGAATTAGTGATTGGTTGATGACCTAAAAAATAAAGGCTGCAACTGTGTAACTGTGATCAATTTTAGCCTGCAGATATAATTGCAACCATAATTTTATACATGAATAAATGTTTAATGTCCATTGGAGAAAAAACAATGTCCCATATTCTGTGAGAGCTACAGCAATAAACTGTAAGGATTAATTCTATGGGTCATAAAAAACTATTTCCTTCCAGTGCAAAACATATCAATCTCAATTGGTTTGGCTCTGTCTTTATGCTGGTATTGCTCCAGAGGCAGAGAGAAGGCCTGAATGATCATCAATTAAACTTTAGATATTCTACATCCATCTGGGCTTCTCACTCTCACCTGACTTGGAGAATCTTCTGTGTACATAAATATTCATGTTTCTGGACACTTGGCACAATTATTCTTTTTTTGATAAAGAAAACATTTTGTTTGTGACAAAGTAAGAACTGACTTGGTGTGTTTAGGGTACAGCTAGCTAGACATTTCCATGCAACACTGCTATACCTGCTCCTCTAAAATATCTGTTTCTTAGGTAAAAACCTGGGTCATTCCATGTCTTCATCCCAAACTTTAGACAATTACTTTCTCATAGGATTTCTTTGAATGCCAAAATCAGAATGAAACATATTTCCATGACTTAGAGACCTAATGATATTTGAAATCATTCCGACAAGTGGAAGCCAGTGATTCACAATTCCCTTTTTAAAATAAATTATTTCACCCCTTTATTAAAAAAATTATTTCACCTCTTTTTAAAAATACACTTCACTCCTTATTTCTGCTTTTGAAAAATGATTTTAAAGCTCATTTACAAGTTTGTGACATTCGTAGCAAAGTGCCACTGACATCTGTTGCCAGCGTGAAATCAAAGACAAGCCCAGGGAAAGTGTGCCCGTGGTAGGGTAAATCCTCTCCTGAGCCATTGCAAGGCATGGATGGGATGATAATAATCTTTGGATTTTGGCCATCTCTTAGTTTTAGAAACGGTTTCATCTCGCAAACACCGTGACATGAGCAGACTATACAATATGCGTCAGTCGGGGACGGTGGGACGTACGGCACAGACAATGGCAGGAAGCCCTAATTCCATCTGTAGGTACAAACAATATGGGCCTTTGGAGGTGGATCTCGAGGCTCTCAAGGAGAGGAACATCTGCCTTTCGAATCAGCTCTGCTGATGAGGAAACAAAGGCCAGGCGTTGTGGCTGCGAGATTTACACCTTCTCTGAATGGGATGTTCTTCCTACCTGCCAAAGGCTCACCAGCCTCCCTGCAGGTGTATTGATGGTGGTTTAGGTGCAAGCACACTTCATGTACTGTAAAAATACCAATAATGCCAACTGTGTGCTTTGTTTTCTGCTGGGCTGTGGAGACACTGGTTGGTGACAAGCACACATGAAGTATTTGCTCGTTCTGGTGTCCTGGCTATCAGATGTCAAGATGGATGTAAGGAATACCCACCACTATTAACACTACTTTGTCCTAGTATGGAGTTTTCCTTTTATAATTTGTAAGTCACATTAAAAAACCACATTAATTTTAAGCCAGGGGTCTTTTAAGTATCCCAGACAATGAGTTAAGGCTTGACTCCATGAATCCCTTTGTAATTTACAACCCAATGCTCCTTGTGCTGCTGTGACAGAACCACAGCTCAGTAAGGACACATTACAAATTAACAGTGGTAATGGTAAATATTTCTTTCTTCTTCTATATTATCACTATTTTCCAGTGTTGTGATAGTACATAATTCTAACTGGAGAGTAAAGTAAATGTATGTAAGCTACTGGTGCAGAATAGTGGTAATTACCTGGTCATGCTGTGAAAAAATCCCCTGTTCAATCAGAGGCAAGGCACTGATTTTTAAAATCTCCTGGCCAAATACTTAAAATGACACCTGTGCAAATATGCTTAAACACAATCCTTAGCAGAAACAACTCCCTGTGGGAGTAAAGTCACAGTTTGAGCTTTCACTGTGTCTCAGTTGTTGCCCTGGGACCCCTGGACTGCTGAATTCTCCTTTCGACATTGCTGGAATTGTTCAGTCTGGCTTTTCCGGTACCTTGACAAAATATTCATGTATTTTAATACACTCACAGAACCTAAATAACACGGCAAAACTCAGCCCCACATGGTTTATTCATTTTGCATTGTGTTTTTAAAAATATTTTTATTGTAATCCCTTTTTTCCCCCCAAAAAATGGGTGATTTTGAGCCTTTATCCCTAGGCTCAACTGTCCTATCATTCCTCATACAAGCAAACATTTTCTTCTCACATTATTATCACTCAAAACGAACATCACTGTGTGGCTAAACCAAGAGATATGTAAGGTGGCTTCAGAAAAAAACCCTACTTTATAGCAACTGGAGAAAAGACATAATGATGGAACTCAGCCAGCAAAATACACCTGGTGTAAATTATACATATAGTTTCATCTTTTCTAATGCTGCTGGGTTTAGGGCAGGAATATCTGAAACAGCCTTTCCAAAAAATATCATTGTGAATCTATTTTGTCTTCATTCTCCTGTTCATTCTCCTGTTGAGGATTCTCTGTCCATCTTCATCCTTGTTGAAATTGTTGGCTTCAAGTTATAAATAATTTGTTTATTAAGGATGCAAAGCACTGAAGGTGGACAGAAGTTCTGAGCCAAACCTCTGAATTATCACAGCCATTTTGTTGACTTCAAAACAGTTATCAGAGATCTGGTTCATGTTTTCAATCCATTCTGGGATATACAAATAATAAAAAAAAAATCTAAGAAGTAAGATAGAAAAATCTGTAATGTCATTATAAACCTTAGCACTGATAAAATGAATTACAGGGATCTTCATGGATTCAATAAAGTTTTAAAAGTGCATAAATACAAATCCAAAATATAAATATCTTGAGCACTGGATGCTCCAATATAACATAATCTGTAATCAGATGAACTTTTTCCTAGCAAAATCAAAGTTAAATAAATAAGACATTTTAAACTGCTTCCTACACATTTATTCTCAGTTTACTTCCAAGAAAATTCTTGATGAGTCTGAAATGGAGAATGTCTGAGTATTAAATATAAAATACAAGAGTCCCATACAAACTGTTAACCCTGGAATAATTCCAGACTACCATAATATGAGTCAGTTCATGTCAGTTATTTACCAGAGATATTGTCTGGATTGATAGCAGGACAAAATAAAGTAATATAAAGGAAAAAAATGTGCATTCAAGGAGGTGTTGGTTGTTTTATGGTCCTTAACTGTGTGGCAAAGCTGCCACAGAAAATGTGTGACCTCACTTTGTTCATGGCAACAGACAGTTCCATTAACAAACACACAATTACAAGTCTACTCCCAAAATAGACTTGGGGTTGGCAGGGAGCAAAAACTTGTCTTCAAGCATAAGGATTTCAAATAATTACAATGGGGATATGGAAAATGACAGGATGGGTGACTGCCTTATTGTGTAAATGTTCCAGAATATTTATTTTTTTTTTAATACTGGCACATGGCAAAGGTTTCAAATGAATGTTCCAAAAAGAAGGGAAGAGCCCCTCTAAAAAAAAAAAAGTTGTTTGGGATTCAAACCAGTGAAAGCAAGGAAGTGGCTTCATTCTTTGTTTATCACATACCTGCTAATTTCACAAAGTTCTTAAAATATACATGTACTGAGGTACTCATGCATATTTAATTTCATCCAGGGGGCTGACATCCTACAGGGAGTCTTTATCTTCCCCAGGGATAATCTGATGGGAGAAGTGATTAATCCATTGGCACATTCAACCCACTATTTTACTTTTTAAAATAAATTATCTCTCTTACTGAATGCAATGTATTCCTGAGCACGACAGACCAAGCAAAGATGCTAATCCTGCACCTATCTAACCCCACTGCTACTGGGCTCAGCAAACAGCTGAAGGGTACACAGGATTGGACTACACTGCCTGAAATTTGGCCAAAATCTATTTGTTACTGCTCTATTTTGTAGCAGAATCACACTCATTCTTTCACACCTCTGGAGTATTTGAATAAATATATTCTATTCCCCTAAAATCAAAAGAGTTCATTCCTGAAATGCTCTGATTTGCTTAAGGAAAGAAAAGGGGGAAAAAAAAAGCAGATTGGAAAGATGACGAAGTTAACCACTTAGGAATGGGATTCATATCACTAATTTTTTATATGTAAAGATGGACACATAAATAGTTAATCACTCTGGGCTTCTTCACAGTTTTGTACAGAAAGAGAAACTGGCACCTCCTGAGGGCAATTCAGGTGGCCTTTCTTAGGTAATTGCAGAGTAGGAGAAAGAAAGCACTGGAAAATGCCTTTTCTCCATCTGATGAACACACAGTAAAGGGAGCCTGCCATGACCTGGACATAGCCATGAAATTCCTAAATACCAAGGACTGGATGGATAAATCACACTCACCAGTTACTGTCTGTCACAGAAAATCACATTTCTTACTTGCTTTCCATACTTTCCTCAGTGGTACCTTAGGGACCTGAAATCCAGTGATGCTTTGACAAAGTTTAGTGACTCATAGGCACTTTCATTCTGTACCAACACTGATCTTGAAATTAAACAACTCTTCTTAGTCCTTGTTTACTTACACTTGTTACTTTCCCCTTTTTTAGAAAATAGTTATGACCCTTCTCAAAATTTGGCTTTTAGGCTAGAAAATATAAAAACTTCCATTCTTCTTTTATAATTCTCCTTTGATAAGACAAGATTTCTCATTGCCCTGATCTGTGCTTTTGCTGCACATCTGGTTTTAATGGGTGAACCTGGCATGGTATTTCACTGAGGACACATCAGTGCATTGCACAGTCTATTAATATTTCTTCACCTCCTAAAACTATTTCTGCTGATACACCCTAAGAGTAGATCCAAGGCTATTTTATAATGCTGGCTGCAAGGCACTACATGCTGTTCCTCTTCTCAACTCCCCATCCTGCCATTTACAAATTACAACCCCCCTCAGACAGTAGTGAGCAGTCTCTGTTTACAAGACCTTGTAGTTTCTGTAGTGAAAATAAATTCCTTTTTATTGCCCTCATCGTGAAGCTGAGCCAACTCTTTCTTGCAGCACGATTTGTTCTCTTCACTGACAGTGCCTTTCAGCTTTTAAGTCATCAGTACATTGCATTAGCACACCACTCCCTTTTTCCAACATTATTGTAGGGAATAAAAACTGTTTAATCCCAGGCTGATCATTGACAAACTCCATCAGCAACCTTGCCCATGCTGATAATTCTTTTGTGAGTCCCTTTATTTTAAAATTCTTAAAAGACTTCTTGTTTTCTCATTAGCAAATGCCTTCTCAGTTGGCATAATATCAAATAAAAAACCCTCTTATTAGGTCTCCATCAATTATTTGATTCTAATTTTTCTTTTTCAGTTTAACTAAAAAGGCTTGATTTGGTGCGATAATTGCAAGCCAATTTACTGTATATTTAGATGCAAAGTGACTGTAGATTTAAATGAGGCAAGTGTATGGTAAGGTAAGCCTTTAGAAGTCCATCTACAGAGTCTGAAAAAGTAAGGGAGAGTTCTGCAAGTCTTGCCTAAGTTTAGGAATGAGATACAGGTATAAAGATACCTGTTATTTTTCCCTCTATGTTGGGTAGCCATCACTTTTTCAGGCTCAGTTGTGCTTCCCACAGATTTAATTCAGCTACTGTGCATTAATTCCAATCAGCCACCCTGACTCTGCACCCTGTCGTTCTCCTCGCTGAAAGGCTGAATACTAATTTAGATTTGGAGCATTCCCTACATTACACCCAATATCAGCCACATCCACTCTACACAGAAACTTCACATCTTTTCCTGATAGCCTTGTACTGATATGATAATGAAACTGCTTGTTGTTTCATTTCTGTGACTCAGGGTCTGCTCTGACCTCATCTGAACCACATTATTTCTGTATTTCCAACTCCCAGTCTCAGGCCACTAGTGACAGAGATAGTTGCTGCTCACCATTTTCTTCATTCCTTTCCCCTCTTTCCTTAGAAAATTTTCCAGAGAATGAGCTAACAACTTTCCTTCTCTTCCCGCATGTTCCTCAGCTTTATGAGTTATCCTGGAACTGGAGGTGCCAGGAGAGCATGTGGATTTTCCCCCATGCTGCCACCTTTCTCTTCCACATCCACACCAAATTTGCTGTCACCCAATATACAGAGCACCTCTCTGCTCTGTGAACCCATGGTGGTGAAAGGCTTTCCCATTCTCCCATCACCTTTAGCTTTATGCTTTTATCCCTGGGTCCCCTCTTTCTCAAGTGCTAGAAGGTGACATTTGATACATCAGTATATTCCCCCTGCATATCCACTTTTGGAGGAATATAAATCTCAGAGCTTCAAATCTTGGTCTCACAACCTCCTACAAATACTGCTAACACTGTGTCACTTATTGTCCCTGTATTCCTGCCTTTCCTTGAAGGAAAAACATTAAATTATTTCAAGCAAACTCCCTTTTTTATTACCTCTTAGCAGGTGAAGCTGCAAGCTGTGCTTCATTCATGTTCTGCATTTATTAACTTAACTCTTACCCAGTGAGCACTTTGGCTGCAAGGGCCTCTAATTCCCATAAAAGAACCTCAAAGAGAAGGAAGATCCTGAAAGTTCTGAATGGCATGCCACCTGTAGAGCAGGAGGCACAGAAGTTCACTTACCCCAACAAACAAGGGCTCAATTCTTCCCTACCAAGGGCTGGATCCCACACAGTATTTTCTCTCCTCCCACTGTTCCTGGCAAATTTAACCTCGTGCTTCCTTCACGTTGTAAAATCACAAATTGGTCTTGGAGAGCTCAGAGATTCTCAAATATAGATTTCTCAGTGAGGTCAAGCTGCTTGTTTTTTATCACTGTAACATAATCAACAGCTGTTTCCTCTCGAAAACAGCAGCTTCCCCATCTTCTTCAAACACCAAAAGGCTGAGCTGTAAAATGTATGATGACATCTATTACACAACCATAAACACGGAGTGCAAACCACTCACACACAGAATTTCCCCTCTCTGTTGGCCTCCCAAGCTCTCCCAGTCAGGGGGGAAACTACCTCTGGGTGAGTTTTTCCCAGAAAACTGGCTCACACGTAAAATGCACTTCCATCAAGAGCTGAGGATGCCCCCTGTGTGACTGGATCTTCCACTTGGAGCTGTAATTGCTTTTACCATTGGCCAAGCCAAAGGGATGTTTCACAGAAAGCCTTTCTTCACCAGCCAAACAGCAGGAGGAGAGGAGGTGCATTGCAGGGGAACTCCAAATTAAGGATTGGCTCTGGGACAGCAAAAGGTTAAGGAACAAGAACTGAGGGTGGAGGAACCTTTGTCCCACCCACAGCCCATGAGCCAGCAGAGCATCACTTTCTTTTTTCAATGTCCTACGTGACTGAAAGACATTAAAAGTTGAAGTAACGTGTCAGAATGGGGGTGATTTCACTGTAGATGACACAGAAAGGATACAGAAAAGGATCCCCCTGAAAATGGCTTGATACAGACTGCACCAGTGATGATTAGCTGCTACACACCTCAGTAAAAACCTGCCTTATTGAGTAAAGGTAGTTTCCCACAGCTTGGCTTTCAAGATATTCTAAGTGCATTTTTAAAAGCTTAATACTTTAATAATTTAATAATTTGAGATTATTTAAGGTTATTTATGGCAATGAATTGCACACAGCTGATTAGGAGTGTTCATTTTGTGCTGGAAGCAATATGGAATAATCCAGCTAAAAATGGGACAGCCAATAAAATTTGAAAGGTAGGTTACATCAGGGCTAGAGATGCCAAAGCTCAGTAGCCAATGTAGCTTCTTCTCTGGGGTCTCCAGCATAAAAAGGACATGGAGCTGCTGGAGCAGGTCCAGAGGAGTCCACAAAGATGCTCCAAGGGCTGGAGATGCTCTGGAGCCAGGCTGGGAGAGCTGGGCGTGTTCACCTGGAGAAGAAAAGGCTCTAGGGAGACCTGAGAGCCCCTTCCAGTGCCTAAAGGGGCTCCAGGAGAGCTGGAGAGGGACTTGGGACACAGGATGGAGGGACAGTAGGAGGAGGAATTGCTTCCCACTGACACAGGCTGTCTGATGTTTATTACAGCCCATAAGCATTACTGTACTATATAAATATATAATGTACATATATAACAGCATGGCTCACAGTGAAATGCTATCCTATGGAGATGAGTAAAGACAGAACTGTTATATTAAACACAAAAGGAAAGAAAAAGTCAAAACAGTTTGTTAAAGGGCCAAAACAGGAAGATTCTTGGATTATTTCTTGAAATCAGATAAATAATTGCAGAAGTAAAACCAAGCTGACAAACAGATATATTTGAGCATCTTATAGGGCAAAATAATGAGCAGCTTTTAACATGATTTGGTGCTTGGGTGTGTTTACTTCAAGGATGGATTAGAATGGCTGATGAAGGAACTTGAACTTCCCCAGTTCAATAAAATGGTAGCAGAGGAAGGTAGAATAAGTGCTCAAGGGCACAAACCAACACAGTTTTAGCCATATGATCCCCTCCAGTAAAAAAAACCAACATTGTTAATTAATAGGAGATTTTAGAGAATGACATGAATTGGTAATAACTAAGGGCAGATTTACTCAGTGTGAAAAATCCTAGACTAATAAGGAGTCATCATGAGATTTATCCAATTTAATAAAAACACATTTACTGTTGAAATAAATAAAAAAATAAATTAAAAAATAAACAAACAAAAAAACAACCAACTCTAAAAACTCTCAAAGACCGAAATGGACCCAGCACAAAGACTTTTGAAACAGGGCTGCACACATTCCTGGAGCAGCAAAGCCTACAGACGGGTAAGTGGTGGAGTTGTGGGATCACAACACGGAAAAAGGTGTTGACATCTATTTTCCAAGGCTTGTAAGCAGCCAACCCTAATGGAATACACAACCTCCTCTGGACTTGCAACATGAGTCTCCTTTTTTTTTCCTTTCCCAGAGGTAAAGCCATTGTTTTGTTTATTCTCACACAAACCCTCCAGAGAAAAAATGGGAAAGACACTCCATGACCAGTGTTGACTGCAGAACCACACGTGACCTGCTACCAGTAAGTGATAAAGTCAACAAAAGGGATGCAAACACTGGCATTTTGATTTATGAGCAACAAAATGAGTCTGTGTTTCAGATCAGGCTCCATTTATTGTCCCCAGGTAGCTTGAAAACAGCAGTACACTGCTTTTCCACATGGGAATTTGACCCAGGGAGTTCTCTCATTCCACGTGTTCTTTGCTGGAGTGGGTTCTGGGAATGATGCTTTTATGCAATAAAGTGATTGCACTGATTAGGAAAAACATGGCAGGGAAAACAGAGGGTGGGACTGGTTGGGAAGGAGCTGAAATTTAAAGGAAGCTGATGATCCAATGAATGGATCCAAAGGAGCCACATCCCAGTAGGGATGGTTTGGCATGAGCAAGCACAGCGAGGAAGGTGCCGAGTGCTGGAGAGATGAGAAGCTTGTGCTATGGTTTTACTATATGTTGTAACTTCTCAGTGGAGTTCACAACCTGTCATTACTTGTGTAAACCACTCCTGAGTACTCACAGCTTTCCTACACACCACAGAAAATGGTGAGGTCCATGTGGGAGCCTGCAGCCCACCTTGAAGCTGGAAAATATCCTGTAGCTCTCATCCACATGAAGATTCCAGCACACATTTTTGCACATTCAGAGAGATGAGTCCCCTGAGCTGGCATAATATGACGACTATTTTTTTAATTTTTCAGTGGTCGTAAAAACAAACAAACAAAAAAAAAGAACAACAAAAAAAAGAGGTTACAATTGTTAGTGACCTACATTCCTTCCTGTCCCAGAAGCAACAACGCGTTCTCAGCAACTTCCTCAGGAATTCTCACTCCTCTTTGGCCATTTGTTATCAGTTGGAGCAGTGATGATCATTAGTGCTCAGAGCATGAAAAACTCATTACCAAAATCTACAAAGCACTGCAAACTCCTGCATTTCCTGGCATGCGTTCCCATCAAATGAAAATACTCGGATTGTCAGTGATTTGGAACTGCCCAACAGACCTGGCTGAAATCTGGAATTTCCATTTGCAAGAAAAACCCATTAACAATGCAAAATTTATGGAGGGGGCCCAAAGAGCAGCAGCAGTGGCAAACACCGAGGCAGGACATGAAAATGGGGTGCACTGAGATAACATCTCTGCAAGTGGCTTTAAAGACACTGAAGCGTGTGTGTTCCAGGAACGTGTCAAAATTTATTTGAACCTCCTGATAATTTTGGCCTCCTCACCTCCCAGCACTGAAAGTAGAAAAATAGGACCGTGGTTTGTTTGAACATCAAAGCCTCAGCATCCCCCTGGCAGCCCCCAGGGTTTCTGGACTCTGAGAAATAACTCCTTATTCACCTTATCATGGATGTCTGAATTTTTATTACTTCCAAGTTATTCCTCCTCAATGACAAGGAGGAAGGATTTTTTTACCTGTCCACAGTAAGGGTGCACTTTGTTTTGGTCTTCCAGTCTGTTCTAGTTCTAATTTGTCTTTACTTGCCTGGGATAAAGTTTGAGAAGATCATATATTTATAAAAAGACATCACTACACTTTTATTCTGTTCTCATTTCTTATCACCGTAACTCCCAACACATCATTTATTTTTTGTCTGTCACAGAAACCATCTGAACTGATGTGTTCAGATAATTAATTACTTGTAGAGGTGCCAGAATTTCTCTGCTTTTTTTAGAACAGCCTATTAAAAGCCCATCACTAGGTAAGTATGATTGAGACTGTTTTCATCATGCATAATGTTCTGCATTATTAAGACTTAATTTAATCTCCCATTTTATTGACCTGTGACTATAAAATGGATTTCATTTCATCGCTTGATATTTATAGTGCAAAAGTTCTTTATGAGTAGGTTATTTAGATTTTCTTATTCTATAGGGGAGATAAAACATTTCAGGAGAGGATTTCTCTCATTCTGAGTTAGACATTAAAAATAAGTCAAAAGACTCATGATATTTTTCTCTTTTTGGAGCAGAAAGCAAACCTAGATGCAAATTTTTAAAGAGAAAGTAAATAAATCACAGAATCATCAAATGGTTTGGGTTGGAAGGGACCTTAAAGATCATCCAGTCCCACCCCCTGCCACGGGCAGGGACACCTTCCCCTATCCCAGGATGCTCCAAGCTCTGTCCAACCTGGCCTTGGACACTTCCAGGGATGGGGAGTCCACAACCTCTCTGGGCAATAAAGATCAGTAAGACAGATAATTGCCATCAAAACAGCAAAAATCTAAGAAATAGGAGTTTTAGCTAATAGTTTTCAATGCAAAAACAAAGCAAAGAGATAAGCACTGCCCACAGCAATTCTCTCAGTTCTTGACAATGATTTTTGGACAGGATGATTCTCTCAGGGAAACTTCTCTCTTTCCACTGACTCTCCAGGACTGGAGAAAGTAAAATCGGCCCTTCTCAACTAAAATTAAACAATCTGTCCTTTTCAGTAGAATATGCACACAAAAATCAGGACAACTGAAACTTCCATGGAGTTTTCTTTTGTAAAAACCTGCTGATTTTCAGTTAAAAAACTGGGACAGAACAATCCCAGGGAGATCTATTACTGGCTGAAAATTCCATTATCTAAACCAACTCTTATTTGTCTCCAACTATTCATCCAGAACTATGCCAGTTATGTAAATAATTGCTTACCATGCTTGTAACACTCACTAAATGGTACATATTTCTTGATGATATCAGCAGTGAGTTATTTGTCTAGATATGTATAACATCCTAAAAGAAGCACTACGACATAGGCAGTTAAATTGATTACTGACAATTACATGAACAAAAATTAGTTTGCACTTCTGAAATAAATAATGCAAAGATCTAAAAACGCATTCCACTGTATTTTTTGACAGCAAAAAAATCCCTGCTTCTTGAAAATAAAAGTGCAATGTCTTACACAAGTACAAACCAGAAGAGCAACAGTAATTTAAAATGAAGTTGTGTGAAAAAATCATGGAAATTCTTGAAAATAGAGCTCCATTTATAAACAATTAGGGTCCAGAACTGTAAAAATATTTAGATACTTCAAAATGCAAATCAGCACCATAAGGAATTTTCATGTTCATTTTAGGCACAGCTCCGCCAAACACAAACCCATCTGTTGAGAACTGTCAGATGATGAGGCAAAGAGGCCCCTTGCTTATATTATTAAAAATATTTGTCATTTTATAGCAAGTGAAGCAATGCAAACTGCAGCAATTACAAACTTGCTGCTTTTGGTGACCTTACCAAATGCCAAGCAGATCATTAATTGCACAGACACCTTTACTAATCTGGACTAGCTCAGAAAAATAAATGTCATATGCTACAAAATTATCACATCACTTGTGTTAGAGTACAAAGGTGGAGTCCAGCCAATGGCTGCAGTGTTACTGTAAGAAAAAAGAAAGGAAGAAATTACAATAAAACAAAAAACCCAACCTGCAAACACTGGCTGGGACCTCAGTAGGTGAGCAACTCATTGTGTATCTCCAATTTGGACTAAGTTGCTGTTTCCTTTGCAATCAATGCAGAGATGTAAGAATTAAAAGTTTACATAAATCAAACTTGTGCTGCTTTCAAGTGCAGCTGCTCTCTGCATGTCACTTATTATTCCAAGCTGTCAGGGAACACTCTTCCCTTGCAGACAGCTCTTGGAGGCTCTTACAAAAGTGGAACTTGACAAGATGATACTCTGACCCACTGGCATTCACAGTATCACAAAAATACCTTTAATCTGTATAAAAGCACAATTAAATGCAACTGTGCTTGGGCAAACCCCAATGAGTTTTTGAAAGAGGTATTAATGACTTTCCATTAGTTAAAGCTCAGTATATTTATTACACCAAGAAACTGAGACCAGACTTGGCATACTTTACAACCACCTAAAAATTAGTTCTCTAATCCATTGTACACCAGCTTTTCCTTGTCATTATCCCTGATGGAGAGACTGGGGCATCACAGGGAAGTTATTCATCCCTACCTAAGACAGATACCTGAAGTATGGGAAAGAAATGCCAACCGCCAAGGTAGGGATCAAAACAGATACGGTACCTAATGTTTAGATGGAGTAGTTTATATCAGATATGGTGAACTGATCACTGCCACTTAAACTGCTTATATACATATGGAAAGAAAATACATACAAGAAAAGCCAAGATTAAGTGAGTAAATCTGCATAACTTCCCCATATTTTTCAGAGTAAACACCAAAATAGATTAAAAACATCAGAGGCTTCAGTACATGCACAGTTTGTTTGCTTTGCACTTTATGAAACAAGATTGCAAAGACACTCACAGGTTGATTGATCTTGATAAGATGACAGACACAGTGAGGAGGATGCACCCACAGGGACCAATTTCAAACTGCAAAAGAGAAGGGCTGGTTTTATTTTGCTTGTTGTGTGTTTATTTTTCTGCCCAATGCTAAAGAAATGCAAATGGAACTGAAAGCAGACAGAAATGTTTTCATTTACACTAAAACCGATTTGCTGCTGTTTCTTAAAATGCAAAACATGCCCACAGAGTGTTTGAAACACTGCTTAGAAGGCATCAGATGAGACTGACAGACACAGAAAGCCTGGCAGCTGAACCATAATAGGTTTGAGATCTTCTCTATACACAGTACCTGGTGAATATTCTGCTGCAGAAATACAATCAAGTCTTCATATCTCGTGGCACTATGTAGTATTAGCTGGGAAGAAATGCAGGAAATAAAAATAAAAGTAACTGAAACAATACCAAGTCATTTTTATAAACTGAAAGCTGAAATAAAGTTGCCAAGACTGGAAAAGGTTTGAACTAATAAAATGGAGTGAGGATCTAATAAAATCTCTCTCTTGCTGTTGCTCCTCGGCATAATGATGTATCTTAACACTTCCTATACTCTGAATTTTTAAATGCTGCTTCTTGTTTGTTGAACAGACTTTTGGATTCAAATTTAAGCACTGGTTATGTAAAGAAAGACAATTCCAGAACAGAGGAATACTGTAGCTTTGGAAAACCCAGGATGGGCAGGTAGCTCAGGAGTTTGTACCTATGTGGGGAGGCATCTACAGCAGGTTCATAGCAGGGCACTTACCATACTCAGAGAATACTCCCAGAGTATTCCTAGTTAATGTGAAATGCAGAAGAGCTCACAGATCCAGGCTCTTACTTCAATATTCTTTGCCTATTTTTCCATCTTCAGATTCTGACACATCCCTGCAGCAATATTTCCTCAAACCACTAAAGCCTGGCTGGTAGCACCACTGCTTGCCAAGCCAGCTGAGAGCTGCAGATGGAAACAAGGCATAACTGCAAAGCATTTTGCCATTTGGAGCTTCTGGAGGGAAAAAGATGGCAAAGAATTCTGTGTGAGACATGAAGAAAACAGTGTCTTTTGACTCTCATGCCCATGGTGGTCAACTTGGGAGGATCCCCATTCCTTTTTGCTGCATATCATTCAAAGCAGGTGCAGTTTAGAAGCTGGAAAAGGAGATGGAGCAAAAAGGACTTTGGAGAGCCCAGTTGTCCCCAGACACTGGGACAGCTCAGGGCCAGACTACAAGCTTTTCTTATTTCCTATTGGTCTTTGGACCATAACTAACTAATTTGACATAAAAGGTTTTAAATCACTAAGAGAGCACTGGAAATCAGATTCATAGTAGTAAAACAGGAAAAGCTGGGAAGAGAATATATGGAGACTGTGAGTCCCACAGAGCCTTACAGTTTCCAAGATCCCATCTGCCTTGTATTTTCCTATGGGAGTGAACTGCTGTCTTCCTGATGGCCTGGAGAGGATATACAGACAAAGCTCATGTTAAAAGGAAGAAAATGGCATTAAATCATTAAATAATTCTATGAACTGAATGATGACCCATGCATTATTATTTGTAATCACTTTTTCAAAGCAGACTTTAAATAAGTTCATATTACATATTAAACTTTTATCCATGAAGCAAATACTTTGTGTTGTGCTCTGTCTATTTAATATGAATTACAAGCTTCTCCATAAAGAGGATAAATATAAGTTTAAGATAAATAATATTAGAGCAATGACAATCAAACAAGTAGAAGAAGATCTATAAAATGCCATCACAAGAGGAAGCAGTTTTAAGATATAAAATATGCAAAACACAATTTGAAAGGTCTTTGAATTTGCTGCTTCTATTTCCGTGTCTATTTCTGCGTGCCAAAGCCTCTCTGGTTTGTTTTTCAGCTATCTTCATCTAACAAAAGAAATAACCTATTCTCACAAAGCTTGGCTCACTTAAAAATACCCTGCAGGATCCAGGTACAACCAAAGCTGGGGATCTAAAAGTTGGATGTTCTGTGGACAAGCAGCCTAATTGCACAGCATAAACTAAGTAGCTAGTAGGCAAATACAGCAAAAGGAACTCCAGCCATAATAAAATATCCTGCAATGCAGGAACAAAATGTTGTACCTGGAAAAAGCAGTCTTGGTAAAGCTTTTGGAGGAACCCTCCATGCAATTAAACCCACAGGATCTTTCTCAGCAGTTTCCAAGAACTTTGCCTATTCTGCCCCAGCAGAAACTACATTTTGGATTCCTCCCTAAGTCACTTCAGCTGGCATAAATACATCTTACAGAGCTTTCAGATTGCAGATTATGCACATGTAGGACAGAGAGAGGTGCAGGAGGAGCTAAAGCTGCCTCTCCTACTCACAGAGCCACCACAGCTTTCTCGTGGCTGCCCGCACGCCACAGGATGTCTGCGATGGCCATGGTGAGGCACTTGGTCCTGTGAACTTCAGAGGGCTGGAGGCAACTGCAGGCCAAGAAAGGAGAGAGAGAGACATTTCATAAATGTCAGGGCAAACAGATTCATGGCAGGTTTGCAGGCAGCAGAGCAAAACCATTTCTAGCAGCTGTTTAGGTGCTGTAACGCCAAATGGCGAGGCAAGCTGGCTCAGAAAAATCTTCATTTAGGTATCTCAGTTTCTTCTACAGCCCAAAAAGAGGCAACCTGGATGGCCAAAAACCCTGTGGGCTGAAGAGGGAGCTGGTATTGCCACTGAGGAGACACACGAGGTATAAAGGTGCAGTTGAGTCCCACCCTTCCCTGAGCATTAAACACGAGAATGAGATGCCACAAGAGCTCTCACTGTGCACCCCATATCAAGACTTCTCAACACCTAAAGGGCCCTCAAGAGGGAGATGCCATGGAAGTCAGCACTGGAATATGGGCTTTCTGGAACCACTCTCTGAGGTGAACCACCTTAAGTTTCACTACAAGTGAATTTAAGAGATGAAATGCACAATCTCTACTTCTAGGAGGTTAATACTGAATATGGCATCTGATTTTTAAAAAATGATTAAAATAAAACTATTACTATCATTAAAAGCAATGGATGGAAATCCAGAGAAGACTAAATAAAGTCTGAACAACAACAGGAACTGATGATGCAGAGATCTATAATCACAGCCTGAAAACTAATCTTCTAAAAGAAATAGATGCTCTTTTCAGAGTTGGATAAAAAATCCAGGTAAAAGTACTTTAGGGAACAATAATGTATTGGCAAATAATGGGCTAGAGAAGCTACTTCAACTTTAAATCTGTAATAAACCTGTTTTGATATCCTTTAGCAGGATTGTTTTATGTTTTAAACACGATTTTCAGTTTCTAAAGGACTTCTTTGTGAAGTTTCTATTTCTTAACTCTTTCAAACAAATCTACACCATAACGTTATTATGTACTACTAAACTTTATGTAAAGTACCATCTGCAGTAAACACTGGGCTTGTTTTTAAATAAGCTGTGCCCCAAAGTGGTGACCTAAAACGTTACAGGAACTGACCCAGAATTTGTCTCTGGAGCATCCCTGCTTCTGGAATATTTTCACTTGGATGCTTGGCTTGGAACTTACACAACGGTGTGCAAAACGATGGAATGTTTACAGCAGTTTATTGATCCCAAACATGTAAGAAATACTGCCAACACCTGTCCTGCAAACTCTGTTTTGTGAAGTCTTCTAGTATTTCCCATTATTCCAACTTCCAGGATGGGAATGGAGAAATAAAGGAGGCCTAAAAGTCCCATAATGGAAAAGTGGCAGATTGAGGAATAAAACCCAACACTCATGAGCCTGAAGAAGTGACCAAGAGATCCACGTCCCCGGGAAGAACCAAACTGGAGTTTTCTCTAGTGGCTTCAAGAATGGCAGTCTTTGAAACTCTGATGTTATCAGTCCCAGAGTGTTACCAGCATGGGAGAGGAGGTCAAAACTTGTTCCCAGCGTTTGAGTAAAAGATCTAATAATTCAAAAGACTAAACAAGAAACACCAAAACATCAAAAAATTAAACAGACTTTCAAGTTCGATGTCTGCCTCGAATATATAATGTTCATTTAGGGAATGTTTCCCTCTCTGAAGGATGTGAGATATGAGAAATAATTGGTGAGGGTTTTCAAGTTAAAAAAACCCCACATAATCCCGACTTTCTCTTATCTCTGCCTGTGTTCTAATACAGACACTCAGAAATTGATGGGAAGCACAGCAACTAATTTATGTGTCTGAGAGAGGTAGCAGAGGAAGGAGGAGACATGATAATTATTACATGAATGTCAAAGGAGCCTGAAGTCAAACACTTACTGTGAAGTGGTTGATAATTTTAAAATCCAGGTTAGAATTAGGTAGGAATATTAATCCTCTCATTTCAGTCTCTGAGACTTCCCTTTCTTTCTGCCAGACTAAGAGTTTCTGCCCATGGCAAAAACATCATAAGGAAAGTTTGTTTATCTCAGGAATAAAAACAAATCTTTTAAAACCATGTGGATAATAGGAGGGGGAAATTAGGAGAGGCAAATACTGCCAAGTAAACAGGATAGGTTGGAGCTGGCATGAGTTGGGACACAGAGTTTAAACAACCTGGCCCCAATCCATCTGTTTGGGTGCCACATAATTTTACGACATTTATGATCACTGAACCATGCTGAAAGAGGAAAATTAACATCTCTATTTTTACTGAGGATGACCTGAGACACAAAGGGACCAAGGAGCAGATGATCAAAGGCTGTCCTCCAAGCTGAAACAAATTCTTGGTTTTCACAACCAGAAATAATTCTTCTGTGGAGATTCCTGGTCATAAAATCTAAATATGTACTGAGGCTCTTGCAAGGAAGCTTCTGAGGTTTTCCCTTTATGTAGACAAGAGCCTCATTCTGCCTTGAAAAGCCTCATTATAATCTGGATTAGAATAGTAAAGTTTTGCTAGATACTTTCTGCCCTTTTAAGAAGCGTCTTTAAGTGACTTCAAGGAACTGGCAATTTTCAAGGGATGAATTCAAAGCACCTTGTTTATTTGGCCCCTGTCATGCCAACAATAACAAGCAACAGCAATAGCAGTAGTAGCAGTAAAACTTTCAGGTTTGTATTCATTTAATACTCGTTTTCCACATTTCTAAAGGCTTACAGGTGTCTTGTATGAGGACTGTGCACCCTGAACCTGGACCAGCTGGGCCTGGAGATCCTTTGGTTGACTCCCAGTTCCCATCCTTGGTGCTGAGGACAAACAGTGATGTTCTGCAGGCACCTGCTTCTTTCCATTATTGATGAAAAACAGCCCCAAAAATGAATTTGCATTAAGTGTAAGTCAGATGAAACTGAGGAAACTCAACTCTCAGTTCCTTAAACAGTCCCAAGCAGAAAAATGGATATTCAAGGCCAACATTTAATACAAGATGAATGGTTTTTATATGGTAAGGTAATGAAGTTCAAGAAAGATCTCAGCATGAAAGCTTCTCTTCTGACTAAATTGAGGTCAGGCTAATTGAGGTCACAAATAACACAAGGTGGTGGAGCATAAACCAGTAAAATACTTTCCCCTCTTTAACATTCTGTTCATAAAAAGCACAGGGAAGCTTTGGGGAATTTTTCTCTTGTGATGGACTTAATTTCTTGTTGAAAACACAAGGAAAATACATGAAATCTGGTAAAAAGTTAATTTTTGAGGCACTATTTTTCAGTAATTCATTGAATAAGCCCTGCTCCTTTAGCTAAGTGATAAGTACATTGAAATGATAACAATTTTCTTGACATCACCAACACTGAACAGTATTCCTTTAAAGTAAGGAGAAAATACACACACAGAATTTGAATTTAAATTCAAATTCTATTAAGGAGTTTAAAACGTGAAAGACCAAACACAGTAGCAAGAAAACAAAATTATAGCTATAACTTTAACTTTTCAGCCTCACTGAGATTCTTAGTGCCAAAAACTGGGTGAAATTTCCTGATCTTTCAAACCTAGATTACTTTTTATTTGGAATCAAACCTCCACAGGACCTCAAGGCTAAATAATTCCCATTGGCCTCTACTCAACCTGTTGGGTTTTTGCAGAGGTTCTTTGGTTAATCACAAGCAAGAAATTACATAAATAAGAAACCAACCTCTAAAATCCTACAGTTGAAAGGGAAGTAAATACAAGAGACAAAGAGAAGTTCAATAAGTTCAAACCCAAATGGCTCCTGGGTGGCTGCAGCAGAGAAATAACTCTATTTTTTACTTCTGTATGGCAGATATTTCTGCTGTCCCCACTGACTTACCGAGTGTCCTTATTCCTGTTGCTGTCTGCAAAGATCAGCTGCTGCAGGACACAGGCTTGAACTGCAGCCAGGACTCCACACGGGCCACCCTGAGGGGAAGGATGGGACACGCCATGAGCAAATTCCTTCACCTCCCTCTTTCCATCCCTGACTTCACAGCTCTCTCTGTCACTCCAGTGAAAATCACTAACTGGGTTCATGTTTTTCCTGAAAATACCTGAACATCTGTAACATCAAAGAAAAGGTGGGTTTTTTTAAATCTGTTCTGTGATTATGCAAACAGATTAAAGATCTCCTGACCCCTTTTGAGCCACTGTCTAAGTTTCAGAGAGAAATCAAATCTGTTTTCCAAAGAGTGAAAACAAGCCATGCTCTTGGTGTGACTCTTGGGGATGGCCCTGTGCAGGGCCAGGAGTTGGGCTCAATGATCTTTGTGAGTCCCTTCCAACTCAGGATATTCTGTGATTCCATGACTGAAAGACTGTGGGAAGGGGCAGCAATCTATTTCCTTCTCCTTACTTATTTCCTGCCATCTGAACCAGACCCCACTGCATGACCAAGAGCTGCTGCTATGGATTAACCATGTCAGAGACAGCTGCCAAAGCTGGTTTAAGAAGCAAATGGTGTGCCCTCTTCTCATCTAGAAACTTCACCTAGCACAGCTCTTGTCCCTTGTCACTCAATTCCCTCCCAGGTGCCTTGTATCACAGTCTTTACTCCAGGAGTTTGCTGAGGAGACAGAGAAATGCCATCATTTCTCTGGAACATCTACACATGAATGGAGCAGGCTATGCAGGACACAAGATTAACACCACAGATAACACAATGCCACCCCTCAAACTCCTCCCAAAATCCTGGAGAAGAATGAAAAGGGCAGCCAGCACTGCTATTTTTACATAGAAATGGGATTAAAGTGATCAATTCAATTCTCATGTTGGCCTAAGCATCAAGCCCAAGGGAATGGTTCCTGCAGGTACATGCAGTATGGACAGTATGGAATACAGAAAATAATGGTCCTGGACTTGGAAAGTAGCTTAGATATTGCTACCTTCCAATTTCTCATTTATATTATACAAACACTACCTCTTTGTAATTAGTTACACAACTAATGAGTGAATTATCTGAAATATATTAAGGAAAAAAGCAGGGTTTATTTTAGTCCATCAGGGAAAGCCTCCCAGTCAAAAAAGGAATTACGGAATCTATTCTAAAAATCTTCTCATAGCACCACAAAATCTTAACATAAGAGAGAACCAAACAATTGTTCAGCTGAAATGAATTTTGGAAGAAAGGAGGAATAAATTAATGAGCTGAAAGAGACACATCTAAGCAAAACACTTTCCCTGTCGTGGAATTTATGGCAGGGAATTTGAGGGTCAGTGAGTGGCTGGAAGGGATGAGACATCCTTTCTCCAGCAGCAGGGTCTGCAAACACCACAGCAACATTTACTGTGGGCCAGTGAACACCACAGCCACAGCTCCTTTTGGAGTTTTAAATTAACATTTAATATCTTGTTTTTCCGCTAGGTTTTAGAAGATAAGCAGCTTTCTGCTGAGATCAGCCTAATGAAATATTTAACTAGACGAGGTATGTTAATTAAACACCTTAATGGCATGTTTATTAGCCATTGTCCTTGCCTCAAAGCCTCTCTTCCTCTCATCTCTGTACAATGGTCTGCTTCTCTGAGGCCAGATAAAGATTTTCTGCATCAGCACAGGAGCTTGATGAGTGTTTTATAAAGCCATTTCACCCTTTCCCTGGTCTTTTCCAAATTCCTCCTAGGATCATTGCTCCTATGAGCAGTGTGTGTGGATATCCCAGAAATGCATTTACAGCCCCACAGGGAGGACACAAAAGCATTAAGCTGTGGATGAGCAGGATCCACTTTGACAAGGGATCTGTTTGATTTTGGGGGCTGTGCATGAGCCAGCTGAGAAACCAGGCTGAGCAGAAAGGGGGTCTGAAGCACTGCAGGCTCTGTAAGAGTCAGGAGCCCAGGAGGGGATGACAAGACACACACCAGATAAAGGAATCTCCCACTGAATGCCCAGAGAGGTCTTTGGCAGCACCAAAAATTTCTATGGGTTGGCTGACCCCTGTCATGGCATGGTGCTTCCACCAGCTGTGGTCACCACAGGGACCTGCTGGGGGTTCCAGACCTGCCCACTCGATGGATGATGGCAGGGAATTGATGGAAGCCTTGGTTTAGGGAGGAGCTGGCATCTTGTGGCTGCAGGCCACAACTGCAGAGACAAGGCTGCAAAAGGGCTGAGCCCACCAGCAGCCCCAGTGTCCCAGTGACACTGCAACGGTGTTGGTTCCCTTCTGTTTTAGGAATGAGCCTCAACATTTGACCTTTAGGAGGCAAAAACCTCCTTGTGACTTCTGCAGGCAATTCTCACTAAGTCTCGTTTTGAGACAGACCAAGCTCCATCTTAAATATGTTAAACATTGCCCCTACACACCATTCTTCTCTCAAATTCTACCCTTGATTTAGGCTCTTTTATTCTTCTTTCACCTCTTGCTTTCAGCTTTGTCTTCCTCCCTGTGAATAATCCCCCCACCACACACCCCAACATATACACACTTTCCTGCAGCTACTTCAAGTTTTCCTCAGAAACAACTCCATCCATCTCAAATCTCCTACCAAGCCTTGCCAAGGTGACATAATCCAGTGGTAACAAGAGAAATTAAAGAGAAGAGCCTTCACAAGATTTATGTTTTCACTGCTGGAAGCCACAGCCTCTGTAAACTCAGGGTAAAAAGCAGAGTTCCCTGTAAGGAAATCATTTTACTGTATACCTTTTTCTGCACAATGCCATATTTTAACTGTGGCATATTGTTAAATGTGAAACTCTGGATTTTCCACTCTTCACTGAAGCAGCAAAGGCTGGAGCCAAACAAAAGATTTTTTAATTCCTGTAAAAGAAAGGAAAAAGTTTTGATTTAAAAACAAATCCAAAACATGGGTACTTTTTCTTGCAGTAATTTGTAGAAAAGAAAGGAGGAGTGTGGAAGGGTAATGACTAACTCCCTATAACCACCCTCCTTCCTCTGTTTTATCCATACTGTAAATAGCAACACTCCACTGAAAAGGAGCAATATTTTCCTTTTCCTGCTATATTCCTTCCACTCATAACGCTGTGAGCTGCTCAGCACTGGAAAATATTTATGTATAATGTCTGGGGCACAGATTCCCACGAAAGGATCACAGAATAATCCCTGAAATTTCACAGCTGGGAGAGCAATGCCTACTAATGGTTACATTAGGGAGAAAAGGACCCTGTGGGACACAGTGTGGGGGAAGGAAGGATGTTTTGCCTGTCAAAATTGCTTTAATTAAATGTTTGGTTGCTGTATGGCACATCAGCACATGCCAAATTCAGACCTTGGCCCTGACCAACTGCAGACCACAACTTCTCAGCAATAGCTAAACTGAATAAATTGTATTCATGCTGAAGTAAAGCTGAGTAAACAGTATTAGTATAGTGACTCCTACCTCATTGGTTTAGAATAAAATTAGAAGACACCTTCATTACTTTTTTTCCCCTCTTTGTCTGAACGAGAAGGAAAATATTATAAGTATTTAATAGCTCCACCTCTGCTCAAAATTGGGAAGATAAGGAGGGGAGAAGGAGTGACAGGGGAGTAATAAACTTCTTCTGCACAGTTGTGAATTGAAAAGACTGGAGAACAAGCACATAAATAACTGACTAGAGGTATTAGGAAAACAGCTTTGTTAATTAAAGCTATTACCTCTGGTTCAGGTGAGCTGATGCTCCCTGGCATGCTCATCTGGTCTTTTCCTGAATTTTGGATAGGCATCCCTAAATTACTTTGCCCCCTGAACACCACAAAGGATTGTACTCAGGAATACAGGACATGTTCAACCCCACACAAACATACAACACCCTGCAGCTTTGGGCAACTTAACTGAAATAACATTCTCACACATCTATTTGCATTTACCATCATAATTAGTCTTACTTTTGCAAGGGAAATATCAATTGCCTTGGATACTATTTGAAGCATAGACAGTGTTGAAAGGTCTGGGTTCTTATTAATTTCCCCAGTTGTTTCTTCATCCTCAACATTGACTGAAAGAAAAGAAAATGATATAACGAGTTGGATGAAAAAAAATTGCTTCCCCCAGCACACTCAGTGCCAGGAGGTCACCAATATGAAAACTTAACACATTGTCCTCCATCTTTTTAAAAAGGAAAATACACAGTTTCAGCCAGAAAGGACAGATAAAATACAGGAGCCAACCTTTGTTCGGGTTACTTAATGACTTCTTTACACAGCGAAGAAGTTAATAGCAAATGCAATTACAAATAGTTACAGAACAAGCAACTCCTACCTGGCCACAGCTGCTCTGAAGAATACACTGGCAAAAACCAAACTGAAACTTAACTTACCTAATTCTAGGACATCTTTCATCTGGTCTTCTTTATGGCCAGTGGACGTTGGAGACTTCCTACAAAAAAAGTTAATCAAAACATGAATGACCAAATGTTCACTTTTCATGGGAAATGGTTTTGGAGCACAACGTTTTCCAGTGGCAGAAACCTGAACTCCAGGTTGATGGGGAAGAACCCAGGACAGAGGAAACCCTGGACCTGATGTGGGATTTCAGTCCTGTTTCAACACCAGTTTCAGTTCATTTGTGTGATTCAAAGGATCAGGTCTTAAATAGAATTCACATCCCTCACAGGGCTTGGAATGAGATTAAAGATAGTCATTAAATTGCTAGAAAGATCCAATTAATAGAAGTGGGAATAGGTGTTAAGACTGGCTTCCTTTACCAGGGTAATTTTTAAAAGCAATAATAAGTAGCAGTTCTGCAACTGCTCTCGTGATTTAATTTTGTATTACATAATTAACAGGTTAAAATTCCTATGAATAACAACTGAAAGGACTGAGCATTTAAACTTGGCTGTGAAGTCACAACTGAAACAGAATGTTAGACTTTTGGAGATGAGATGGGCTTATTCTTCCTGTTGAATTCGAACCAAAATGAATTCAGAATCAAGAAAAAATTTCAAATAACTATTTTTAAAAATGGCCTTTTTTTTATCTTTTCTTCCTAAGAGCAATACTGTATAATTGGCCTTTGCTTTGGAAAAAAAGGTATTTCACTGTCAGTCTTTTCATAAATAGTATGGAATCATTTCCTCAGCAACATTCTTTGTATGCACAATAATATTACAGTAACATAATGTGCTGTCATATCACATACTTTCCATTAACTTAATTTCCTTTGCAGTGGATGAAAGACTAATAAACCCAGAACACAGACATACCAGAGTCAGGATTTGCCCAGTTTAAAAGCATTTTGGCACCTCTCTCGCTGATAGTATTTGATACCCCAAGAACAGAAACACTTCCCTTTTTATCTATAAATAAATTAAAGGTTTTATGCAATAAATTGTGGGTGGCCACAATTCAGGAAAGAGGGAATGGAAGTGAATCACCCATGTTCTAGGGACCTGAGGTAAAAATAAAGAGGATGCCCAGGAGGTCAATATTTATGGGAGGACTGAGGGCAAATTTGTACGGTGGCACAAGCAGCACTGAGCTCCCATGAACACAACAATATTTAGAATGGGATGTAAAATTGAACAGAGTTGACTGTTGTATATTTTATAACACAATCAGATCTCTCTTGCTGTTTGCTAACACTGAGTTTCAGCTGAGATTTCTTTTTCCCGTGTACTTGCCAGTATTTTCATCCCTCCGGGCCAGGAAAGGGTCTCAATGACACTAAATTTGCCAATTTAATGTTTTTCAGCCAAGTTATGTCATTTAACTGCACTCAGGCATAGCCAAAAGGCACATTTCTGTTTGGTCTGGGGTTGCACACTGTTCTCCCTTCTTTCCTAGAGAATAATGTGGTTCTTCCAAGGTCAACCCATTTTGATTTAGCTCTGCAAGAGTTCTGAACATCTTTTGAGGTCAGGCTGCGATGGGGTTGGGAGCAACCTGGTCTAGTGGAAAATGTCCCTGATGGTCTTTAAGGTCCCTTCCAACCCAAATCATTCTGTGATTCTGCAATTCTGAGACTTAATGCAGCACTAGAGGTTACAGCTCCCTCTCTGGCCTCAGTTCCTGTTGTTTGGATATCCTACAGATACTGTACAGATATCTCTGTGCTTTATTAGATGTCCTGGACACCTCAGGGTCCCAAATAGCTCTGTATGCCTGTGTTTATGCACATGGATCACTCCCTACATCAAACCAGCACCCCTGACTCACTGCTGCCCCAAACACTTCTCCTTGGCAGTGTTTCACCTGAAGAGATGTATAAATGAAGATCCAGTCAGCCATGCCACAATTCACATATGGCACCAGTTTCTGTAACATTGCTGCTTTCTGGAAGTCCAAAAGATGTTGGATCCACACCCATCCCAGGAAGAACCAAGCCCAGTGTGCAAAGTGCCTTTGAATTCCCAAGGCTGGGAATTCCCATCAAGCTGAGGAAAGCACTGACATCCAAGATTAATGCCGAGTGCTTTCTGGTTTAAGTGGGGTATTTTTGCAGGTGTAGGTTCCCTGCTTAAGGAGAATTTGTGTTTCCCAAAACAGTCAGGACATTTATTGCAATTTCCATGTCAGCAGATGGTTACTGTGCCAGGAAAATTTATTGTACATGTAAAACCATACGGTGAGAACACTTAGGAAGGCGGAAGTCATTTGTCACAGCAGGAAAAAATGGGACAGGAAGAAAATATGTTCATTCTAAACATACTATACAGTACTTTCTCTAAATATTTGAACATTCCTATCTGACCTTCGTGAATTGCAGAAAACTCAATTTACACAGAGGGGCTGAACTCTCAGAGAAAGAGCTTTTGGCACAATAATGCACGTACATTCCACTATTTCCTATTTATACCAACATACACAAGAGGGCAAATAAAAGGGCTTAAAAAATAAGCACTGGACATCACTGGCTTTAAGGTGACTGTTGTGGTAAAACTTGTTTTCACTGCCTGATTCCACCAGCTTTTCTACTGGAAGTGTATCTCTTATGCCATATACAGGCATATCCAGTGTTCTTGGTATAGTAAGATCTGGAGAGAAGGTAAGGAAAAAATAACCTCTATTCCTATTTGCAAAAGGGCAAAAAAGGCCATTCTATGTGGTGCAGCTTGTCACTGCTTTGGGGCACAATTATAAATCCAGAATTGTTAAAAGCAATTGTAAAGATGCAAAGGACAGGAACACAATCAATGCCAGGCAATATATTTCTATGGGAAAAGACCTCATCGAGGAGATTCAATATAAATTCTGCCACGTTTGCAAGTCTGGTTGGCAAAGGTACCAGAGGTCATACACTTAATTTCTCCAAATTTCCTCTTCGGTGAAGACCTGCATCTGATTTGATTTGCATATTAGCAGTTTGAAAAGTTAATCTATGAACATTTGTGAACATTGGCAGATGGGAAACAGGTAAATTAAAAACTTGCCATTGAAAAGGTCATCGCTAATAGAACTACATGTTTTTTAACACAAATACAGAAAGCTCTTCCATTGACTGTGAATGCATATTCCTCTCCAGCTACAAAAGCAGACCTACTATAAGTGGAGCTTCTTTGTTCATACTGTACTCTACAAAGGTTTTGGGGTGGAACACCCCCACACTGGAACTTTCAAGGACCACAGTACCACTCATGTGAACTGACCATTTTGTTTAGCAACTCAGACTGGTTGCCAGCAGAATAAATAAATATCAGTAAAATAAAACAGGAAGATAAAATTCCATTAAATAAAAATGCATAGCAGCTAAGAGACACTAGAGAAGAAGGGTTTCCAGATTTCAACACTCAGCCAATTCCCACCTGTGGAGGTGAATACATCCCTCTGGTCTGCTGACCATGCATAAAGCACCCACTCTGTTTGACTTTGGCCTTCAATCTTTAGGTCATTTATTCTTAGCGATGTGGAATATCTGTGGCCTTCCATTTCCTGTCAGAAACCTCTGATTTTTAACAGCCCAAACCACTGTAACCTGACAGGTATTAGCAAAATAAATTATTTTCCTAAAAGCTAATATCGAGTGTTAAACTGTAAGATAAAGGCTTGCACTGAGGATGGGATAGTTTTCTTATCTCTCTTGTCTCTTATCTCATCTTATTATAATAAAAAGTGAATACAGATAACAGCCTAGGGTGGGCACATGGCATTGCAGGGAGTGATTTGACCTCCTGGTAAAAGAATCTTGGGAAGAATAACACAGAGGAGGACAAAAATCCCTTGTGCTACCTGCAAACAACTGATTGTATTTCAGGTCAGAAGGGATGTTAAAGATCATCCAGTTTTACCCCCTGCCATAGACAGGGACATCTTCCACTAGCCCAGGCTGTTCCAATCCATGTCCAACCTGGCCTTGGACACTTCCAAGGATGGGGCAGCCACAGCTTCTCTGGGCAACCTGTGCCAGAATCTCCCCACCCTCACCGGGAAGAGTTCCTTCCTAATATCCAATCTAAACCTACTCTATTTCAGTTTAAAGCCATTTCCCCTTGTCCTACCACTCCATGCCCCTGTCAGAAGTCCATCTCCAGCTCTTCTGGAGCCCCTTTAGGCACTGAAAGACCACAGTTAAGTTCTCCCCAGAGCCTTCTCTTCTCCAGGCTGAATAAACCCAACCCTCTCAGTTTTTTCTCTTAGGAGACATGCTTCATAGCTCTAATCATCTTCATGGCCTGCTCTGGGCTCATTCCAACAGGTCCATGTCCTTCCTATGCTGACCCCAGAGCTGGATGCAGCACTCCAGGTGGAGTACGTGCTGCTTCCTACCATGTTCCTTTTGGAGCTGGTGTGGAAACAGTGTGAAACTCTACCATTGAAATAGGAGGTCGACTGTCTGCTCCTCCTTTGCATTTGAGAAGATCCGAGGTCCTTCCACGCCTGCATGAACAATGCAAATTCGCAGTTGACCGACTGCATTTCAGGCAATGGGCTGGACCTTTCCAGATTTACATCCTTTCCAAAAATAAAGGAACGATACAGGAGCCATTTGTCATTTCCAGTAATTGCAAAGTGCTCCTTCCTATGGGGTGCTGGAAAAATACTAAAAGGGCAAATGGCAGCCCCACAGATGTTATGGCTGTGGTGCCATAAATCCACTGGCACAACACAAAAGTCACAATAGTTTACAACTTCTATTTTAGCTTCTTTTTTCCGGTCCAAGCATTATGTTATAAAAGGTGTTATGCAACTCCAGATATTTGAAGGTTTTCTCTGCTGAGTGATTTGGCAACTACAAGCTCTGTCTCTTTTCTTTTGATTTTTTTGGGCTGGTCAAACCCCCATTCTCCGAAGATGGCCCTGTTTTGTTTGACAGCCATTCTCTGGATTGCCAATTGCAAGGGTCAAATACAGACTTATTCCCCAGTGTAAGGGAGGCAAAACCCCTCCAGGAGGGTTTGAGTCCTTCTGGGAAGGTGTGAGTGCACTGTACTTAGCCTGCTTCCTGCCCCCAGAGCCACACCAAAGCTCTGATGATGCTTGAGATGATGCCAGGTGTGGCTTAAGGACAACGCCTGGTGCTACGGACACATCCCAGACAAAGGTGGAAGGAAACAGGCAATGGGAATTTACTATTAGGCTGCTCCAACCCCGCATTCCTTTCCATGCTTTTATCTGAAATGTTGCACTCTGACTAAACGCCCGTTTCCTAGAAATGCCACCTTGCCCAAATACATCCTCTTCCTCTGCTAGTGGGAAAAACTGAATTAATTCCTCGGATGTTGCTCACACACACTGAGAATTCTGGCAGATCCTGGAATCACGCAGGGTTTTCAGGCTGATTTTAAACAGGGTCTAGTTTATAACAATATGGCCATGTGAGATCAGAGTTCATCCCACAGAACAGGCTATCAAGGTGCTGAGGGCTTTTAGGAACTGCTCAACACCTCCCAAACTGCCAGGTATTATTTCAGACAAAGCCATCTCCTCTGACACACCAATTTTGCACGTAACACTGAACTATTACAGCCTACGAGGCAAACAATACAGAATTCATTACTCTTAGAAAACCTCCTTTTACACCAAAAAGCCCAGTAGAAAAGACTGGAGCCAACCACAGCTGCGGGGTAAATAATGTACATTACATAACTTTGCTGGAACTATTCTTCCCCTGAGTTGGAAATTCAATTTTAATTTAAAAAATAGTATTAAAACTGGAACAGTGATCAGTATTCCTTACGAAACGTGACTTCTATACATTAACCTTGAACAGGCACTGTATTTTCCTGTTTCAGTGTGTCAGGACTTATCAGTGCAACCCAGAAACCTCCTGGATTGTTTGTGCTCTGCTTTGTTGCTTATGCTGAGTGAGGGAACATCAAATCCTGCTCTGGGCTTGCTGAGAAACTCATGGCCAGCGTCCTCTGCCAAGATCTAATGGATATCAGCACAGCTTGTGGCTGGGAATGATGAAGCACAAAAGTTTGTGAGAGCATCTTTGCAGTTTTAGGCATTCAACCATCCATAATTGACAGGTATTGGCTTGGTCCTCACAAAGAAAATAAACTCCTTCACTCCTGTCAATAACTGAATGAACATTAATCCTTTTAAGAACCATAACATTTTCAAAAGAATATTTTGAAAGAGTTATGGTCCTTATAATATTTATATAATAATATTCTTAAAGTGTCAGATACCTTAAAGAATACAAAAAAATCCCAACCCTGAATATATTTTGAAAGGATTTAAAGGATTTCTTTGAAGAAGATTACTATTTTTTGTCCTCTAAGGATTTGCTATCTCCACAAAAAAAAAGAAGAGTTTTCAGGGACATTTTTCTGGAACATATGACAGAGAAAAGGGAGAATTTTCCAAAACACAATGGGTTCACCTGCACTGACAAGGAGTAAATGGCTTTAGTTGCTTTCTGGAAGCATTTACTCCTTGTCAGTCTTAGAAATACAGGGAGTTGAAGGGAGGCACCTTTTCCATAGCAACACATATTATCAGAAGATGAAAATTACTCATAATTGTCCTGTAAACACCATTTTTTAGTAATTGTCCCATCCCTGGAAGTGTCCAAGGCCAGGTTGGATGGGGCTTGGAGCAACCTGGGACAGTGGAAGGTGTCCCTGCCCATGGCAGGGGGGTTGGAATGAGATGGTCTCTAAGGTCCCTTCCAACCCAAACTATTCTCCAACTCCACGAAAACACACTAAAACACTGAGAGGATATTTTGCCTTCAATATGCTTGAAATTGAAAGCAAGAAGACATGAGCCTGTGATCAACTACAGTGAAAACGTGACAAAGTTGGAGCAGTCCTTAAACACTTGGAGGAAATATAAAACAAACCAATAAAACCTAACAGAAAAACAACAGCAAAAAGTCAGAGCAGGAAAGATAAAAACAGAAGTAGACAATACAAGTTTTAGATATAAAAAATGCCTAAAGGAACATGAAAAATATTTGGAATATTTTAACAGAGGTGACTGTGTAGCAAGAAACAGAAATATCAGTCAAACATCAACTTTAGCTATGGATAACAAGGCAGAAAGCAAGCAAATGCAAGGTGAATATAACAGAAAAATTCCTTATAATAAGGACAGCTAGAAACTGGAATATAGTATCAGGAGAGAAGTGTCACTTAAGTCATTTAGGACTGGATTAGACAAAACCTGGAAAAAGTATTACAGAAAATATATATATAGTAATGATTAATCTGCCATAGAAAGAAATGACCTTAAAAGGTTTTTTCCATCTGTAATTTCTAAGAGTCTCTGAAATATGAGTAATGTTCCACTGAGGAACTTGGTATCTATGGCAATTCCCTAACCCAGCCCTATTTGTGTTAGAATGCAGAGCACTGCTAGAAAAAGGCTTCTTACCAAACAGTGAGTGACATTTTGGGAAGGGGATGCACTAAACTGTGCCCAGCTAAGGAGAACTCAGTTGAGAGACTAATGCAGGAGGAGAAATTCTGGCTGAGCTCACTGGCACTTGCTTTCCTGGTGGCGGAGACGAAATGCATGGGAGATCCTCAGGTTTTGGTTGGAAAAGGGATCTGGAGCCAAGCTACACAGTCATAAACCAGTCCCTCCTGTCTGAAACATCCATCTGTACTGGCAGAGTGCTGGAAGGAAACCACGAGCTCCCAGTCAGTCTGCAGCCAAGGCTGACGGCAAGGCAGAGGAGGGGACGGCAGATGCAACCAGAAGGACCAGATAAGAAGGGTGACCACTGACAATGAAAGGATGAGTGGAGAATCACTTCCCCTCCTTGCTCCTGGGACTGTATTATAGACCTCTGCCTTTGCACAGTGGCACCCACTGCTGTGTCCTTTTGCTCACTAATGGCAGGGGGAAATTTTGGTTCTGACATAACAACATTCCCAATTCTTTGTGCCTTTCTGATAACCATTTGAGTTGCTAAGAACTTGGCAAGATATCCTTAACTTCCAAACCTGATTGCAAAGTCCTTTTGTACCCTTGGGTCTCTGATTCCAGGTTTACACCTTTTTCTCCTTTCACTGTGCCTATTCTAGTTGTTATGCTATTTTGCTTGGAATTGGAGAAATTATACATGAAAACCAGAAGTTCAAGCATCACAGTCAGAAATACTCCTTTGAGGATGAACTATAAACAGCAGCATCAAAATGACCCAGAAGAGGTTTCAAATTCTCCAGTGAAGTGGCACTGAGACACAAATGTCATTGTTAGGTTAAATAAAGCTGCAATGAAGGAGCATGGAGGAATTACTGACATAATTCTATATATATCTGTGAATACTTTTTGTATAACATCCCCATGTCCCAGCATTTAAAGGGTGGCTGCAAAGAAGAGGGAGACTCCCTTCTTGCAAGGAGTCACATGGAAAAGATGAGGGGCCACGGGCACAAATTACTCCTGGGGATACTCCAATTGGACACAAGAGGAAAATTTTTCACAATGAGAGCAATCAGCCATTGGAACAATCTCCCCAGGGAAGTGCTGGATTCCCAAACACTGGACACTTTCAAGATTCAGCTGGACAGGGTGCTGGGTCTCCTTGTCTAGACAGTGCTGTTGCCAAAAGGTTGGACCAGATGGTCCTTGAGGTCCCTTCCAACGTGGTGTTCTGGGATTCTATGGATTGAGAAATTCAGTTAGCTGCTGTTTGCTTACAGCTGAGGATATGTGAAGATTTGCTGCCACCTATATATTGCTTTTTTCCTGGATTAACTGATTCTAAAACAGAAGACATACAGAATCTGGGTAAGTATTTAAACCCTACAGCATGTTATACTTTATGAAGTATCCCCTCATGACATGGAAAAGAATATAATCATGGCATAAAGAACTATCACTGACCCAACAGAACAAAAATTTCTGTCCCTCCTGTAATTACTTCTTTCACTAAAACATGAGTCAAAATACTGTGCATCTGCATTTCCCCAGGATATTTTGTATTCCTGCCCACTCAGTTTCTAGGCATTTATTCAATAACATTCAGCTTGTCTTCTGAAGCAGGGCAGTGGTTTTACTTCAATTTTTTTTCTCCTGTGTACACACACGATGCCTGCACCCTGCAGGCTGCAACAGTACCTTCTGCATGTGAGAAAAGAGAATGAAAAACTAAAGCAAATGGCAGGAAAAATAAGATTTATCTTTAGTTTCCTATGGGAAACAAAACCAGAATTGCAGATGCTGAGAAGAATTAACCAGCTGTGGTTAATCCTACAGAGATTTTCAGCTATTCCTCTAAATACTTGGATTAGCATTTATGTCAGAGGTGTCAGTAATGGAGGATGGAGGAGGATCCAGACTAATATCTGCTTCCACCTCATAATTTCTCATGCCTCAAAATGCTCAGGCACTCTGGGCAGACCCTGAAAGGCTCTCAAACACTGCAGGATTTGGCTGAAGGGACAGAAAAGTCCTGTAGGAGCCAGGCCATGTCTTGTCGAGGTTTCTTTGGAGTCTCACTTCCACTCCCTGCTCCTTCCACTTAACTTGAGGAGGATCAGCAGTCCTGCTGCTCTCTGGGAGTGTTTTCAGGAGCTCAGAGCTCAGCACGAATTCAAATGCTCTGCTGGCTTCAACTCAAACCATCTGGCAGGAATGTCCCCTTAGTCCTCTAGAAATGGATTATGTGGACTCTGCTTAGGAAAGAGCTCCCTCTCCTGCTCTTGCTGAGACCAAACCAGCCCCCTGAAGGAAGGGAACTATTTCAAACCATTTCTGCAGCACTGCAGCACAGGAGCACTGGGGCACCCCCATAGTCCAGCTTCTCCCTTCCAGGTGCCTCCATAAGGTTTGGAAATGTCAGCATGTCCAAGTACAGCTGAGTGAATCACAGAATCATCAAGGCTGGAAAAGATCTCTGAGGTCACTAAGTCTGGAGTTAACCCAGCACTGTGTTCACCACTGAACCCTGCCCCCAAAGGTCACATTCACACAACCCTTTGAACACTTCCAGGGATGGTTAAACTCTGATTGATGATTCCACATGAAGCGTTTCAAAACCCAACCCGAGTAACAGCCCCACTACACAGCCAGCTTGGAGATCTGCCAGTCTGGGTTCTATTGCTTAGGAACCTCCAAAGAAACAAAATCCCATGCCTCCCACTCTTAAATTCTGCACAGGATAAAAAAAATATTAAAAAAAATCAATTAAGAATATAAGATCAAGAAAAATATATATTTGGAGCTCACAGAAGGAGATTCTTCTAAAATTTTTGTATCAATGTGAATTAATGCAGGACAATCAAAACAAATTTAACAAATATTCTTACCTGTGGCCTGACAACCAACTCTCATTTTTCTTGAGGGATCTTTCCCTCTTCTCTCTCCCAGCCCCTAAATGTCTGTGAGGAGCACTCACTTTAAGGCTTTTTTCACTGCTGTCTGTACCAAAGCTCGGAACTGATTTCCTTTCATCTGTCTTGGTCCTCTCTCTGTCAGACAGCAGTTTGGCAATAAAGTCATCTGTATCTTTGGGCATGTTTCGGAGTTTTTCAGAGGCTGAACTCAAGTGTAAGCCTGACATAGCCTTTGATGCAAACTCCACGTTTACTTGTGTTGGAGATCCTTTGCTTTCCTGCAAATCAGTACTTGGGACTCTCAGGTCGTGCTCTTCATGTTCTTCACCCTTGAGCTGTGCTGTGCTGCTGCTGCTCATGCCAGTGGAACGTTTTGAGAGCCTCCTTTTTTGGAGCTCCTACAAATAAGAGCCAGGAAAAGCAGAGATTAAAATTTTACCATCTTTAAATAAACATGAAAAGCAAAGAAAAGCACTGATTTCTGGGCTAAGTGATTTGTTTATTATTAGGAATCAGGTTATAGAGTAAATCAGATTTTTTTTTAAAAAATTGATAATAAATAATACAGACACCCTTAAAATTCACTTAAACTTTGAACAATATTAAAGATTACTTACATAATTAAAAACTGTTTTCTTTTACCCAAGAGCATCAATTAAATACTTCCTAAAACCTTAATTTTGGGGTAATATCCAACTTAAGAAACCAAGACATAAGACATTTGACTGGAAAGACTGCCCACCACAGGTATCTGGTCTTTATTTCCAAATCTAGAGATATTTAGAGAAATTCAGCCAATTAATCTAACTTCCATATCCTCTTCAGTATTATCTAAATGATAAATTTAGAATATTTAAATCTCTCACTATTGCAAGCTTAATTTTACAAAGGGAAAGTCCCTGAATATATGAAAGCAGCACGAAAGAAAAAAAAATAGGCTGGAGTCTTTTAACTGTTTTGAAAACATTTATTGCTGAATGTGATCTGATTTGATCAACTCAGAAACACATTTATAACTGAAAGTAGTTTTCAGTCCCAAACTGCTACTGATTAAAGGGAGGTGGGGGGGGGCTTGAAAAACCTGAGTAAAACAGATATTGTGAAGCTGAAAAAGCAATCTTCCTAGGAAAACGGAAAATCCAATCCATCAAGAGATATCAAGAATGAGAAAGATTTGTCAAGGAATTTGATGACCTAAATCACAGGCATGCAGGGGGTAGTTGGCTGAAACAGTGAATTTCTGATTCAACCAGCACAATTTCCCTAACTTAGCACATCCTTCCAGCCTGCAGATTTAATGGGTTTAGCATGCACGAGTCATTTGAATATTATTTGCAAACTACTTTATTGCAAAGGGTTAGATATAAAATCCATGACAAGCCAAGCATTCTGTAAGTGTTGGGAATCACCTCTGGTGAACTTGCTACTGGTCCAGCCATCATTCCTCTGACAATGAGACCAGACCTGATCTTTGACTTCTCCTTCACTGTGGATTTCAGATCCTCAGAAATTGCTGCTGCTTTTAAATCTTCTTGACTATCTTTTAACTTCTTATCCCCATCACAGGGCAAGTGGCTGCTGTGCATTGTCCCCGTGTGGCATTTCTCACTTCTGTGCTGATGTTTTCTGGATGAAGGGATTTTATCCAGGGGATTCTCAACATCAGATCTACAAGGAAGAAAAATGAAGAGCTTGCAAATCAAAATAATGCACAATTAAGTTAATGAAGATATCTACTTAGCTAAGTAAAGCACTGCTGTTAAATTAAGTTACATTTTATCTAGCAATGGCACTCAAATACAGTCACTTTTCACTTAAACAACTGCATGTAGGTCTTCAGGACATTATTTCAGTGTCACTATTATGTGTCACAACTGGTTATGATATGTGTAACACTTTAATCTCATGCTTGATATGTAACGGATTCAAACTGAAAGAGGGGAAATTTAGGTGAGATATACAGAATAAATTGTTCCCTGGGAGGGTGGGCAGGCCCTGGCACAGGTTGCTCAGAGAAGCTGGGGCTGCCCCATCCCTGGAAGTGCCCAAGGCCAGGCTGGACGGGGCTTGGAGCAACCTGGGCTGGTGGAAGGTGTCCCTGCCCATGGCA
>JAWWMP010000081.1:3058228-3171125 GCA_035047865.1 Dendrocincla tyrannina
ATGGGGCAGCCACAGCTTCTCTGCCCAACCTGTGCCAGGGCCTGCCCACCCTCACAGGGAGGAATTTCTTCCCAATAGCCAATCTAAACCTGTTCTCTAGAATGACCTTGCCCTGTCAATCCATACCCTGGCATCAGCTTGAATGCCTGAAATGTATTATTTTATTGGGAATTAAAATTAAAAAGGCAGGAAGAAGAAGAGACATTAGAAAGACATCTGCATGCAGATTGTATTTATGTAAATGGGCTTGTTTCTGAAAACCAGGTCATGAACGAATTGAGAATTTCATATAAATCCCACAAGAAATGCTTCAGATTTTTAGTTGTTGCTTTTTTCCCCTCTGCTTTCCTCTGTCTTATGTCTTAAGCTGAAGGTATAGAGCAAAATCCTCACAAGCAATTTGCTCTGGATTGTCCATGATAAATGCTGTGATGCTTGGAGTCTGCAAAATAAACAGTAATTTATTGCGCTGATATTAATTAATTGACATCAAAACGCCCATCAAAACATTGCAGTACATTCAGTTGGTTGTAAAATGGGAGAGTCAGATGAGTAAGAATTTGTTAAATATTAACAAAAGAAATCAGAGTTTAGGCAAGTAATTATTTGCTTTAATATAGAAAAGGTGGATAATGAAAATGATTTATGATAATGCTGAGTGAAATCTGAAGGATTTCTTCATTCCTCCTTGCAGTCTGACATTAAAACACTAGAGAGAGCTCATGATTCATGGTTTCTTTTTATCCAGAGACTTATTTAGGGAGCTGAGCCTCCTCGTGTTCTAACCAGAAATAAAAGAGAAACTTGCCTTTTACTCCATATTATAGCAAATTCTTGGGCTAATTAAAGTTGAAGTGCAATTTAATGCAGCATTTCAATAATGTTCTCAGTAATGAATTTACAAAATGCTGGTTTTTACAAATCCTCACCTGCTGCTTATTCAAAACACTTTTTTTTTTGCTTACCATTTCCAGGTGTTGGGAACCCATTTAGCACAGCTTTTCCTTTTTCTCCCCCTCCTGAGAGCAGCACATGATTTTGAGTGTAATGTTAGAATTTTTATCATGCATTTTTGGAATAGCTTGACTGTCGTAGTGGTCCCAACTATTCTAAATTTCCGCTGTGGTTTTTGGGAGCATTTGGATAAATGAACCACAAGCAGGAGCAGCATTTCCGTTCCTTGATTGGATGAGCAGCTCTGGCATGAATAACATACTTGTGTGTGTACAGAGAGTCTCTGGAGCCTCAAATATGCACCCCTGAGATCTCCAAACTAATTTCTTATGAGTATTTCTGCTAAAAAAAAAAAAAAAGGAATGCTTGGATATTTGCTATCTGTCCCAGGCTCCTGCAGGATTCCAAGCCCGGCTGCATCTGTTACACAGTCATTGGAACAAGTTCCAGCCCACACTTTACAAACTTGTTTGGGTTTTGTATCCAGGCTATGTGTGATCAATTTAATTTTATTGAGAGCTGCAGAAAATGGTTAATGTTTGGACTGAGGAACAAGGCTGAAGCTGGCCATGGTCATGTGTGTGCATATGTCAAGAACAACCGTATGGTTTCCATGGTTGCTGTCCTGGCCATTTTTTCAGTCCTCAGACTTGCAACCATCAAAACCAAAGCAATTGTGCTCCATATTTGCACCCCAGCCCTGGAGAATGGCAACTTCCCATGTGGTCTTTTAAAATATGTTTGTTCAGAATTGGATTAGCTGATCCAGACCCTACTGCAGGGTTTGGGGGTAATTCCATGATTTGGAGTACCAGGAGGATAAAATCCTGATGTTTTGTAGGGTAGACCTGTCCAGGTATTCTCTAGTGAAAGGTGTCCCTGCCCACAGCAGGGGAACTGGAACTAGATGATCTTTAAAGTCCCTTCCAGCCCAAACCATTCTATGATTCTATATTTCTAAGACACTGGATATTTTAGAAGGTGAAATACAATCTGCAGTGGACAGATCCAACTAACCCAAACTAAACCTTGCTTCTGTTCTTAAATATACTTTCAATGGCACCCAGGAGACCTTGTTTTGGTTGGATTCTGTCTTAGATTATCAACAGTTCTGATGGTGAGGATACCCATCCATATCTAAAAGAGTTTTAAAACAAAGATTCACAGAAAATGAGTAAGGAGTGAGTTTAGGGAGGTCCACAAAGGGCAAGTGGTTTGGGTTGGAGAAGAATTTACAGCTCCTCTCCATCTCTCATGCATCAGCCTGGGTCACACGGGTTTTGGTGCCCAGGTGAGCCTCAGGAAGAGATGATTGGTTTGGATTTTACCATTTTCCGCACCATTTTCCCCATGTTTTAGAAGAGGCTGAGGGAGGAAGACTCATGGATCCGTAGATTTCAGTGACAGAGGCTTCCCAGCAGTGGGCTGTAGGTGCAGGAGGGCAGAGGACAGCACTGTACTTGCTTCCAGAGAGGTGTCTGTAGCCTCTTTATTTTCTCTCATTGTTTGTGGATGTTCTCAAAGTTTAATCCTTTATTTATTGAGATATGTTTCCCTTCTTATGTTTATGCATGAGCAAAAATCTATTTACTCCAGCGTGGAGAAGGGGCTATAAGGTCACAGTTGTTGCTGATGTGAATGTCAGTTCTTTTGATTGCTCTGTTTTTCAGGGTGTTTATTCCCCTCTAACAATGCTGTTCCTTTTTTGAACAACTGTTCTCATTAGTGTTATGTTCTTTAATGATAATGTCTAATTGTTAGAGCCTCTGCCTCCCCCAATGTTCCCCCAGATGTGTGGGGAGGTTTTGTTTGTGGTTCAGGATTGTTCAGTGAAAACACTCATCAAAGCAGAGGCTTTGAACTGGGAGGTGGAGTGGGAATTAAATAATTGATTACAACAGGAACATTCAATTGAAATTAGGTACAGCTGCATTCAGGAGAATGTGAGGGAAGTAAAAATTATTTTTAATTGTGATTCTGGAGGAAATGTAAGGCTGAATCTTTCCACATCAGACAGGCTGTGATTTCCAGTTAACCTACAATTCAAACATTCAGATGTTAAGAGCATTCATTTTCTATAATATCAAACTTGTATTTTGACTCCAATGTCCATTTTGTTCTTTTTTCCTCCTGTAATGGACAATCTCTGAACTTGAACCCCTTTTAAAATTCAGAGGTATTTAAAATTTGGATTTAAAATGTTTAGTGCCCAAGGGCTGTTCCTACTTCACATGTTCATCTAATTTGAATGAAGACCTTGAGTTCTGTCCAACCATCAAAGGTATTTGAATTTGCTCTTCTGAAGAAACATTTAAATTTTTCACTGGGGGGAAGGGAAAGGTAAAATTCCAATGGAAATTGTATCCTGCCTTTCCAGCAGCCCTAGCAAGCATTTCTCATCCTGTTTCCATTCTTACTGAAAGCACGCCTTCCATATTAGAAGCTTGTTATAAATTACAAATGTCCAGAAGGAAGCTTTAGAAACATTTGGGGCTCTAAAATATTCCTTAGGATCATCACTCAAACTTTATCAAAAATATCTACAGTCTTATGTTCATGTGGTTTTTTTTTTGAGAGAAGCTAATTATAGGTATTAAAACTAGCTGAAGTGCAGGAGTTTGGGGTTTTTTTTCCCTTTTTTTTTCCTTTTTTTTTTTTAGTTTTGGGAAAGGCACAAAGCCAAGATCCTCATTACAGGGTTGCACAGTTTGTTGCCTGTGTAGGCCTAGGGAGCAGATGGAGGGAGATAGAGGGACTCTCTCAAGTAGAGCTGGCTGGGAAACGGGACATCTGCTTTGTGAAAAACAGGGACGTTTTGGAATACGTGTGGATAGTAGTGTGGAGATGGGCATGGGGCTTCCAGGATGGATTGGGGCAGAAAGCAGCTTTCCTGCAGCAGCAGGTTGCACTGTCACAGGCAAACTCTCGGTGATGTCAGATGCTGTGTTTGCAGAGATCTGAACCCGGGAGTTGTTGTCTCAGAGTGACAGAACACTGGGAGGGGGGAAAAAAGGAGAAGTGTGGTTGCATGTGTAATTTGCTTTAAAGCTTTTTTAGTTACTCTTCCCTAGCTTTTACCAGTTTGAGAGAATGATACTTTCAGACTAAAACTTCACAAGGGCTTTCCCATAGGACAAAGGGAAATGGCATTAAGCTGAAGGAGTGCAGGTTTATATTGGATATTAGGAAGCAATTCTTCCCTGTGAGGGTGGGCAGGCCCTGGCACAGGTTGCCCAGAGAGGCTGTGGCTGCCCCTGGATCCCTGGAAGTGTCCAAGGCCAGGATGGAGCAACCTGGGCTGGTGGGAGGTGTCCCTGCCGAAGGCAGAGGAGTTGGAACAGGATGATCTTGAAGGTCCCTTCCAACCCAAACCATTCCATGATTCTCTGAAAACTGAGGAACTCCTGTCCCCAGGTCTCTAATAAATTGTGATTCAGCATTATGTTCATCTCAGTTACACCCACTTGACACTGAAGGAGCTTCCGTGGTCCAGGCACTAGAGACCCTGTTCATGTGGCTTCAGCTTTACAGCCTGAAGGGTCTTGCTTGGGTCAGCCTTGACAGCTCTACTTGACAAGGTTGTAGGAAGGGCAGAATTATAGAATTGTGTCTCTGGAAGGGATCTCTGGAGGTCTCTAGTCTGACCCTGGTTCCAAGCAGGATTCACCTCCAAGTCAGATCATGTGGCTTGAGGTTTTTATCAGCTCAGTGCTGAAAATCCCCAAGGACAGAGATTCCACAAACACTTCAGGCACCTCTCCCAACGCTGCACCAGTCTCTTGCTGAAAAACATGCTCCTTATATCCTGCCAAAATTCCTCTTGCTGCAGTTTGTGTCCATTGCCTCTTGTCCTTTCAGCATTCAACTCTGAGCATGGTCTGGTTTTGTCTTCCCTATAACCTTCCACTGGATAGCTGAAGGCAGAAATTTGATTCCTTGCAATAACCTCTCTAATTTGGTGCAATTGGAATGGAAAAGGAGGATGAATGCAGTCGAAGGAACACTCACCAAATATTCATGGATGTTTCTGAGTGCGGACCCAACAGAGCAGATTCCATCAGCACACCCGTATCCCCCAGCTTAATTCCTCTAAGCAATGCACTTGAGAGAGCGGAATTTTCCTGCCTTTTTCATTTTAACTGTTCTAAATTAGATAATTACTTAGAGCCCTGACAGATTTACAAGAGTAATTGCCTAATTTTATGATGCAGCACTACTGAAAACAAAGATTACTTGATCTAAGTCACGTCTTGGAAAGGAGAGTCTTGCTGAATGCACTTGAGTGACACCTGAGAAATGCACTATCTAAAGCCCAGCTGGTCACTTGGGAAGAACCAGTTTAGTACCTGGCCAGGTCAGCTCCTGGGAAACATCACAGGGAACTGGAAATGCATGAAACATGAGACCCCTCTGCACACAAAGAAGGAAAAAATGTGGAGGACAACTGGGAGGACACAAGTAAGGAGATACAGAATAATGACTGATTGAAAGGCTTTGATGAACCCTTCATGATAGTCAGCATGCTGAGTTCAGTTTCCAACAAACTTATTTTTCCTACTTTTTTTAAAGATCATCTTGTTCCAATCCCCTGCCATGGGCAGGGACACCTTCCACTAGACCAGGTTGCTTCAAACCCTGTCCGACCTCATCCTGAACACTTCTAGGGACAGGACATCCACATCTTCTCTGGACAACAGAAAGGAAAAACAGAAGCTTGTTGCAAAACCAAAAATCATAGAATCATAGAACATGCTGAGTTGAAAAGGGCCCATCAGGATCATCAAGTCCAACTCCTGTCTGTGCACAGGACACCCAAAAAATCACACCATGTGCTTGAGATTGTTGTCCAAATGCTCCTGCAGCTCTGGCAGCCTTGGGGCTGTGCCCACTGCCCTGGGGAGCCTGGTCAGTGACCACCACCCTCTGGGGGAAGAACCTTTTCCTGAGATCCAGCCTAAACTTCCCCTGACTCAGCTTCATGCCATTTCCTTAAGCCCTGTCACTGCTCACAAGAGGGAATAGATGGGTACCTGTCCCTCAACTTCTCTTTGTGAGGATGTTGAAGACCCTGATGAGATCTCCCCTCAGTCTCCTCTTCACCAGCTGGACACACCAAGTGCCCTCAGTGTCCTCACAACCTTCCCCTCCAGACACAGCTGGTCTCCTGTCTTAAAGGAGAGATTGTCTTTATGTTGAAGCGGTGATTAGTAACACCTAGAGTGACAAAACTCTCAGAGTTGCAAAGACCTGTATTATCTGTTTATAGCATAATTTTACTGTGAATTCAAAGTGTCAGCCTCCTGTAAAAGAGGATACAAGATGCTGGTATGTCCAGACTTTAAGATACTGACATTGCAGCTATTTTGTTTCTATTTTCTTTTGTGGTTCCTCTACTCTACCAGTGTTTTTTCAGTACCAGCCATCCCACTGCAAATTGCTATGGCAATAGAAACCAAGCCCAGAAACAGTCCTTCCCAACCATGGAAAGATTTATTTATCCACATTATTCGACTGCATACTTTCTCATGAATATTTTTGGGATATCAGTCCTGGAACAGAACAAATTGAAAAATTGCATTTAATATGAGATATATGGATGACAGGTCCTAGATGCCCAGTCCATCACATTCCACATATTTGAAAAACCAAGGACCCTTCCAGTGACAACAGGCCACTCAGTCCCTGGTGGGATCATTTATTTTTTTGGGGAAACAGGTCGCTCCAGAGTCTACCATACTCATGCAGGACAAGTCTACCCTGTCAATCAACTTGCCTCCCTGTTTTCTATGACCTCTAATTGACCATAGTAGTTAATTCCCAGGCCCTTTAGAAGGGGCAAAAATCAGCTCCTTTGGGACTGAAGCTTGGGTTTGGTTCCTTCCAGGATTTCTCTGATCAGTAAGGACAGGCCTCTGTATCATGTGTCCTCTGATTCACATCTTAGCGACCTCTGGTCAGCTACCCTTTCTTCAGGAGCTTCTCTGAGAGCCTGAGGTTGCTCCCTGCTGTACCTGCATTTAGCTCAGAAGCAGAATTAAGGGTAAAAAAATGCAATCAACCCCCCCCCAGAACACCTTTTGGTGTGCCCAGACTTCCAAATGTTTAAACAGAAGAGTTGCTACTGCTAAAAGGAGGATCCTTCAAATGACGCTGCTGTATTTTAGATGTGCTTCCTCAGCACTGCTCTAAGCCTGTAAATCACCCCTTATTGCCCGACTGCCACTGCTGAACCACAGGTTGAGGCTTCTCTTTCCTTAAAACATCTTACCAGAGTCATCTTTAAAATGCTTTCCATGCATACCTTTGTGTGAAAACAAATAGAACTGAACTAAGCGCAGTAGAGCTCTTCCTTTCCAATTAAATCACCCATGTAATTTATCACTCTTTTATTCACAAACTCATATTTCAACAAGTGATTTTTCATACTATGTTTTAATTAAAGCTGATTTACATCCCCGTGGAAGCTCTTAAAATGAAGTCCTATTATCATAAGTCCATAATCAATCACCTGTAGTGTATGAACAGACCAGTAACTGCAGATTTTTTCCCCCTATTTATTACGAAACACTTGTTAAATTTCCCTTTTTATGAGCAACTCTGTCCTGACAATGAATCTCAGAAATCAATCTGAGTCTAAACACTTGTAATTTACAGCCCAGCCATGGAGCAGTGATGATGGCCTGTATGTTTACTGGAAATTGAATTTATGCCATACTTAAACACACTTTGGGACAAAGAATGGAGTAATTTCATGACTCAATTTTCTACTGGGAGAAATGTTTTCAGGTTTTTTTCTGGGAAGAATGGAGGAAGCTTTCCATGAAGCTTTGAAGGTGTATAGAGTGGAACAAGCAGCTGGTTTTGGGTTGCCATATAAAGTAATATGACCTCTCCATCCAAATTTGATACTCTCATCAAGGAGTGCCATAATCTAAAGGGCAACATCAACTGCATGTCACTGTGCTTGTAGCAAAGCTCCATCAAACAGTAGAAGGAAAGACTTTTTGATAAGTTGATTACTACAAAAGTTCAGTAACTTCCTGAGTGAGTGTTTCCTCATTGTATTGTTGAGTTGCTGATAAATCCACTGAAAGAACATTCCTGCCTCCAGCAATGGAAATTAAGAAAATAGAAATCACTGTCATATTCATGGCAACAAATATCCCTCCTGTTCTGCCTCCAGCATTACTGGACCTGGGCAAGCTATTTGGAGATGCAGTCCTGTTCATTGACCATTGCTCTTGGTTTGTCACCTTCTCTGAAAGATGTCCATAGGTAGTAACTTCTAATGAATTATTCAGTCGGCTTCTCACCTTCTGCACTGCCCTCAGGTAGGTTACCTGAGGTGCTGGTGGCCTGAAGGCAGCTGGATCATCCCCATGTGTGATAACCATGTCACAGTCATGGGCCAGTGAAGGCTTTGGACTTCCCAGTCCCATGAAAGGCTTTAACCTACCCTTTCCTTCTTTTCCCTGGTTGAATGATCCAGAGGGAGGGAAAGGTGAAACTACTGAGTCACCAAGACAGTAGAGAGGTGCACAAAACAGTGGCACAAAGTGTGGGCTCTTTTAATTTCTGTTGCCTAGGTCATGTATCAGATGCCAGCTGCAGTTGCTCCTTAAAACTTGAAAATATGTCATTTTTATATTCCTGATATCTGTAATATCATTAACCTGGTGAAAGGTTTAGCCATAGAATATGCTGCAAAATTCTGATCCTGTGTCCTCTTATTTCAGCACTTCTAGGGCTCTTGGTGAGATAATTATATCTAGTTTGTAGGCCAGGTGAAGCCAGGTCCTACCTCCTGTTTCATTGTACTCCAAACACAATATTTCTGGCTCAGGCTCATTTTTTGGATGCTTTTTGTATTGCACTGGCATTGACTGAAATTCTTTCCATTGCTTTTTTTCATCACCACAATAAATTGACAGTAATGTGAAGACGGAAGAGGCAGTATGATTCCAGGAGAAAAGCTAATCTGGCCATATGTGCCAGAGACTGTCAAGTGTTTTGAGAGAATTATGAATATTTTTGTGGAAAAGTAGCAATTTATCGTTCAAAGTTGTTCCAGGGGAGGCTTAGATGGGAATCAAACACTGGAACAGGCTTCCTAGAGAGGTGGTTGATGCTCCAAGACTGTCAGTGTCAGCCCTTAACATGACTTTTGGTGGGCCCTGAATTGGTCATAGTTGGATTCCAAATGACTTCTTCCAAATGAGTATTCCATTCTGTTCTATAATTTATACAACAGTATTTTTAATGTCATTCGGAAAAGGTAATGTTTTGTTAATCAGAGAATGGTTTGGGTTGGAAGGGACCTTCAAAATCATCCCATTCCAACCCCTCTGCCATGGGCAGGGACACCTCCCACTAGCCCAGGTTGCTCCAAGCTCCTTCCAACCTGGCCTTGGACATTTCCAGGGATAGGGCAGCCACAGCTTCTCTGGGCAACCTGTGCCAGGGCCTCCTCATCCTCATAGTGGAGAATTTCTTCCTCATATCTAATATGAACCTGCCCCGTTGCAGTTTGATGCCATCTCCCTTTGTCTTGTCACTACATGTCCTTGTAAAAAATCCTGCTTCATTTTCTTTCCATTTCCAATCTGTTTATCCATAATAGGATTACATGATTTGGAACATGATGCAGAAAAGAGATCTGAGGCCTTTAACAGTCCAGGGTCTGTTAGAATCTGAAAATTGCTGTTCCCAGTGCTGGTGCAGAACACCAGCTCTATTTCCAGCTTCCAGAGAACCTGCATGAGAGGGAAACACTACAGATGCTCTGACAGCAGAAGAGCTCTTCTCAGAGCTGAGCCTTCCTTAAAGCAGGATAACATGAACAGAAGAGATTAAAATCATGTTGAATATTATTCTTTTTTCTTATAACTTTCTACTTACAAACCACTTCTGGTTCGCCTTTGGGATGAAGTCAACAGAGCATGTTGAGAGTGTGCAGGAACTTGCTCTTCCCATCCTCAAAACACACACAAAAAAACAACCAAACGAAAAAACCCATGGAAATGCAGAAAGCAGCATCTACCCAGGGGCTGATACTTGCATTTTTCAGCTGTTGTAGAAATGTGCCAAAAAGATGCTGTGCAGCCTAATTGAGGGCAATTCATTTACCATGTGTAAATAGTCCTGCCCATAGAGTCAGCTGGGTGGGCTTGGAGGGCTGAGGCTGGACAGGAACCAGCCTGTGCTGCAGCTTTCTTTGGCTGCTTTTCTGATCTAATGAATGAAATAACGTAGTCAAAGGCTGTGGTTGTAGGCTGGTGAGTGACAGCTTGCCAAGCATACTGTAATTGTAATTAAGACACAAAAGGCAGTAAAACTGTAGGTAATTACATCATGTGCAACATGGCTTAATTGTTCCCTGCAAGAGCCAGAGGAAATTTGCCATGTGAAGTGTTGTTTCCTTGGGTTGGAGATCCAGCCAGGTATTCCTTTTGTCCTCAAAATATCATATTCTAATCCCCTCAAGTGGTGATGGGTCAGAGAGCAGTGACTCCTCTGGGGAAAATCATATTTTTGAGATGCATTTCTGTGCCCTGATACACTCAGAAAATGATCACCAGCCTCTGTCCTAAAACCCATGTGATAAAACATCCATTTTCCAATATTTTAATTGGGTCAGTCATTAGCAAGTCTTGCTTTGGTTGAGGGTGAATTACCAGAACTCTGTTTTCTCTTCTGAACTGTGTCCCTCCTTCATGTGATATATTTCCTGTGACTGCTGTTCTGCTTTGTGTTGACCTTGGCAGCCTGAAAGCAAACAGCAACTTTGTTTTGCTACTGCAAGTCCCATAGTTGATCTTGTCAGTAAAAACCGTGCAAGTAGTTGGTTTATAACAAGATAAAAGAATTGCTAATAGAGAGTCCCAGGAGTTAAGCATCTATTGCCACGGGGCAGGAACCAGAGGAAGGTGTTTTATGACTTGTAGCTGCTTCCCGAGTCCATGTTTTTACAGTGAGAAGAATCCAAGTACCTGTCTCCTACAATGTGATGAGATATAACCCTGCCGGATGCAAGGAAAAGGGTTGCTTGGCTCTTAAAACCCTTTCCAGAGTTAAGCCTATGGCTCTAAGTTACTACCTATCATTTATTATTCGTTTTATTATTATTGTTGTTGGTTTTGCATTGTTGTTGTTGTTAGCACAAGCAGCTTTAGCTGCATCCCAATGCCAGAGGAAGATTACTGACTGGACAGGGCATTTTTATCCAGACCAAATGCTGGAGCTGGTCACCAGAAGTTGACCTCAGACTAAGCGTGTGCTATTAATAAAATATTCATATTTCTGCTGGTATTGGGGGAAAAAAGATTGTGGCCAGGAGCCAGAACACCACTTCCTTACAAATTAGATAATGCAAGTCCATGTGCAGTTGTGTGTGAAGTGCAACAGCAGACAGGCAGTCTGACCTCAACTCCAGGGACAGGGAGAGCAAAAGGAGGAAGATTGGGATACTCATGCCTGTAATTCCATCTTGCTTAACTCAAAACCAGCCCCTGTGCCAGAAGGGTGCCAGCTAAGTGCATTATGGTGTAACCCTGGTTACATCAGGAGCAGACCCTGCAGCTCCCCTCAGAGTGTTCATTTTCATGGTCGTCGTCTCTGCAGGATTTAACTGTAACTTGGAACCACAAGTGATCAACTCAGAGGAGAGAATTATTTTTAATTAGCTGTAATTGAATTTGGAAAGGATTACATCAGTGGTCTGAGATGATGAATCACTCGGAGCAGCTAATTTCTCTGCTCTCCTGACTCAGTTATCAGAATCTGCCTTCCTCTCTCTGCTACTTTTTTATAATAATTGAGACTGGGACGATGGAGAATTTCCAATCTCTGCCCTGGTGAGAAGCTCCAGGAGCGCCTGACACAGAAAACAGTCTCTGTCACAGGAACTGTGTTCTCATTCCTGATGTTTTGTTATTTGGTGTGAAAACTGCCCAGACAGGGAATTGCCTGCCCTGTGGAGCTGCAGCTGAGCACAAGGATCACAAGGGGAGCTGGAGGAGGTGGTAGTGAGTCAACTGAAAAAGTAAAAACAAGAATAAAGCAGCCTCAGAAGCAATGACTTAAATACAAAGTCTCTCTCCTTGGGACCTGCACTTCTTTATCACCCTCTCAAATGGTGACATGGCACAGTGGACTAGAAATTGTTCGATTTGGTTTCCCTGGTGGAACAGTTCTCAGGGCTGCATCAGAACATGTTATAGAGGATTACCCTCCCTTGCCCTTCTGATGACTTTTCAGTGAGAAAAAAAGAGGAAAAGGCAGGTGCAGAAACAAAAATCTATTAAATTAAGATTCTGCTAGCCCGCAGTTTGCTGGAGCACAGCAGAATGCACCCTGCACCACTTCATTCCCTGGAGCTTGGGCAGGATGCACAAAGATGCTCCTCAGCCCTGTCCAGGGGCTGCAAAGGTCACTATTGACCTCTTTCTCTCTCCACTTGCCATTGTTTGAGCCCTTCCACTCTGCTGTGCTCTCAGCCAGGCACCCCTTGGGTGCCGTGTGGCTCCATCTCCCCAAACCCATCAGTTTTCTGCACTAGTCAGTCTCTGGGAGGCTGGGCAGGCCACGGGAGGCTTCAGAAAATAGCTCTCCACCCAAGTGGCAGTGTGAGATTGTTTTTCACACTAAGTGGAGTGTGAATGCATCCCTGTGCAGGGGAAGTGGGGGAGAAGGATCAGTCACCTCAGCTCGCCTCCCTGTGCCTTGTGCTCAAAATAAACAGCCATAGAATCATAGAACACGCTGAGTTGGAAGGGACCCATCAGGATCATCAAGTCCAACTCCTGTCTGTGCACAGGACACCCAAAAAATCACACCCTGTGCTTGAGAGCATTGTCCAAATGCTCCTGGAGCTCTGGCAGCCTTGGGGCTGTGCCCACTGCCCTGGGGAGCCTGGTCAGTGACAGCCACCCTCTGGGGGAAGAACCTTTTCCTGAGATCAAGCCCAAACTTCCCCTGACTCAGCTTCATGCCATTTCCTTAAGCCCTGTCACTGCTCACAAGAGGGAATAGATGGGTACCTGTCCCTCAACTTCTCTTTGTGAGGATGTTGAAGACCCCAGTGAGGTCTCCCCTCAGTCTCCTCCAGCTGAACACACCAAGTGCCCTCAGTGTCCTCACATGCTTCCCCTCCAGACCCTTCACCATCTTCATTGCCCTCCTTTGGACACTCCCCAATGGCTTCAGATGTTCCTTATATTGTGGTCCCCTCAACTGCCCCAATAGTGCAGGTGAGGCCATGCCAGTGCAGTGCAGAGCGGGACAATCCCCTCCCTCCCCTGATGCCCCCCAGGACAGGGATGTCCCCTCTGGCTCCAGGGCACTGCTGGCTCATGGCTACTGGCCACAATGGCCCTTTCCCAGCACCTGCTTTCCAGCATCTCATTCCCAGTTTGTCTGTACACCCAGGGTTGCCCCATCCCAGGTGCAGAATCTGACACTTTGGGATGTGCTTTCCATGAGGGAATGCTTGGGAAGGCTGTGACACACTGCACGTGGTGCCAAGACTGAGCTGTACCCTCAGAGGTGGTTGTCTCCAGCTGTGTCCTGGCAGAGTTGTTTGGGAGGCTGTGGCTTTCCTTCGCTGTTCCCCCTGGACAATCCCACAGTGCATCCCAGCCTAGGAACGTGCGAAACAGCAGCAGGTTATCCCACACCTTGGGGTGGGAATGCTCTCTTAAAGCATGGAAAGCCTCTCACAGGAAATTTCATTTTTTCATTCTATTATTAGTACTGAAGTTTTTGATAGTAAACAACCACTTAGGTGCACTTTCTGTGCTGTGTAATCTCATGGATCTCATCTCATTTTCAGGAACTCCACTGAAAGCAACCACCTGAAGCAAAACCTTTTCATCCTATCAATTATTTCTTTTGTGAGGCAAAACTACTGTCAGTTCTGTTGTAAACACAAAAACTTGTTCCTTGGAACTTATGAGTTACTGAAATAACATTTTTTAATGTTTTGAAACATCAGGCTTCATCATAGTTACAGCAATTTTCTTTGGCTGTGAAGTTTTTTCTGTCAATACCTTTCATGCACAACAGTGTATGGCCTTTTTTGAGGGGGAGAGAGGCCTTTTTTAAATAAGGGAGATGTTTTTTGTATTAGGTTCTTGACACATCTCATCAGCACAGTGGACAAAAGTGTTGGTGAAAATCTAATCGGATATAGGTGTAAGTGACTGTGAAACTACCCAGGGCAGTGGAGAGCTGTTGGAGCTGGGTAGTCACAGCACTCCAGATGTGTCTCACCAGTGGAATCATTGCATCCTTAAGGTTGGAAAAGACCTCTGAGATCACTGAGTCCGATCATTCATCCAGCACTGCCAGCTCCATCTCTAAACCATGTCCCCAAGTGCCACATCTACACATTTTTTTCACACTTCCAGGGATGGTGTTTCCACCACCTTTCAGGGTAGCCTGTTCCAATGCTTGACCACCCTTCCAGTGAGGAAATTTGGCATATTATCCAAGGTAAACCTCCCCCAGTGGTGACTGAAGGAGAAGGGTCACCTCCCTTAACCTGCTGGTCATACTCCTCCTAGTGCAGTCTGTGATTGTTGGTGGCCCCCAAGACCTCCAGGGCATTTCCTGCAAAGTTGCTTTCCAACTACAGAGTCCCCAGCCCATTCCAGTACACAGAGCTGTTCCCCTCCAGCTGCAGGATTTGGTATTTGCCTTGGCTGAAGTTCATGAGATTCCTCTCTCCTAGTTTCTCCAGCCTGTGGAGAACCCTCTGAATGGCAGCACAGCCACACATCTGGCATATCAGTGGCTCCTCCAAGTCCTGTGTTGTCTGTGAAGCTGCTGAAGGTGCACTCTGTCTCCACATGCAGTCACTAACTAATAGATTAAACAGCAGTGGCCCCAGCATCAATCCCCTGGGATATAACACCAGTGCCTGGTGTCCAGGTGGGCTCGTGCCGTGGATCACAACACTTGGAGCTTGGTAGCTCAGACAGTTTTCAATTAAGGCTCTTCTCATCCTCCTAATGCAGGATGCCAGGACTTCTTTTTATGCATATTTGGCCCTGTTTTCTGGCAGTTGGCATAGAAACCTAAGCTGGAGAATGAGGTTGTGTCTGTGTGGTCAACAGAAGGGTGCACAAGCCCTTGGGAGGAACCGGCACCTCTGCATGGCTTACAAGGAAAGATGATGTTCCCAGCTAAGCACCTGATGTCACATAGGTGAGTGTGGCTGTTCTCATTCTGGGTTTCCATTTTCAGTTCAAAACTAGGGTATAATTTGTTAAAAAACTCCAAGACCCACAAGTTTTTTAAAGCCCAAAGTCCGCCTGCGTGTTAGCAAAGGCAAAGCACTTCTTTGGGATTCAGCTATGGCAGCACCAGCAGCAGTGACTTAATGACATTGGGGACAGAAGTGACTCTTTTTAACTGCCAGCAGTAAATTGTTTCATCCCCAAGTGTGACATTTCTGTGTGGAAATGCATGTTTCCTGCATATTTCGTATCTTGATTTAATATGAGTATTATCACAGTCACATTATACATATGAACTACTTGTGGTATTAGTTTTTAAAAAAGGACACTTTAATTATGTTTATGTGGTCAAGTGAGATGTTAATGTTCAACTAAGCAGAGTTTTCTTGATGCCATGTGGACCTTCATTCTGCTGTAGGGCTGGTGAGTCACTTTGAGTAGATATAGTAAATGCAGCTGTAGGAAATGAAAGACTGGATTTGCATCAGGGGGTAGATTAGATATTCTCCTTTAGAGACCCTAAATAGAGTTGCTTAAACCATTCTGATAAAGGAGATAATAATCAGATTTTTAGTACAGTTCTGAGGAAATAGGTTGTTAGAACTCAAATTTCAGTAAAATTTTACCACTGTGAGATGAGATGGCTCTCAGGTTGTATTAAAATGAAAAAGAAAAAAAAAAAAGGTGGGGAAAAACATAATTCTTGCAAGCATGAATTTGTGGCCAATTTCTGATCAAACCTGGAAGATCAAATTTCAGGCTGCTTGAGAACAATGACTACAAAGAGGAGACAAAATTACCAGGACTAATGGGCAGGATTAGCACCTAATCAGTTCTAAACTCTTCCTCTGCTATTCCAGGCCTCCTGAGAACTTAAGAGAATCAGTGGCTGTTCAGAGTCACTCAGCAAAGCTGTTCCTTCCTGCAGAAGACTTTGGGATGAGGCTGTGGCCAGGGGTGAGCAGCACTGGTGGAGGGACATCTCCAGGGCTGGGATGGGGAGCAGTCTGTGTGTTGTGGCTGAAGTGCTGCTGTTGGACACCTTCATGTATTATATGAAGGCTTCAGGCTGTAAGAGGGGGAGTTTTCTGTCTGAATTGAGCAAAAATAGGCTAAAAAGCTTTACCAGGTTGGCATTAAGGACAAACAGCCTGAAGGTGTGCTCCAAAGAGACCAAAGATGTCTGGACTCCATTCTCGGCTTGCAGATAGATTTTTTCCTTTTGCAGAAGCCTTTTAGTCACTTTGCCCCTCAAGTCTTCCAATATAAAACAAGAATAGCTGTCCATGTCTCACTCTCCTTGACTCTTTTCCACTCAGTTTGCAAACTTGTGGCACCAAGCTGTTCTCCAAAGGATGCTACAGCAACTACAGCAACAAAGCCCCATCTCATCAAGACCCCTGATGCTGACATAATTAACAGAATTAATTGCTATTTCCATCCTTCCCTGGAAATGTTTCATTTTGCAGCACACTTTGGAGGGGACCTTCAGCCAGCGGCAGTGGCAGTGCTGGTTCCTTTGTCTCATCTTTTTGTTAATTGTGTCAGTTGTGACCAAATTTGTTTTGCTTCAAAAGAGATTTTGCCAAGCCGTGTGACTTGGGGCACCAGTACTCGGTGTAAAACCAAGTATACAGGGTGAAAAACCTTCAGGATTTTGTTGAATGAGCATGTAAATGGGAAATCTTTTCCTTTCAGGGAAAATGCGCTATTTATTGCAAAGAAATTTCCAAGTAGCTCTAGCAGCAGTTGTTGAAGAATTTTTTGAAGGGCCAGTGTTACCTCCGTGCTCTTGGTGCTGATAAATCAGCCTTTTTACTATGAACTACACTGGACAGACACAGAAGAAGTGATGCAAATTCCAAGTAATATAATCCCAGCAAGGAAGGTTAAATACCTGGTAAATACTTAGAAAATGGGATAAGAATCAAAATGCAGTGACTTTGTCTTCAATAGATGTGTGCAATTTTGCCTTAGTAGCAAGAATACTTGTTGATCCTGAGCTTCCCTGAATTTCATTTCTCCCAAGGAGGTATCCAAATATACATGTTAAAAATTGCTTCTTCACTGAAAGAGAATGTATTCATGGCTCTAACAAAATGTGGGTTGAGTATAATTTCTTGTTCTTACCTAAAAATTACTCAGAGAGAAGAAAATTAAATCCACTTCTCCTGCAAGAACAGGCTGAGAGAGTTGGGGGTTTTCAGCATGGAGAAGAGAAGGCTCCAGGGAGACCTCAGAGCCCCTTCCAGAGCCTAAAGGGGCTACAGGAGAGCTGGAGAGGGACTTGGGACAAGTGCATGGAATGAGGGGGTGAGAGGGAATGACTTCAAACTAAAAGAGGAGAGATCTAGATTAGATATTAGGAAGAAATTCTTCCCTGTGAGGGTGGGCAGGCTCTGGCACAGGTTGCCCAGAGAAGCTGCAGCTGCCCCATCCCTGGAAGTGTCCAAGGCCAGGTTGGACAGGGCTTGGAGCAACCTGAGCTGGGGGAAGGTGTCCCTGCCCATGGCAGGAGGTGGAATGAGATGGTCTTTAAAGTCACCTTCAACCCAAGCCATTGTGGCAGGGAAAGAGCACAAAATTCAAAAGGCAAGCCAGACTGGTTTTATCAGTGTTCCTGGGGAAAAGCACTGGTGCTGAAGCAAAGGACAGGACAGGTGTGGGCCACATGGGCCACTCTTCCAAGAGCAGCCCGCTGCAGTTACAAAATTAGGAGCTTTAGACTAGAAGTCAAGCTTCCTCAGGGTTCAGACTTGCCAGTCTTTCACAGCAGTCCCACTGTATGGTGCTTTTGGGTCATGGTGTGTCCAGACCCAGATGTTCATTCAACCTTACCCTAATTATGTGAATAAATTTAAGCCCATGTGCACCTCCAGGTGGTTCCTCACTTCTGTCAGATATAGGATCTCAGCTGTCTATTGTGCATTATTCTTTTACTTTGCACATGTTTCTCATCCATTTCTGTTCTTAAAAAGTAATACTGGGCACTTCCAGCTGAAGGCATATGTGAAGTTCATGAACTTACACAAAAAGTAGGAAAGAAAGTTAAGAATCCGGATGATGATCGGGAAGTTGCTGAAGTGAAATTTGGGAAATGGAGCTAATTCTTGATCTAATCCTGCCAGCAATGACTGTGGAGAGGAACCCCCTAACTCTGCAATAAGGATGGTGTATCTTTCCTTTTAGCTGGAGTCTGTCTTATTAATGCACTTTGGTGTTCATAAAAGCTCAACCTCCCAGCCGTGCTGCAGCCTTGGCACATCTGTGGTTGTCTTTGGTAAAATGATGAAACCATTTTGGTTGGCAGTGACCCCCAGAACCCCTATCCCCAAACCTTGCCCAGAGCAGAGCTTTTAGTGCAGCTCTGACAAGCTCCAGCGATGGATCTGTGGTTGAACATTGCAACAGGTTGCAACAGGAGGTTCTGGAGTCTCTGTGCTTAGAAATCTTCAAAACTCATCTGGACATGGTCCTGTACAACCTGCTCTCACTGACCCTGCTTAAGCAAGGCAGTTGGGCTAGAAGGTGTTGAGAAGTCCCTGCCAAAACCCCAGTCAGTCTGTGATTCTGTGAGATCACACAGCCCCTCAGAGCCCTGTTCCCACAGTTCACCACTGTAGTGGCAGATCAGTTCTCATTCTCCAGATGGGAATTTCTCTTCCTTCGCCTTGTAGCTGCTGTTTCATGTCCTTCTGCTGTGGCTTGCTGAGCAGTCTGCCTCCTGGTCTCTATTTTCTAATCCTTAATTGTTAAAATAAGTCAGTTAGATCCCACTTGGCCTTCTCCAGGCTGGACAAGCTCTTTCAGGCTCTTTCATTCTCCTTGATGTGGCAGACCCCAGAACCACCTTCATGGCCCTCCACTGGCCTCACTCAAATTTGTCAACATCTTGCTTGTGCAGCAAGACCCACACAGCATTCCAGATGTGCCCTCACAAGTGCCCTCACATGGAAATAAATAGCAATTTCCCACAGCATTCCCCAAACAGCCAGTGTGTTACCTGAACATCGTTTGCTGTCAGCAAACCTGTCAAATCTTGCCTACAGTCTAAAATGCAAGTTCAGAGGTGGTTGAAGTGAGGTGAAATTAATCTCCATCTACAACTTAAAAGGTATAATTGGTGCTGCACTGGGTCCAGTTTCTCCTCAATAACTCTGGCATCTTTCTGGATGTGCAATGTTCACCTGACACACATGTGCAGCCCTAAGCAAAATCTGGCTGCTTTCCTGTGACAGCTGGTAAAAAACTCATATATGCAGAAAACTTGGGTATAATGTTGGCATAAGAAAACAACGGGGACTCTCATATAGGAGGAAATTGGTTCCACTTACAAGCAAGGCCATTTGTAGCACATCTGGAGGGAGAAGAAAGGGTAATTTATTGAGTTATTTTATTATTATTATTGTTATTCCTACTATTGCTACTACTTATTTGGCTGTATCACAGTGTTCATTTTTACTCTGCACACCGGAGCCACTCACTGTTTTTTACCTACACCTCATAGTTGTTCCTACAACCCACTTTGCCTGGGATGCACCTGCTTTACTTGTCCTGCCCCAAAAGTGGGGGTGTTTGTAAGAGAAAGGGAAGAGCTGCAGAGGGGAAATGGCTAGATTTGAGAAAGCCAAGCTTGCCAGACAAAGTAAGTCTTCATATCAATTCTGGTATTTCAGGAGGGAACATGTTTGGAAACAGTTCAGATTTTTCCAGCTGGAAAGAATAGCTGCTGAGTTCCTGCAGGAATGAATTCACCAGCACAGCTTCCCTCCAGTGACTCACTGCCCAGTGCTCTGATTAAACACAGGGCTTGTGGAGCGATCAAACCAACCTGAAGAGAAGTGGGGGACGCTAAATGCCAGCAGATCATGGGAATTTTTGTGTCTTCCCACTATCTAGGAGGATTGGTTTCTAACTCGGGGGCTTTATTACAGGTGGCTGCAAGCTCCCTGGTTCCATTGCTCAGACAGAGGAGTTACTTGTCCTCATCCAGAGATGGAAAACGAGAATGAAAGTGGTTTTGTGTTTTATTTCCTGAAATCCCAGAACCCCAGAGTGGTTTTGGTTGGAAAGGACCCTAAGGAGCAGGTAGTTTCAGCCCCCTGCCATGGGCAGGGACACCTTCCACTAGCTCAGGTTGCTCCAACCTGGCCCTGGACACTTCCAGGGATGGGGCAGCCACAGCTTCTTTGGGCAACCTGTGCCAGGGCCTGCCCACCCTCACAGGGAAGAATTTCTCCCTAATATATCCAATCTAATTCTACCCTGTTTCAGCTTAAACCCATTAATCGTTAATCAAAGTGATGAGGAGGTCTGCTATTTCAAAATGCACTTAATTCATTGAATTATGAAATGGAAGCAATGCACATCCAATATTGCAGTATTTACCTGGTGCAGTGGTAATGGGGCCTGCTGACAAAAGCTGGAGGCTCCTCCCAACATAAAAATTAAAGTTTAAAAGCTTTTTTCCTGCATCTGTCCCTTCAGGAGGAGATGTTAGATTAGCCCATGGGGCAAATGTGCTAGAATACCATTGCAGAAGATAACACAGAAAAGAAACCCCTTGAGTTACTGACAGTCTGGACCTCTGGGCAAGCAGGTTCCTCAAAGGGCTGCCTGTGTGGTTCAGGCTCTTGGGGTCACACGAGGATTTTCTAACACATAAGAACCTGCTGGGGACATTGGCATATTTCCAACATTTATTTGGAGTTCAGAACTCAGAAGGTATGTAGAGGACTAAAGAGGCATTTATTTTCCCACCACACATCCACTACACACCGACACAAGTTCCCAAGACTCATTTCACTATCTGCCACCTCCACACATCAGTTTTAGACCTAGAACTTGTGAAAGATCATCAAAGATGCCTCCTAGAAGGCAGACCTTGGCTTCCCTGTCACTTCTTTGTTCTTCAAGAGTGGAAAAAATCCGGTCTCAAACACCCCCAGATTCCAATGGTATTTCATCCCTGCTGACTGCTTAGAGGAAAACAGGCTCCTATGGATTTGGCTGGAGCTGAATTTGTCTGTCATTAAGTCTGGATCTGCCCAGAGGCATCTATGGCACTTTAGATTGCAGAGCTCGTTTTTGTCACAGCTTATTTATTCAGAGATTGGCCCTGAAAGTAAGGCTAACTGATTAGGAATGGGTTTAAGTACTTATCCATTAGAAAGAGGAATTAAAATGGAATGGTATGGTGTTCTCAGATGTGTAAATTATATAAAGCTAGAAAATTCTGCAGCCCTTGATGTAGAAATAATGAAAGATTAAGAAACACTTAGGACAGACACAGTGTACTGCAGGGATGCATTAACATGAAATATGAAGGACCCGATAATCAGCTGACAAACCTAGACAGAGCTCCAGTGGGGTTTGGGGAGGTGCTTCCATCAGCTGAGAGCCAAATCAGGTCTGGCAGAGGCTGGGAGAGAGGTTTTGTAGCCAGGAGGTATCTGAGAGGCCACGCTGGTTGATGGTTAAAGCAGTAGACTCAACCCTCCAGTCATCCATTCTGGTTGTGGCTCTTCCAAGAGCAGGGTGGGAGATCCTGCACAAAGCAATAGTGTGGATCAAAAGGTGACACTCATTGCTTCAGACTTGTCTTTGACTTCTCCTGATAAAAAAACAGGATATCAAAATTAAATAACATTATAATCTATGTACCATACCCTGTGAACTTCTACAAAACTTCACATTGCTCTTCATAAATATTATATGTGTACCTTAAACACTTGCTGTGTTTCTAAAATTTATGGTGAAAATGGGATAAGACTGAACAATTTCAGGGAGCAGGGCTCTTGTAATTAGGAAAACTCCAAAAGATTTAAAATCTCTGAATTCATCAGACTCTCTTCTCACGTCAGACTGTGTGTTTTGGGCAGTTCTGTACTTACTGACAGTGCAAAACTGATATGATATTGAAGAGCTCAAATGAGGGTTTGTTTAATTATGGTTTGGGGGTTTTTATTTGGGTTTTTTTATGGAACCTGTGGTTGCTCTTACCATAACCTAAACCCACCATGACATTTCTAAATGCACTCCAGCAAAATAATCCTCCTGCTGACTTAAAGCCAAGCTCAGGTAATCCTAATTAACCCTAATTAACCCTGTTATCAGAACCACAGAGCACTGCCCTGTGGTGACCCAAGCCCTAATTTTTTTTTTTTTGTAGCAGCTTCAAGTCAGCTGCCGGGAGTAACTTTAGTTCCCATCTATCAAAGGTGAAATAGCAGCCCTCTGCCCTTGGCTTTTTGGCTCCTCAGCTGTGCGTGGATTGGAGCCAAAGGTAACAAATGGAAAGATCTGAGCCAGGAAATAAACACAAAACAGGCCCTGCTGTTGCTACAGGGGGGGAAGAGGTGCTCGGCCATCCCAGCTATGTATGATGCAATGGCACTGCCAGGGACAGCACCCGAGCTGCCAGGGCTGCTTTTGGGACTGGGCTGGGTGTCTGCCCAGAGGGCCAGGTTTGTGGCAGTGGACAGTGACCATCAGCCTCAAAGGACAGCCACGAGCTGCCCACTGTGCCAACCTTCTCACATCACCATCAGCAGGCTCTGTGCTCTTTAGGAGCTGACAGCCACTCTGATACGACCATCTGTCCGAGGGGAGTGAGGTGGCACATCAGCTGCTGGGGGGACTTTGCCTGTGGCTGTGGTTGGTGAAACTGGGAATGACCACTGGCAGGAGGGAGCAGGACGACCCTGGGTGAGGGTGGAAATGGTGTTGGGAGGAGGGTGTCAGTGTTGGCAGGGAAACGTGCTCCCAGGGAAAGGAGCTCTAAGCCAGCTGAGCCTCGCCAGGGGCAGGTGGCTCTGTCCATGGTGGTGATATGTGCAGCTAATTAAGCAGGAGGGTTTTGCCATCATGGGCAGAAACACTGACATGAAAAGTGCTCTGCTGATGGGAATGAGCAGGTCAAAACCCAATAGATGCCCTTTTTTGTTTGTTCTAGGAAGTGGTTGTTAATGCTGACAGACAGTCAGTCTTTGTGGCATGGCTTCAGCTGATCTCCACTCCTAAGCCACTCTGACCTCCTGCCCTCATCTTATCCTGCTGTTTTCTGTGCATATTTCATCTGGACGTGTTCTTACAATTTGCCTGCATCCTTTAATAGCCCTCTTTTTAATTCTTTATTCCCTATACGTCTCTTATTTTCTCATTATTCTCCTTTGTAATGCTCTTTTTATTGAAGGACTATTGTAAGAGTGACTAATTATATTTTTTGAGCAAAAACAGGTAATGGAAGAAATGGGGTCACAATAAAGATATTGTGGAACTCTTTTTCCAAACTCAAGAAGATGGACCTGGAATATCTATCCTGACCTAATGATGTCAGGTAGTGCTGAATGTCTCTTTTTGGCTGTAGTCACAGTGCTCAGAGCTCTAGGTCATGCTTACACTGGTTCAGAACATGCAAGCCAGTGTTGGATTCATGTTTGGCTTGGGGGGTTGGAACGAGATGATCTTTAAAGTGTCTTCCACCCCAAACCAGTCCATGATTCTTTGAACCAAGCCTTAAGCATGACGTTAATCTGGATTTCTGAACTGCAGAAAGATCTGCTCTTTTCCAAGACTTGCTGATTTTTCAAGACGAAGGTCACTGGCCTGGGCTGGGTTGCAGAACCAGCAGTTTGCCCAGAAGGCTAAATCCAGGCCAAGGTACAGCATGTCCTTCCCCACAGGGACGGATACAAAGGGCCAGATTATGACTTTGGAAGGCCATTTCTTCCACTTTAACATTTCACTGCACTCAAGCTGATGCAGATTATTTAAAGTGTCTGATCCTTTTACAAAGGGCTTTTGTGTCTTCATCCTCCTCTGTATAATTATAGAGTCACATAAACTGACATTTGTTTATGTAACTTCTGTCTCAAGTGGTACCAAAACCAGGATCAAAGGCCATGCACAATGAGCTTTAGAGTGAGAGCGTGGTGTCTGCAGGGCACAGCTCAGAGCTCCTCCAACCCTCAGAGATTTGTTACACAGTGTGTAAATGTCTTTATCCTTATTTTACAAATATTCAGAAATTGAGTTCCAAATATTTTGTACTGTGAAATACCTTGGCTGAGAACTCCTGGTAGAGCATTGGCTTGGCTGGCTGAGGATTTGTCTTCAGCTTGTGGTGGGTGTGGATGGGCCAGCTGTGTCCAGACTGGGGGAGAGATGAGGGGGTGACTTTCAGGTTTGCCTGTTTATGTAGGAGCAAGTACCTTTTGTGATGTTTGACAGAGAGAAGTGTAGAACACAAAATGCATGTAATCTCTGAACCTTTCCTTGATTCTCATCTTTGCTGTGACTCCAGTAGCCTGTCTGTTCTCTTCAGAGTTACTGAGGGCTTATCTATTGATCATTGTGCTTTCTTTTTTAACTAGCCAGAGGCCACATTAAAAATTCCACTGGCTTCAACTTCAATCAGGGAGTTTAGAAACAATATGTTCCACAGATATTTATTTTTTGGCCTGATTTTTCTTCAGCCTTGTGGTTGGCTTTGACTGTTCTTCATTTTCATCTGGGTTTTGTGGGGAATGTCTTGTTAACATATGAAGTCCTTGGGTTTTGAGCCATGAATACCTGGGGCTGTGACAATCTGTGCAGAGCGGGTCCAGGGGAGACCAAGAAGATGATCAAAGGACTGGAGCACCATTGCTAAGGAGACAGGCTGAGAGAGCTGGTGTTCTTCAGCCTGGAGAAGAGGAGGTTCCCAGGAGATTTCAGAGCCCATTCCAGTGCCTAAAGAGGGCTTATAAGAAAGAAGGAACACAACTTTTTAAACAGGCAGAAAGTGATAGGGCAAGGGGGAATGGGTGTAAACTGGAAGAGTAGAGATTAGATGTTAGAAAGAAATTCTTCCCTGGGAGGGTGGGCAGGCCCTGGCACAGGTTGTCCAAAGAAGCTGTGGCTGCCCCAGCCCTGGAAGTGTCCAAGGCCAGGTTGGAAGGGTCTTGGAACAACCTGGGACAGTGAAAGATGTCCCTGCCCATGGCAGGGGGTGGCACTGGATGACCTTTGATCCCTTCCAACCCAAAGTACTCTGTGACAGCCTCAGCAGAAGTGGCCATGAAATAGTACAGTTTAGGATCCCAGGAGGAGCACATGCAAAGCCTGGATTTAGAGGGAGCAGAATTCAGTTTTTGCGGTATAACTCTGTATTTTTTACTCCCTCTAAATCTGGACTGTATCTACAGACCTGAAACTTCTTCCACTTAATAAAAAAAATAATATTCAAAAAACAACTGAGAAAGGAGGTCACAAACACTTTTAATTTCCCAAGAAGTGTTTCTGCTCTCATGAGAGGGAGTGTGTAAGTCCTGAGTCCCACAAAGCTGTGAGACAAAACTGTTCCCAGTGAAAGAAGCAGGCTAACTCATCCATAAATTCAAGTGGTAAGCTTCAGATATTTCTCGAAATCTATTTTGTGACTATGAGTTCACACATTTGTGCTCACTTGAGCTTGCAGCGTTGGTGTGAAGTGAGTAGCCTTGAGATTAATGCAGAGCTAAGCAGAGACATTTAGAGATGAAAGATTCCTTCCAAACACAGTTACGTGTCGTATTCTGTATAGTATTCTGGTTACTATGGTGATGAGCAGGCTATAGAATTATATAGCTAGATAAACAAAATTAGGTTTGTGTTGAGGTGTTTAAGTGGCTGAGGAGCTGAGAACATCCTTTATTCCATCTCAGCAGCTCCACTGCAGCTCAATCTGCCAGAGGCCCTGTGTCAGAGCCCTGCATTGCATCTTTGAAAGTGGATTAAGCCCAAACAAGTGGAAATGTTTAGGCATTTCATCTTTTCTGCATTCAATAGATTGTGTCACAGCATTTTTGAGAACTCAGCAAGTAAGCAACTTTAGATGTTTATGTATCAAATAATCCACTTAACTACATGCCAGTTTATTGGATTTCCAGCCCTGGGCAGAATTATGGAAAAGCTGATATAGGATTTGATTAGTGAAGACACAATGCACTTATCCTGTGTGTCAGCATGGCTTTAGTGAACATAGATCTGTTGGACACTTGTTCAAGGAAAATTGGAAAGCTTTGTGCAGAAATACGCCAAAGCATCTTTCAAATGCTCTTAATTAACATTGAGCAACATTTTGGACAACAGTGAGCAATAGATCATATGAATAGATATTCTTATCTGTAGAAACTCTTTCAAATGATTAAGAACAAGGGCGACAGCATTCCTGGAGCTAATGAAACGACTTTTTAAGATGCTTTACTGGCATTTTACAGGATTGGCACTGAGCCCAGCACTATCAACAGTGTCATTAATGAGCCAAAAGTAAATATGCAATCACGGCTGATAAAATTTGTGGGTGTCAAAATGATGAAGCAGCTATAAATAATAATGAAGACAAGACATTTAGAGAGGGCAATTTTGACTGCTTGTCAGGGAGGCCTGTGCAAATGTTCTTTTCATTGCAGACAAATGCAATCTGCTGCCTCTAAGAATGCAGGTAATTCTCAGAGAATAGATGATAGTTTTTGGAAAACACGACTCCAAAGACAATCTTCGGGGTATAAATCTGAGCAGTTCAGTCTACCCTGGTAGGCACAGAGTGGGAATTGTTTGTGTGGTTTGGAGGAGGAAATCTGACCAACCTTTTAGGTGTTTTGGGAGAAGAGCAGCTGGGTAAAATTCCACCTTAACTGGGAGCACTGGTCAGACCTGCACTGGTATCTTTTGATGTCAGGATACGGATAAACTAATCAGGGAGGAGAGGCAATACATAAAATGATTTGAGGGCTGGGGAAACAACTTTTGGTATGAGATTTGATGAGCTCAGTCTCTTCAATTTGTCAAAAAGATGATTGAGGGGTGACCTGATTGCACCTCAGAAGTACATGTTCCACAAGAAAGGGCAAAGTAGTTAAGAGGCTGTTTATCAGCAAAACAGCAAGAACCAGTGTTGGATGGCAAAGGAAAGCTCAGGCAGCAAGGCCCCTGTTTTTACCCCAGAAGAAGTAGTCATTGCAGCCAAGGAGATGAAGGACTAAACTTGATATCTCAAAACAAACTCTAGATACTCTCTGTGAGAAATGCTGTTCCCAGGAGCTGCTGGGCTTTGACCCAGGGTAGCAGTGAAATGACAGATGCTCAGAAGTGATGGGTGACAAACCCTTCCTGGCATTCACACTTACAGAGCCTTTGCACTTCAAGCCCTCCTTGAAGTCCTGGCCCAGGACCATAAGGCAACATGAGTGTTTTGGGCAATGTCACCACTGCTGTAGCTGTAGCTTGTACAAAGAGATTTTACAGTTTTAAGCTTGCTTAGAGGAGGGCAGTAACAGTTCTACGATCACATTTCATCTTGTGATATCCTAACCCAGCTTCCAAACCTACAGATGGGGAAAACCATGTGGGAAGCACCTGAACCCTCCTTGTCCAGATAAACCACCTTGGCTCCATCGTGCCTGGCTGCACCCTTTGGAGGGCTGGTTTTAGGAGGAACACCACAGCCCGGGCCTGTGGACACCTTTCTTCTGCACATATCCAATCCAGGTGCTCGCTCATCAGCTTGGTGCTTATGTGCTGTTTAATGCTCCCCTCCAAGCAGAGAGGCTTTCAGACAGTATTTCATTTTATATATCCGTGTAAAAGGATTCTTTTTATAGCTGAAGCTGCTCAGCTTCACAGCAGTGCCAAGCTCAATCCTTCTATTTCATTACTCGTTCCCCAGAGCTGGGATGTAAAACCTGCCTGTTAGTTGCTCTTAATGTAGTCGCAGTCTGTTGCTCTGTGTTAACTTGGGAAGGCATTGTCTGGCAGGCCCGGGTTTGTGATGAAAGGAGAGAAGAAAGGGTGGGGAAAGGAGGGGAGAAAATACTGCTAATGGAAGCAGCAAATGGGAATGTCAGAAATAAGCATAAGCAATCTCTGCTGCTGCAGCACTCTGGCTTTTGGCAAACCTTCCCCGGCTGTGGTTCAGGTCAGAGAGTTTTCAGTGACTCTGGTGGCCTTTGGATGAGACTTTTTGTACAGAGGTTGACTCCTAAATTCCTGTAGGTAAATCATGTGTTTGGAGGCATCCGCTCAAGTGCACATCTGCTCCCCTGAAGGACCACTGGGAATGAGTCCATGTGACAAATGCCATGGAGCTTGTTGGGTGTACTCTTTTATGCTGGAAACAGCATAGAATCATAGAGTAGCCACAGTTGGAAAGGACTCAGGGACCATCGAGTCCAGCTCCTGGACCTGCACAGGACAACCCCCACAATCCCACCATGTTCCTGAGAGTGTTTTCCAAACACTTCTTGAACTCTGGCAGGCTTGGTGCTGTGCCCACTGCCCTGAGGAGCCTGTTCAGTGCCCAACCACCCTGTCGGTGAAGAACATTTTCCTAATGTCCACCCCAAACCTCCCCTGACACAGGTTCATGCCATTCCCTCACTGATTATTGAAAGAAGAGATCAGTGCCTGCCCCTTTGCTTCCTCTCCTGAGGAAACTGTAGACAGGGGTGAGGGTCAACGTCTTCCCATGTGTTTGGAGAAAATTGCAGGAGGACAGTAAGAAGGACATCCTTGATGATGCCTCTTGCTCCCCACAGGCATCCAGGGAGTCAGCTGATGCCATCCTGTCATCACCTCCATCTTCTCCATCAGCTCTCCTCCTCTTGATGCTTGGAGGACAAGTTTGCCAGGGTTGGGAAGAAGTCAGTGAGGTGATACCACAGCCTTGGGTGGGGACAAGGAGAATGGACAGGGCAGAGGAGCAGCAGAGTCAGGATCAGTAGCTTAGGGAGGAGCCAAAGAGAAGAACCACACCAGGGAACATTCAGAATTCCATCCTGGAGCCAAAACACTCAGGAGCCTCAGTCAGCAGCCGAAGTGTCTGTCACAGGCACCTTCAGGTGTGGAGGTAAGAGGAGAGTAGAAGTTCAGAAAAGGCCAAATCATCCCCTCTATCCCCCAAGGAGAGGCTGGGGCATGTGTTTGCAGCTTAAAAAGAGGCAGGAGGAAATGGAAAAAGCTCTGAGTGATTCCAGTGATTCAGGCCCAAAGGCAATTTGAGAGAGGCTTCAGATGCAAGGACTTCAAAGAGGAGCATTTAGGAGGGGCACATTAGGCATAGCTTTGGCCCCAAGCTCTTTGCAGTGTGAGCCAGCAGCTTTAGTGCCCCTATAGGCTCACGGGCAAGGCTGGATATCGTTATGACCCAGCACAGGGTGGACTTTTATGTGCACCTTGTTGGGAAGGGGCCAATTCTCCTAGAAGAGATCCAAAACGAGTCCCTTTGGCAAAAACTTGGCTCTTAGGATTATTATTTTTATTGGTTTCCTAAAATACTGAGCACTTCAGAGCAGAAACAGATGGGCAAAGATGCCCGTCACTACAAGCTCTCATTCTAATGTTAAATATAATACATGGTTTGGAGAATGAGTAGAATAGACAGCTTGGAGGTTGCAAAGGACATTCTTTGCAGGAACATAACAACATCTGTGTGCCATTGCTGCTATATAATTTTATCCATTTAACTACCTGGTTTGTGGGTTTTTTTAATTTACTCTAAGCCAAAAACTACAGGATTTTACATTGAAGGCTTAAAGGTCAGGGAGCTACTAAAAGGCAAAGCTGACTTATACCCTAAAAATACAACCTTAACATGGGAGCTCTGAAACAGGATGCAGTTTAGCCTTTAGGCACTTAATTTTCCCCAGAAATCTTTCTAAAGCTGGGATGGTTATAAAGGTATTACCAAGGTTCATGACCTTTCCTGAGAAATCTACATCCAATTTGAAGCAAACCTGAACCGTTCAACAGGTTTGCAAGAAACTGGAGTACAACTCAGCAGAAAGTGCATTGATTCTCACTGAGACTCCCCAAAAGGAATCTCTCTCTAAAGGAAATTCTAGTAGGGTTTTTTTTGTGCTAAAAATCAAAGCAAATGGCAACACCAAAACCAGGTGAGTATAACTATAACTTACATGTTCCAGACATCCTGCTTTTAACTTTGGGATCCAAAGTTTATTTTAGTGAGATTTGAATATCTCATATTATTACTTATTTATCCACTATAGTAACATGTCTTTAACAGCTCAAGAAAATTATATTCTGGACAATATAGAGAGTTGACAACTATTTCCAGATGGTTCAAGGCAAGAGATATGGCGTTTTCTCTGTCGAGATAGAGGGCACACAAAGATGAAGGGAAGCCTCACAGGGTATCAGAGAAAAATCTGTGTTATATTTGGGAGTTCTCTCCTAGTCTAGTGTGTTAAATCCCCAGGGTTGTTGTCAGCTGGAGTGTTTGTAGGCAGGCCAACGTGTGGGTCTGTTGTCACCATGTAAAATGTGGCAAGTCTGACATTCTCAGGAAGGATTGGGATTAATTCTCACCTGAGGTAGGTAGATCCAACATTTCTGGTTGAACAGCAGCCTCAGACTGAGCATCAGCAAATCCATGGGTGTAACAAGACCTCAAATTCCACTCAGTCAAAAAGCCCAGGAAGAAACTCAGTGCATCTCCAGTGAAAGCTGTGCTGGATCACGCCCTATCAAACCTCGAGTGTCTTTGTTTGCTAAAGCAAAGCCATCGAGATGTCACCCAGGATCACTGATGGGACAATATTAGCCACATACAGGCATCTCACCTGTGACTGCTCTTTGTGCATCACCAGCTGGTGCCAGTGGATGCTGCAATTCAAAGAGCTTGAAGCTGTCAGAACACTCACAATGCTGAGATTCTTCAAGGACTGATCACTTGGGACTCTTCTCTTTAATTGGTTTTGTGCTGTGTTTTGTGCCTGGTCCTGGATGTTCTCCCCTGGAGGTGGAAGTTCAGCTCTCACAGACAAAGACAGCAGCCTTGTCCTCTTACTCACACAGTGCTCTTGTGTCTCTAGGCAATTTTAGAGATTGGCAGGCAGCTACAAAAACAGAGTTCTTGACTTCACACCAGCAAAACTAGCAGCCTCTGATGGCTTTGTTCTGCTCCTGGCCCTTCCAGGAGCGCTGTGCTGGGATCTCATCAGCCTGAAGGCTGCAGCAGAGCCTTTCCCCATCACAGTATGACAGGTCAAGCCCCAGAATCTGTAATAATGCTGGGAAGGACGTCACAGAATCATCGAACCATAGAATGGTTTGGGTTGGAAGGGGCCTTAAAGATCATCTCATTCCAACCCCCCTGCCATGGTTTGGCAGTTCAGCTGATCAGATTTAAAGATTTTATTTAGGGAGAGCAATTCCATTACAGTCAATACAACTGGAGCCCCGATACGAGTTAGTGCAACCAGATTGGCACCAAAAGATCTTTAGGAGTCAAGTGGCAATGAGGAGGAACTGGATCAAACACCTCTCTCTAATCTACCTGCCTAATATCTTTTAATCCTAAAGTAAATCTCCTTGAAGGATTTAAGAGGCTGAGTAAGGACCATTTGAGGGTCAGAGCTGCCTTTTAGCAGCTGCACAGTCAACGTGGTAACTTTAGGTCTAAACTCCCTTGGTGCTTCTGGTCCAGCTCTCATACAAGTGGCCATTTGCAGGACATCACCTTCCACTTCAAAGGGGAAAAGGAGTGAGGCCTCATGAGTGAGGCGGCCCATGCTTACCCAAGTGAAAATGTCAGCATCCAAACAGTGACAGTGAACTGACCTGTATTTACGTTGTGGATTGATTTTTTCACATCTCGGTACAGCCACTCTTAAATTCCCTGCACTCTCACTGCACACAAAAATTGGTGCTCTGCTCTCTCTTACCCACTCTGTGCCAGAACCCTGTGAAAGCACTGGCTGTAGGAAGGAGCTAAGCTGTGCCCTATGACATCCCTTACAGGGCTCTTTACTGCTTACCTGTTATAAGGCTGGGTTTGTCCCTAGGCTGTGGCTGTGAAGGGACTGTGTGGTGCTTTGCTCATGCTCTAAAAGCTGTTTCTCTCTCATATACTTTTCCTTGTGCATTGTTGAGTTGGTTTCTTGCAATTTTAGCAGCAGTAGTGATGTTATTGGAATGTGTGGTCCTTGTCATTGAGGCAAAATTGCGAGAGGTGAGGTCTTGGAAGTGAAGTCCTGAAATCTGTAGGTCTCTCCTTGACCAGCAGAGAGAGAGATGCATTTTGCTGTCATGTATATATCCATTCCAAGGGCTTGCCCTGTGACTTTTCCTCACTGTGTGCTTTCCTGTGGCATTTAATAGTTTACAGTGTCCTTGTATATGGTAATGGTGGCTCCAATTTGTCATTGCAGCTGACAGCCCAACTTCCAAGGAGGACAGGGCAAAATGCAAGTCACCCTTAGACACAAAGTTTTGATAAAGTGGAACTCTGTAGGAGAGAGGTCTTTGTGCAAGTCATGGAAGAAACTGGTTTTGGGTTAAAAGAAAGACTGGAAATTTTTCCACCATGGATAAAATGCTGATGGGAAGTGAGAGAGATTCACACACCATGAGCTGGTATTTCTGTTAATCCAGGATTTTTAGATCTAACAGATGTTAAGGTATCTCAGTGTAACACACCTTTGGTAGAGGGAATATTTCAGGAAGGAATAAGAAAACACTACTTGAGCTGGAGCAATTGTAAATCCACACCAAACACCCTCGTTTTATAGCAGTCTTCATTTTCACATGAGATATGTGATGCTGTTGTGTCCTACCAAACAAAGAACATTCCCAAAGAAATTCAGCCATTTGCTCACTTTCGGCCTGACAAGGACACTTTTTTGCAGTCCATGAAGATAAATCTGTGAGTACAAATGCTATTTTCCTGCAAGAGACACTTGGGAGAAAAAAAGCGGGTTGTTTTCAGGGAGCTTGTGACAAGTGAATTTCTCACCTGGGTAAGTACAATGTAAGTGTGTGTTGAATGCCAGAGAAACAAGAGGTTTGCACTTAAAATTAAAGGTATTGCCTTGAGGGATTAGTGCATCCAACCTGAGGCTGAGGGCACTGCAATTCTTCCACTGTGGCCTTCTGGAATTAACATACAAAGTGACAAATGGTGACTTGATCCTGTTTGCTCTTTTTCCGTATTATTCCACCAACCTGACAAAGAGATAAACAAGTACTGATTTAATCCAGCAATCATTATGCCTGAAATCTGTGCATTTTAGAGGCATAACAAGATGCCAAATGGGTCCTTTCTGACTTTGTGACCCTTCTGGAGTTCTATGCTTTGATCTATCCGTCAGTTTATTACAATCACATTTTATAGAATTGGGAAACCCAACACGAGATCAAAGTGCTTGAACAAAGTGGCTTGTGTTGATTCTGGGAACAGAGAAACTGCAAATGTATTACCAAAAAATGTGGGTGAGTACCACCTTGAAGTGCTTGAAGTGAAGAAATCACTCAACAAATACATGATGATGGAGCTTGAATAGAAATGGAAACTAGAGGTCCATCAAATATGAAATACTAATTTTGACATAGGCCAGGTTGGATGGGGCCCTGAGCAAGAAGACCCAACCACGGTAGGGGGATTGGATCTAGATGATTTTTAAGGTCCCTTCCAAACTTGCTATGCTTGTAAGTGCTGTTTTCAGTAGCATTTGATCTTGACTCCACTCCTGCCTGCCCAACATGTCACCTGGTTTAGGAACACAGATGTGTTACAATAGGAAAGAAGGGTAAGAAATCAAGATCTGGTTTTGTTGCAATTATGAATTTACCATGGATAGTGACATAAACTACAAAGTTCTAAATTCCTTTGGGATCATACTTCTCTGTCACAGAGGTCTTGTCATGGCCATCCCTGTTCTGACAATGGTCACAGGTTCTTCAGGGCTGTCTCAAACCCGTGTGCAAAACAGAAGGGGTCAAAGCAAGCTCCACATCTTGCTGTGTCCACTGATCCAAAAAGCTTCAGCCAGCTGGACAAAAAGAAGGTAGGGATGGGCAGACAGCTCCTGAAACCCAGTTTCTGCCCCTTATAAAGTGACAAACATCACTCTTCTAAGGGCCATTTTGTATATTTTGCATTGTTTTTCCATGCAACCCTGGCTTGGCCAGCTAACAGGTGATCTCTGCACCCTGTAATCTTCCTGCATGGCCTTTCCAGAGATGTTCAGCCCTCTCTCTAATAAGGTTCTTACAAGCAAGACCTCCTGTTTTCTCACAAAGGAGGTGCCATGATCCCATAGTGCAGGCGAGCTGCCCTACCCAGTGCCATGGTGTGCAGCTTTGGCCTTGGATCCACTTAGAGAAAAGGACTGAATTTCACCTGTGTCAGGTGGAAATGTTTGCTGCCCAGCTCCAAAGGTGGATACAAGGCAAAGTGACACCAAAGAGTATGCCTGCTGCAATTTAAATCCTCAATCTGGGTGCACTCTGACAGTTTACAAGCCCACAGTAAATGGGCTGGTGTCAAGAGGTGATAATGAGTGTGTCCATTCTGCTGAAGGTGTGTTGTTAACCATAATATGTGTTGTGTTTTAAACCTGAGACAATATTAGTTAAGTTAAACATGTTGGTTCAGTGGAGTTTGGTACCCAGCAGAAGTGTATCTCCCTGATAAAGCACTTCAAAAATAAAGTAACAGCTTTTCTTTGACCCTCATGCTGACATTTCCTGTTCAATAGCAGCAAAATCCAAACAATAACATTCTGTTTTGTCAGAGTGAAATACCTGGCACCAGCGCAGCCTCAAAACAAGTTTCAAAATGTTTCCCTTAGGAAGACAATTCTAATTTTCACTGACCTCATTCATATTTTTTAATGATAACTTGAATGAAAATGAGAATGTTGCAAGAAGCCCTATGCACAAAGTCTCTGTTTACCTGGTGAACATGAACATACTTGAATGCCATAATGGAATCTGATTTTATAAGTCACTCTGTGGAGAATGTGATAAATGCTGAAGTCTAGCCCAGTTCTGTTAGAGCTGATAGGCTTATCTCTGCTTAGTCTGATCAGTGTCTTGAATGTGCCAGAGAGATGCTTAGAATTAGAGGCTCTGACCTAATTTGGTCTATTCCACCTGGACTGCACTTATATGCATTTGGGCTCAGGGAAAGATTGAACAATTTATCAGAGTGCCAATTAGAGATAGTTTTGCAGTAACTATTTCCATCATTTTGGACTAAAATGTTGTGAGATTTGCACAACTCTCAACCTCAATTCGGCTCTGAGTGAGAATTCACAATCTGCTTCGGGGCCCAGCTGCTTCCCCCTGCCTTTGGCACCGTGAGTTCTCCTACTGCTTAAAATACTTCCCATGTTCCCACAGATACTTGCAACTCTCTAAAAGTTCGTTGGAATCTGAGTATCCCAGAATGCTCAAACAGTCCTTAAATAATCCCTCTTTAACCCAAAGAGCAGATTTCCATGAGCTCCAGGGGACTCCAGGGCAAGATTCAGTTGCCTGGACAGAGGCATCTGATGCCCCTACCCTACATGGGGATCTGTGGGTGGCTCCAGAGAGGAGAAGACACGATTTAGGAGAAGCAGCAGAGGCTGGGCAGGATCCACCCACCGTGCCTGAGATTACAATGGGTGCTGAGATGTTTAGGCAGCTCAACTGGGAGTTGAATAGGGCTCTGCATTTCAGTTCTTGCTGCATTTGCTTGTTAAAGCATTTCTGAAAAGGTCTTTTCCCTCCCATCTCATCTTTTCTCTTAATTTTTTCTCATGCAGACCTTGTGCAGCCAAATTTTCTTTTATGCATCCCATAACAGTGAGATTTATTTTCAGAGCCTGTAACTAGATCTGTCTGGGAACAAAGATGTTTGGGAGCAAGTTTACACTGAAGGGGTTTTTTTCAGGTTTGCTTTTGATTTTGTTTTCTTAAACTGTCAGTAGGATCAAACCAAACCTCAGAATGAGGATATATCGTGGTTAAAACTTGATTAGATCTGGTTTTCACCAGTCACTGTGTGACTCATCTGTAATTCTCTGGAAGTTCAGAGCAAGTGAGGTGGTAGCTCTGCCACCCCTTCCAGCTCACCCATCTAGTTTGTCTTATTTCTTTGGTTTGTTGTGATAGTCAATTAGAGGCAGAGAGACTCTTCCAGGGGATGATTAATTCTTCCCCCTCTCATTTTAACATCAGCTGAAGCGCTCCTTGGAGATGGCTGTCTCTTTCTGTTGCCTGGGAATGTCATTTAGGCCGGAGTCTAAACTTAGGGAAATGTCCTCTAAGTGACATGCTCAGGGTTTTCCAGGGGGTCAGTGACAGAGGAAGGAGTGCAACAACTTGTGTCTCCTACAATCCGATGTTCTTTATCATCCATTTGGCTTAAAAACAGCCTAACTTGAACATAGAGCAATGATCACATGGCAATTTTTGTCTGGGGAGTGAAAATCAGAGAGGAGGTGGGGGGATTCTTAATTATTTAATTAATTAATTATGTAACATGCCAGGATCATATAATGGAAACAAGTCAGGGGCAAAACAAAGGGAGGAATTCCACTCAGGAACGGAGTTTGATTCCATTTGATATCAACATCTGTGTAAAAGATAACTAATCAGGTACAAGGCAATTTCAGTTCATTAATAATGTATGTGCACTCTCCAAAACACACTGTCATGGGAAAATTAACGAATATGAAAACAAACTCCTCAGGAGTGTTGCTGTAATTGAGTAAAGGATCCTGTTGTTAATCTGAAAGGCAGAACTAATTCAGAAAGCCCACCTCATAGTCAGGCACTGCGATGATGTGATTAGCAGAGATATCTGTGCTCTCAGACTCATTACTGGCCTGACTCTTTCCATTTAAACACACTGAGTTACCACCTCCTTCCTCAAAGGTAACATTCACACCTTCTTAACCACCTCTGGTTAAGCAAGAGCCAATGTTAAAGTGATTCATCAAAGGAAAAGGGACCATTTTTATTACTTGCTGTCATTTTCCCAGGCTGGCCCTACAGCCTAGCTCAACTCTGGTGCATAGATATTGTCAGGTGTTGAATATGGGATAATAGTGACGTCCCTTTCCACTTAGAAAGCTCTAGGCTCATTTTCCAAAGTGATTTACATGGAGAATGGTGCGTGTTAGAAGGGACCTTAAAGACCACGTAGTTCCAACCCCCTGCCATGGGCAGGGACACCTTCCACTAGACCAGGTTGTTCAGAACCCCATCCTTGGACACTTCCAGGGATGGGGCTTCCACATCTTCTCTGGGCAACCTGAGCCAGGGCCTCCCCATCCTCACAGGGAAGAATTTCTTCCAGATATCTTGTCTAAACGTGTGCCCTTTCAGTTTGAAGCCATTGCCCATTGTCCTGCCACTGGGACCCACATTCCTGGGACCAGTAAAGTGCGAGGTGTGCAGGCAGGCTGGATGATTTGTTCCCTGTGAGATCCATTTCAGCCCCATGAAGGGTTGGAAAACTCTGCCCGGGTACTCTCTGTATCACCCAGCACCTCCACTGGGAGGTTGGTCCCTAGTTTGCCTTCAGGCTCTCACACCTCTCCTTCTGACCATTCCCAGAGCCAGGTTTTAAAAATGCAGGAATTGGGCCAAAATCCCTCCCAGGGGAGGGGTGTTTGGATCTGTGTCCCATCAGCTCTCACAGTAGGACATGCTAAATGGTGTGGCCATGCCTGGTGCAGCACTTCTGTGCCTCTGGTTGCAGTTGTGTCACTGTGCAGCCAAGACCCATCTCTCCCTAGGAGCAAATTGAATTTCTCCAGCTGTGGCACAGCCTCTAAGGCCTGGTGGGCTTTGAATTGATCAGCTCACTGCTCCTCATTGCTCAGTGACTAGGTTTGGGTGTGATACTGTGGGATGAGGCAGTAAGAGCTAACCTGGAGGAAGAGGGGCTTTGTTTTGTGGTTTTGAGCTTAAATTACTAATTAAATTACTGCTATTACTTCAGGCTCGTTAATGTTGAATCAGACCTCCAAGATCATCAAGTCCTTCCTATTGCAATATATCTGTCTCTAGTCCTGTGGAGAAAGTTACAGTGCTGTAGGTTCCATCAGAGGAAGGCTGTGAACTAATCCTGAAGTTGCTGAGGAGGTGTCACCCTCAACATTTAGAGGTTCCTGGTGGGATTTTTCCAAACTGTCTTTCCCTGACATAAAGTTCTGCAGGGGCTTTGCACAGTCTGTAACCAAGTTTTAATCATGTCCAGTGCAAATTCTCACCCCTTGTAACCAAGAACAACTTAATAGCAGTTCATGGCCGTCAGGCAGACTCCTGTCCATATGAGAAACAGCAAAAAGTCTTAAAAAATGCCTCGATAAGGTCAAATCTTTGGCTGTTGGAAATTAGCACAGCTTGATTATTACTTACAAGCTTTGAGTGTCAAATACCAGCTGAGACCTGATCCTTTAGCTCCTGGCTTTTTCTGGACTATTAGCAGTTTGAGCGTCAAGCTGAGCAAAGCCAGCTAATGAAGGCATCTCTCTCTAGAGAGGGCGATGCCTTTGTGCTGGAAGAAACGTGTTGCTGTGCAAGAAGATAACCAGCCTTATTGCTTCCCGATGTCTGGGTGAAATGGGTTCACCTGCCCCAGGGCAGGCAGCTTCCCAAACCACTCATGCATTTGCAAAGGCTTCAGGTGGAGGGACAGCAATAAAATGCAGCCAGGAGCATTCCCTGGGAAGGAAATGAGCTGCCACCACCCCTGCATGCCCTGCATGAAGTGGGACACCTGGACAGATGTGTGTCCCCAGTGAAGGGGATGTTACAATCCAGTCAGTGCTTCCCTGGGGAATTAATTGGTTTTTAATGTTGGAATATGTTGAATCAGAAATAACAAAAGACTTTTTTCTGCCCACAGCCCTTGACCTTGTGATATGTTCTCATTAACTTTATTTTTCCATGATCCTTAATCAACCTAGGTAGAAGGATCCAGAATCTTTCCACTGCCAGTATCTGCAGCTCCAAACTGCCTCACATCCTGTACATGGCAAATCTGAGCTACACCACTCAATCTGAGATTCAGCTCAGTCTTAATTTCCCAGCTCATCCTATTGATTCCAACTTAGTCTAGTGATCAGTAAGTCATGCCATTGGATGCAAAGATGCTAACACATGTATTCATACTGGTTTTCAAGTATTAACCCACAGGGACAGCTACAAACCCCAAATAACTGCTCTATCCAGCTAAAATTGCTCCTCCAATCATGCAATGACCTTGCAATATGCTTTCTCCTCCTCCCTGCTCTGGGCTGGCATTGTGCACAGCTCCTCACCTGCTCTTACAGTGTATTTGTTAAGAAATCAAATGTTTTATGGGCAAAGAACCAGGCACCCTGTAATCATATTCCCTATTGATTGGGAAACACTGGAGGAATATGCAATGGAGGGTGAATGAAAGGAGGGACATACACATCACAATTAATGTCCCACAGTAATTGGGAGGTGCCATGTGACAACACAGCACTGCTGTCAAATGACTTCTGGTTTAATTCCACAAGTGGTTCGGTTTTGTCACTTTAGTGGAGTGGCCCAAAGGACTGGGAAGGGATTACATGATGATCTCTTCTCCTCTCTCACCCCCACTCCCTCGGCTAGTGATGCAAATTCAAAGTGGGCCAGAAGGGAATGACTGGAGCTCTCATTTAATATTGATTTATTTTATTTATTCCTACTGCTTAGCATCCAAGGCTGCATCATAGAAATATGTTTCAGACTGCTTTTTTGTTCAAGGGTTGATTGAGTATTTTTTTTTTGCACAGAACTGTTCCTGTGTGGGCCTTGGCAATCTTTGATTTGTGATTAGATTTGTGGTCCAATACTGCACATAATGAGTCCTGCTGACACCGTGGCTTGGCTTTGGTTGCAATCTTGTTAAAATGTTTTCAAACCCTTCCCAGTTTTCCTGAGATGAATCAGTCATTGAAACCACCTTTTGTTTACACGCTGTCCCTGTAACAAAGGAAAGACCAGGGTGACCATAAAGATGACATCTCCAGTTATTCAACCCTCTGCCTCTTCCACGGAAAGGGGTTAGTTCCTTTTTTAAATACAAAATGTTTTTATTATGTTGTGCTTTACATCCCTGAAGTCTGGCTTGCACTTTTGAGCTGCCACACTCAATGGAACAAAAATGAAAGAAGTGACCTGTTATCTGTGGTTGCACCAATTTCTTCTGGCCTCTCCTGGACACCTGCACTCGAACCTTGATTGTCTCCTGTAGCATTGCCTGATGTTCCAACATCCCAGAGGCTCATTTCTCTGTAGGCTTTTGGGCCTGGAGAACTGTTGTTCAATGGCCTTAAAGTAGTTGTGAAATAGATTTTTGGTGGTTATACCCTCAAAGCACTCCTTGGTCACCAGATAGAGCAGGTACATGAACAGCTTCCATAAGGGTTTTCCCACTGCAAGGGGTTCCACACACCAGGCTCCTCTTCAGCCTTGAGTTGGGCTGCACACATTAAAACTCAGGGAATTTGGCCTGTAAACATTAGGGCATCTTTAAAATTTATGGCTTCTCAGTTACTTGATTTTCCATGACTTCTGCTGAGCTCATAGAGGCCACCCAGGAGCTTTGCTGGCCATGTCTTCTCATGGTCTTTGTGGTACATCTTTGCTTTAAAGCTCAGAGTGTATAACAGCAGTGGGTCTGCAAGGAAGCTGTGAAAACGTCCCCCAGTTCAGCAGCTTCCCTGAAATTCTGCTTTCCAGCACTCATCTCAAGGGAAGAGAGAATATTTTTGGTGACTCACTGTGAAGAGACTCTCAAGAAGTTCCATGAAATGGTCTTTGAAGAGCTGGGAACATCCAACAGCCGCAACACAAAATGAGCACGTTTAGCTTTGATGTGTTTGATGCAGGACCAGTAATTACATTTTTGGCATTATTATGGCAGCAAAACATGCTTTAACAGGCCATAATTTATTTTAAAAAGGAGAGCAAGAATGTTTACTGTCTTCCTGCTAATGCAATTGGCCTGTTTCATGATCATCTATCAGGCATGACAGCATCTCCCATTTCTATGCAGATTTGTTATTTAAGTGAATTTTCTGTAGGTGCAGAAGGGGAGGGGGTGTTCTTTCTCTTTAGTGTACACCTATAATTTATTTAGATCAGAGCTTTCCTGCAGGGAAGTAAAAATAAAATCTTTGTTTCTCCTCCGTGACAAGAACAGAGTTTGCAAAGCCAGTCTCATTTCTTGTCTCCTTAGAGACAGTGTTGGCAGAGTGGGACCTTCTGTGCCCCTCTGAGCATCACTGAAATTATCCCACATTAAGACTTTGATAAGTGGAGCCATAACTAGGGTTTAGAAGCATTTTCCCTGGACCTAAATATTAACAAAGGCTATTCCAGTTTCTGAGGCTCCTTTCTCTTGGAAGGGATGGCGAGGAGCAGGCAGAAGATTTAGGAACCATTTAGAATCATTAGGGTTGGAAAACATCTCCAAGATCACCAGGTCCAACCATTAACCCAGCAGCACAATAGTCACCACTAAACCATGTCCCCAAGTGCCACATCCACACATCATTTTGAACACTCCAGGGATGGTGACTCCACCACTGCTCCAAGCAGCCTGTGCCAATGCTTGACAACCCTTTCAGTAAAGAAATTTCTCTCCTTGCTTTAAGAACTGTTCCCAGGTCCTTCTCATTCAGGTTCAGTTCCCATAAAGCCTGATAAGACCTCACTAATTTTCTCTGCTGCTTTTCACTTTCCCAGCGTCCCTGCACAAAGATGGGGAGTAAAATCTTTGTGCAACGAGTGGCAAAATTCCCACCGACTCTGGTGGGGCCAGGATTTTGTGTTAGACTTAATACTGCCTGTAATTTCCCTTCTTATTAAATTAGTGGGCTGAACTGTTCTCAGTGGTACATTGAGAAAGAACAGTTTTTCCACTGCAGGAAATGGCAAGTTCAGTCCTACGTCCTGCACTATTTATAGGAGACCCACATCCTCCCTCCTGCCGGTGGAGCTCCTTTAGTGCCAGTGAACTCCTATAACTTCTTACCAATGGGAATCTCTTTCCACATGCTCCACAAGCTGCTGGAAAGGTTTAGCCCATAATTAAATTTCTTCAGTAAAAGGCTTTCCTCACTGTATAAAAAAAATCTACCTTTTTGAGAACTGATCACTTTGCTGCTCCTTTACTGTGAACCTACAAATACTAAATCAGAATAATTATGTAGTGATGTACACATTTATATTTTTTGCCAACAAAAAGTGAATTAACAGGTTTAATTTTTTTGGGGGGCACCCAGTTAGACTGGTTGATGTTATCTGGGAAACTTGCCCAGAGGTAGTGTGTAAGACATTTTGTGTCTATCAAATAAGAAATACCTACAAACAAACTCACCCCCCTCTGTTTTCTCTATCTGAGCTCCTGAAGAGAATGTGTTCAGATTAAGTATCCAGAAATCTGACAAACAACATGAGAAGCCTGAGCACTAACCACTGAAAACACTGAAAAGGGGAGTTCCACAGATTTCTTCCTGTCTTTTTTTCCCCTCCAGCAGATAAAATATTTATTGCTCAGCCACTGCAGAAAGGTTAAGTGTTTTGCATCCCTAACTTCTCTCTCCCTTGGCATAGATTAAGAGGGCAGAAGAATTAAAGGCAATTTTAATGAGCCAGGAGGTCATAATTTATAGATCTGCCTTGAGAGGCACAGACCTGCCATCTGTACTGCACTTTGCTGGGTGTGAAACTTCACTCAGGAAACCTGATTTCACACTGCTTAAAGGCAAGCAGTTTCCTTCTGCTGCCTCGTGGCACCAGTTCAGCCTGGTCTTTCATCTGTTGCTCTCAGGTGATGTCCTCAGAGCACACCTTGAGACTGCAGGTACAGCAACATCTCTGTCAGCATCAGTCTCAGGGACATTGTGTGAATTTTCCATGTACGTTTGACAGAATCCGTCCTGATTAACTTGTATGTGGTGAGGGAGGAAGAGATTCACAGAATATCCTGAGTTGGAAGGGACTCACAAATATCGAATCCAGCTCATTACCCTGCACAGGACAACCACCAGAGTCACACCTTGTGTCTGAGAGTGTTGTCCAAACACTTCTTGAAGTCTAGAGACTGAGAGATATTGCCCTGAGCTCAAGTGATCAGCAAATGGCCATGAAAATATAGTCAGCCTTGATGGTTTCTCAGGAGGAGAGGAGACAGCAAATATTGCATTTCAGTAGGTTTCGTTCTGTGTCAGATGTTGGTGGATGAAAAGCAGGTCATGTTTGCAGAGTAAGGGCGTTCAGAGTGTGTCCATATCATCAATTTAAACTTTGCTCAGCAGAGATGTCATCCAAGTAGGCAACATGTGGGCAGAGAAGTCAGAAATCTCCCAGCAAATGTTCTGTAGACTGTGTTGGCATCATTGTGATTAATTTGTGTGACAATGAGTTTCGAGGCTGACATACACCAGCACTCAGCTGTGCTGGATATCTGCCCTCAAAATCTAAGAGTCATAGAAACACTGGGATTGGAAAAGCCCTCTAAGATAATCAAGTCCAACCATTAACTCAGCACTGCCGAGTCCACCACTAAACCATGTCCCCACGTGCCACATCTACCCATTTTTTGAGCACTTCCAGGGATGGCAATTCATCCCTTCCCTGGGCATCCTGCTCCAATTGCTGACCACCTTTTCAGTGAAGAAATTGTTCCTAATATCCAATCTAAACCTCTCACAGCTCACCTTGAGGCCATTTCCTTCCATCCTGCCGCTTGTTACCTGGGAGAAGAGACTGACCCCCACCTGGCTTTGTGTGCACATCTAATTTCCAAGGAAATAACTCTCCTGATTCCCTCCTAAAGGAGTATTAATACCACATTCAGCTTTCTTAGTGCTACGGCCTTTGCTTATGTCTAATTGTTGAAGGGCCAGTGGGAGCCAATTCACCCTGGAATAGTCCCAAGGGAGCTGCCAGCAGAAACACAACTATGCCAAGAAAGGAGCCTGTAAGGCTTCCCTCTCTGTGAGGACTCTGGGGTATGTATGTCATGGAAGACTTGCTGGGAACAAAAAGCATGGAAAAAACAACAACCTCCATGCTGGGAGCTGTGTTTAGCTACACCAGAACAAAAGTCCTTACTCTTAGGTAAGGACTCATTTTCCAGCAGGTGAATCGGTAGCTCTGAAAAGCCCAGGTTGCTCCTGGCTTGGTTGTTTCCCAGTGGGGCTTGGACAACTTTCCATCCCGTAAGAAGGCAATGTGTCTTTCCCTTTCCTCCACAGGGTCTGTGGCAAGGAGAGGGCGTGCTGGGATCAAGCTTGGAGATGACTTGTTCATCATTCCCTTTGCAGCACTCAGAGCAGAAACCCATTGTTTTCCATGCTATGCTATCCCCGTTATCCCATTGTTTTTTCCCCCAAAGGAATTACAAACCCCAAGCTGCTCTCCCTCTTTCTCTTTAACACAGGAGGGAGATGGTACTCTATAACCAGCCTGCTCCTTTAAAACAAGTTTTTCATGAGCTCTGTGGAGTCTCTGGCATGTTTTCTGTATTCTGTATTTATTTTTCATTTCTGCCTGCAGCTTCAGTTGGAGATAATTGCTCTTTCTTTGTCATCGTGCAAGGTGAGCTGGCTCCCTAGTGTGCTCAAGGACCTTCAGAATCTTCCCAGCCATTCCAAGAGGCAAGACAGAAAGCACTGTAAAAGAGTTGGCCACCACCCCCAGCAGAATTTGAGCACAGGAAACATAAAATGACAGATTATTCAACCCCTAGGTAGGCCAATTAAAGGGGAAAAAAACAACTCCAGCAGCAAAGGCTGTGCTTAATTTGTTATAGCTGGGAAGGGGTTGCTTGTAAAAGGATTTCAGTGTCATCTAATATTTGGAAGTTAATAGTTGCAGTGGGACTGGCTTAGAACAATGCCCTTTCACTGAAAGGAAACTTTGGTCTCCCTAGAATTGCAGCTTGCGTCGGGCAGCATGAGGAAGCGACGGGGGAATCGTCCTGCCTTGCTCCCAGCCAAGTTCTGTCCCTCAGCTGGAGATCCTGGTGCCAGTCAGTGTCAGCTCTGGGAACAGCTGGGGAAGAGACATCCCTTGGTCATATGGTCAAATGTACCCCAGGACTGCACTGAGCTAACTGGATTTTGAAAATAATGCCAAAATGTTTATTAGTTTGAGATGGTTGTGACGCAGATGATCAAAGATGTGCGTGGAAACAGGAGCTGAATCTTCTGACTTGCCTTTAGAGAGCTTAATACTGTAGTCTTTCTTCACTCAAAGAGTGGTTAAGCATTGGAACAGGCTCCCCAGGGAAGTGGTGGGGTCACCATTCCTGGAAGTGTTGAAAAAACAAGTGGTACTTTGTGATCTGGTTTAATGGGCATGGTAGTATTTGATCAAAGGTTGGACTTGATAATCTCGGAGGTCTATTCCAACTTCACTGTTTCTATGATCCTATGAGTGGTTCAGCCATTATCCCCAAATCTGAGCAATGAAATGGGCTCTTATTTCCAATCAGAGGAGCAAAAGCACAAAGGTCAGCTCTGACAGAAATTACTGCAGTTTTGTGTATCCCAGGAAAGAGAACAACCCCATCCAAAGGCTGGGGCTGCTTTGGATCCAGGGACACAGCTGGACCCCATTCGCTCACTCCTCTCTGCGCAAACATCACATCAGCAGTTGCAGGGGATGGGGTGTTGTTGTGCTCAATAAATAATCCATCGCTGCATTCCAGGCAGAACACCTAATAAATGGGAAAACATTCTGCAGTCATAAAACCCAATGATATCGAAAACATGAAGCAACTGAAGCTGGAGCAGCTTTGCTTCAGCTCTATAAAACGAGGAGTCACACAGAGATTTGGACAAACCCTTTTTTCCCAGTCTGGCAAGTGTTGTCTCGAGCAGTAAATCCCAAAGCCAGGATGTCTGGGGGTACTGCCTTGGGAGCAGTCAGTTTAATTGTGATAACCCAGAAAAGAGCAAGTCTCTGAGTCTTCTAGTTAACACAGGAAGTTAACTGCATTACACTGTGCTTTGCCATATCTCAGAAAGTCAGGGGTCAGAGCAACCACATTCACATTTGTCTTGCCAGTCACCAGGGGTGTTGGTGCTACCAGCTGCTGATCCTTCCACCTTCCCTTGCATCACCACCGTCTGGCTTTCATCTGCTCCATATAAAAGTCCTACTGGACCTCAGAGACACTCTGGCTTTTCCTTTTTAGGCACAAGCAAACCAAAAACCAACCAATATATTCAGCTTTGCCTGGGTGGTTCCTTTGTGGGTTTGATGAGGTAGGGGAGTGGTGGGGTTTTGTCCCCTGTTCCTGCCTTGAAAAATGTTTCTCTCCTTTTCCCAAAGTGCTTGGGAAGAAAGAAAAAGAAAAAATATTAAAAATTGGTCATCTTTTAGCCGGTGTATCTGATAGAAATGTGAAAGAAAGAGTACAGAGGAACATGCCTTTATTTGTCATCAAGTAAGACCAAAATTGCAATTCCTGGTGTAGAATCAGTCTCTGTTTTGTAAGTACTGGCAGGACAACAGAGAAACTTTTTAAAGGCTGTGGCTTAGTTTATAAGAATAAATGCAAAACACAAGAAAGGTATAAAAAGAGATCTGGATTTTTCCTGCTGTTCTCATGGTCTGGCTCTGTTGTTGCCTCAAGCCTTACACCAGTAACATGTTGGAATGTCCCACGTGGTCACCATTCCAGTGAATTCTTTTCAGAAATAAAACGAAGAGCCCTCCACCATTTTCAAACAAGCCCATTCCCTCCTAAACACGGGTTCCTTCCAACATCCCCCCGGTAATAAGCTGGAATTCATTGTATCCTGTATTTCTGGAGTTAATGAGTGAGACAGGGTGCCCAGAGAAGCTGTGGCTGCCCCATCCCTGGAGGTGTTCAAGGCCAGGTTGGACAGGGCTTGAAGCAGCCTGGGCTAGTGGAAGTGGGTTGGAACTGGATGATCTTTATAAGATCCCTTCCAACCCAAACCATCCTGTGATTATAGGATTAAAACAAGAATGTGAAGCACCAAAAACTGCTACAGATTTTCGACATCTGGCCTAATTACATTCTCAATTAGGCCAGTATGCCCACAGAAGAGTATGAAAAATTACCTTGGTGTCAGTTACCCGATGTCAGTTCATCCTCCTGACAGGCTGGCATTGCTCTATTGTTGATGCAGCATCTTTGTACAGCTGTCAATAATTTGTTGAGGGTTTCCACCCACTGGCTTGATTATTATGCATGATGGGACTTACTTATTCACATCAGCAGGAACAACTTGTGACTTTATAATCCAAATTTCGCCATGTAAACAAAGGAAAAGGGTGACTAAGATTGCACAGAGCAGCAATGATGTTGATGTCCCATCATGGAAGATTTGAACCACAAAGACCAATTACCTGCCCCTACCTGACTCTGGACTCTCAAACTGACCACAAATACTTGAATTAACTAATTTGTCTCCTCAAATGAGTCATGCTGTACATTTCTCACCTGTGATTTCATTTCCTCAAACAGGCAAAAGAGAAGCAACATTGGAAAAAAAAAAAAGAGATGCAGCAAAGTTGGCTGAGAAAGTTTTCCCAATGTAAATTGCCAGAGCACAGAAATTAATCTGTCCCAGACTTACCATCTACTATTTGTGAAGCTTTTTGAGACCATCCACACTAAATCAATATGATAGATGCATTTAAACCTTGGATAAATAATTCTGAGGAAGAGCAAGCATCTTATTTTTAATTATGACACTGTCACTTAGGAGCCTTCAGGCTCCTCCTCTGTAAATGCACTTCTTCATCAGCTGCTCCATAACTGTCTGTGTTCTTGCCTTCAGAAGACACTGGTAGTAAATAACAGATAATTTGAATTCCTCTTTTCCAAAGGGATGAACTGCCTTCTGTTTACATCCCAATGCTGTGCCCAAGAAGATAAACACAGAGCAGACAATGTGCAGGGTCTCGCTGGTGGGTCAAATCCTTGCAATATCAACAAGTGCAGGACCCAGATCTTCAAAGGGACTTGACTCCTAGTGGCAGAATTGGATTTTGGAGACCCGGGACATTGTTGCAAATTGATGCTCCACACCCACGATCATAAGTCACAAGTAGAAATTTGATTTAAGGTCTTATAAAACACAACTCTTTTGAAAATGTTGCCACTCAGAAGCATGACTTATCTCAGCTAAACAGCCTTTAAAAATGATCACACTCTGGCTCTGTGCCTGGAACTAAAATGAAAGGCAATCTCTTGGTCTGGAAGAACCAGACAAGCCTTAGAAGGTTAATTTTCAGCCATTTTCATCTGCTGTGTAAAGAGAAGATAAGGCAAAGACAGGAATTAGGACTAATAACAACCTGTTCTTTATTGAAGCTTCTAATCTTCCTGTTAAGTAAATTAATTTTTATATAGAGGGATATAGAAGAAAGGCACTAATGTTTAATTACACCTAATTCTTTGCTGCTGAGGGCAATACCAAAGCAGATGTTTTTTTGATGTCTGTGGTTTTAATTGTACACATCTTAGGCAGGGGTGTCTGCAATAAATGTGTAAGGGAGACAGAACAGCCTTCCTGTTAGAGAAAGGAGAAGAACTGGACTTCTTGGGGTCCTTCTGCAGGGGTTGAGGTCACCTGAGTGTACATGGTCTTCCCTTGTAGAAGCTGTGTAAAGGTTTTGTCTACAAGGATAGGCTAAATCTGCCCTCAGAGATCCCCTCTATCCATCTCACAGCAATCCCCTTCCACAGCCCAAATGTTTTTCCTCCATTGGATCCCATTTGCCAACTTGCTGATGTAAACCAAATGCAATTTCTCCAAGACCAAGAGTTAATTTAACTGATCTGAGCTATAAAGCGATGGAAAGCAACTGTAAAAGTGAGGGGAAGCGAATGCACAAGGTTTTATTGCCTCCTCTCCCTTAAATCCAGACAAGTTATTGGAGGCTGCACTGGTGCTGTTGCTTCCCTCTCTCTGTGACAACTTGTGCAAGAGATCCACAGCCTCCTGTCAGTTCAATCTTCCTGCTTAGAGGAGCATTCCAGATGTCCTTGGCCTTCCTAAATTTTTGGACTTCCACTTGTTGACTTAGCCTGATGGCAAATACCTGCCTCCTCCCAGGCTGTGACTACCACCAGTGTGCTGTGGGGTCTCCCAGGAGCAGCACTCGGATGGATGGATGGATGGATGGATGGATGGATGGATGGATGGATGGATGGATGGATGGATGGATGGATCGATGGATGGATGGATGGATGCATGGATGCATGGATGCATGGATGCATGGATGCATGGATGCATGGATGCATGGATGCATGGAAGGATGCATGGATGTACATACGGATTTTGTCTGTCACCTTTGCACTTGGCAGATACATCCAGGTATTCTGCAGTGGTTATACATGAGAAGAAGCAGTGAACAATGCCTCTTCCCCATTGCTGGGACTGGAAACCATGGGGAGACCGCTCCTGAGACACCATCCACCTGACATAAGGACTACAGTAAATAAAGAGTCATTCTGAGGGAGGAACTGGGGTAAAAAGGCATGGGGTTACCTGCAATTTCCAGATGAATGCTGCCTATTCTGGCTTTATCCCACAAGCACACGGGTCTGGGATAGAGAAGGATTTGCCACAGGCATATGAGTGACACCAGAGAGCACAGTCACACCACTGTGACATCTGGATTGGGATAGGAGTCCAGGAGAGCCCTTGCTTACCCTTCTTGGGGCCAGACCAGGAGCTGCCTCACTGCAGGGGAACTCCAGGAGACCTGGGAATATGCCAAAAGATGTGCAGCAAGAGTCCCTGGACACACAGATCCGTGACCAGCCCCTAGATTCCAGTTTGGGAAGCCCAGGAGGACTAGCTCAGAGGACCTGCTCCCTTGGAGATACCTATATTTAGTCAGACGAATTCCTGTCTAAGAGCAGAGAGTTTTCACTGGCTGAGCTGGAGGCAAAACAGATGCTCAGCCCAGCCAGGATGTCATTACACTGTGATTATTATTACTGGATGCTTAATTTCCAGCTCTCTGGTGCTTGTCAGTGATGGATACTAGGACAAAAAGAGTCCTCAATCCTGCAGATAACTGAAAGCAAACAGTCATGTAATTCTCTTCCTTTATTCTAGTAATTCTCCATTGTTCAGGTAAACCATCTGGTCATTATCACATATCCACACTAAGGCCCTGGGGGCCTAAATCCAAGTTAGGATAATCCACTGCTGAGCCAATAATGAGGGGTGACATGTGGTAAAATTAATTTTTTTTTGTAGTTAGAAGCATTAAAAAGCCATTCAGTGAAATGAAGTTGTTGTTATCACAAACAAATTGCAGTTCAGCGGCAAAGAATTGCATTGAAAACTGATTGGCTGTAAAATTAATAATGTTTTGGGCAGCGTGCCTGCTCTTGGCACTTCAGAGGAGTGTCAGCCTGTGGCGGTGATCACACCAGTCCCAGAGAGCCTTTCACATCCCACCTTCTAGGAATCATGTGCTAAGTCTTGCTCCTGGGTATCTGGCACGAATTCCCAAATGTTGTGGAAGAACGTGCCATCTGGGCAGAGCTCCACGGGGGACATTTGCCCATGTGAAAGGCTGGCAAAATGCCCACGTGCCTCCTCCATTCCCCAAGCAGGGAGAAGTAAACACTGTAAAAGGTGTTTCCACATCAACTCTTTCCATTTTGGTGTGGGGTCATGTACACAGGAGGACAGGAGTATTTTGATTACCCAAAGGTGAGTTTTAGTTTGGGAGTCTGGAGTTTCAGCTGTAGTGTTGTCTCTGAAACAGCTGAGCTGTGGTGGCCACATCTCCCTTGTGCCAAGTGCCCTTTCATAAACAATTACAGCAGTAAATAAGAGTCAGGATAAGTTTTTTTCATGTAGAGAACTGTGGGAAGCTATCCCAGATCCTGTCTCTTGGTATGGGATGTGCCTTCATGCAAGGAAGACCCCATTTTTTTGTACAGAGCCCAGTCTCCTTCAGCTTCAATGAGAGGATCAAAGTGTGTCGTGTCTGCCTGGGGATTTTGCCCTGTACCCATTTAGGATAATTTGAGAAGGATTTTTGCATGAAAGTTTCTTTTTATGATGAGTTCCCACTTCTCAGCACTGAGAATGTCTGTGGGGTCAGGAAGGGATAGACACAACCAATATCCTGCCCCAGCTTCAGCATCAAACACTTCTCTCCAAAGTTTGGTTGCTTCCGATCTCTCTCTCTCTCTCTCTGTCAGCTTTGTCTTTCTGCCCATCCCATTAAGCAGAAGTGATTTCCACTAAAACTCCCCAATGGACTTCCAGAAAATCCTGTTCCTAATCCAGATTTCATGGTTACGGCAGACAAATACCGTGGTTATACTACCATTAAAATTGTGTCGAGAAGGAATGTGTTCAAACAAGACCCTTGGGAATCCATGGAACTATGTGAGTTGATTCTCTTTTAGCAAATATGGAGCCGTAAAAGTGTCACTGAAGGTCATATATATATTCAAGGAAGAAACAGTAAGTACCCTCTGAGATGCCAAATCCTCTCCTCCACAATAAAACTCTTATCTGTAGTTATCACTCATCTTTAGAGTTGTCCAAATCTAAAATTGACTTGAAGTTATTGCTTGTGTCTTCCAGTCTCAGAACCAACTGCAAGAGATTTAGCTACTTTCACAGTGTCTTTGCAAAGTGTCAGTACCAAAAGGCAATTAAACTGGAGCTCAGTGAGATATAATAAAAGAAAAATTAATTATAAACCTCATGTTCAATAAAAAAAATTCCTAGCAAAAAATACATTTGCCTTTAAATTCAGATGTGCTGCAGTGACAGAGCTGAACTGTTTGATTCCACTGATGATATTCTGGTGAGAATATCACAGTGGGAGATGATAACGTGTGAAGGGTGGGTGGTAGTTGATCATGAAGACTGGAAAGTCCATCTCCTTAACCTGCCTCTGCAGCCAGGGAGGAAGAAGGCAGCCTTTGTGGGGCACCAGCTCTAAATTACTTGTTGGGGTAACTCCTCTTCCTTCACTGACACATGAAGGAATTCTGGGGACAGGAGTCTTGAGTCTTCCCCATCAAATGCCAAACACAGCCTGGAGCAGGGACTTAGCATGGTGGAAGTGGTGCACTGAAGTGCATTCCAATGGCAGTGGTTTCAGGGATGCCAAGGCACATATTTTTAGAATCCCTGTTTCACTTTGGAGACAAAAAAATTACAATTTTACTCCTCAAATCTGAATGAAGATTAAAAAATAAATGATGGAGCAGGCATAATGGTTGCAAGAAAACCCTACTCACTGGATGTTTCTTGTTCACAGGTTTCAAATGTGGATCTGGGACTGCAAAGAGGCATCCAGGGCAGAGCAGCCAGGAGAGGACTCTGAGCTTCTGAGTCCTTTCCTAGCCTGTTATCCACTGAGTTGGATCTACCTCATCAAACCCATGACACCACATGGCACAGGGTCAAGCTTCCAACTCTGTTCCCCACTTCAGCTGTAAGAAAATCAAAGCTGAACAGGCTTTCCTAATACTTCATAAGTCTCCTCAAGCTGCCATGGTGTGTGGTGACTGTGCAAATGCTGTGTGTGACTACACGCACACATTTTTAAGCTGTTGGTGCCATTGCATAAAACCCAAACCAGACTATTTTAGGTTCTGACAGTATGGGCAATGTGTTTTATCTCAGCGCCTGCTGATTTTGGGCCCAGCCTCCCCAGCAGTCACCTCTTGTCTTGAAAAGGTAATCAATGTGAAATTATGAGGGAGGAAAGGAAGGAAGACTGCACGATGCACCACGTTGAATGGGTTAGACTGGATTATATCCCTAAGGACATGTGATTTCCCAGTGTCATTCCAGGCTCACCATAATTGCAGATTCAGGCAGCTCTGAAGGAGACTGGAGCGAGGACATGCCTTTGGATGTTCATTCACCTGCATGGCAATGGAAAATTACCTCAGCCAAATGTGTTGTCACAGAGCAGCAGGGTGGTGATGTCAAAATAAAGAGAACTGCTGTCCCAGCTGACTTAGATTAGCAGCGTGCTCACTTCCCTCCAAGCATTTTCCTTCTCCTGCACCAGTGCCAAGCAGAGGAATGAATCTTTCCGGGATCCTTGTGGCTTCAGGGGGCCTTGGAGTGGCACACACCAGTGATGTAGGTGGAAAAGTCAAGGCTGACATCACAAATTGTTCTTATATTGTTCCCAACAAACACAGCTTATTCCTTGTTTCATGTGAAAGCCACAGCGCTGATCCTCCCACAAGGCAGCTGTCCCAGTGGGACTGGAGGGATTCAGGCAAGGAGGAATCCTTTGGGACCACTTAACACCAGAGTGGTGAAAATGGCTCTGCCTCTCTCTCTGTTTCAGTGCTGTAACAGTTTATTTCCCATGTGTTACCTGGTCCCAAGAGTCTTACACATTTATAGCCAGAGGCAAGACGGGCTGTTGGCAGAGACAGGGAATGAAATTCCATAGGCTGCGGGGCTTTCAGCGGAGTGCTTGGATTGCTCATTGGTAAAGGCTGGTGCTAATGCCAGTCAGATCCACATCTATTTGTGTGCTCCCCTGAAGTGAGCAGCTGGTGTGTCATCCCTTGCTCAGCCCCTCGCCTTGCACAAAGCTCAGACAGACCCCACGTCCTCCCAGCGCTCTCTGCTCTGCTCACCAAGCTCTTTGCTCCTTTCCCTCTTGGATTTATCGACTATGTGGTCTCTCGGATGTAAAATCCCAGAGTTTAGGGCTCTGGCCACTGCCTCCTGCCTCCATCCAGATATTCCATGGCTCACACTGCAGTTTATGGGCCCGTAGCCCACATGTTTTCTGCACATTCCCATTCATACTCACTGGCTTGGGGCTTTTTTTCCCCTACCTTACCCTTAATAAAACAATTACTAATGATTCAAGGAACTCAACTCGAGCCCATAAAGTAATCTGGAGTCTTCAGGCTGAAGACACATTGGTTCAGTTCCCTTCACATGAGAAATCTTGGCATCTTTGTGAGAGGGCTTTGGTGCCTGTATCTGCACACACATATATATTGTATAAAATGTGTATATTTTTCATCCCACATGAGCTGGCATGAGGGGAGAGTGGGGAGGCTCCGGAGTTGTTGGATTACTGTGGAGAAGAGGCATAATGAGACAGGCGTTAGCACCCACACTCAAGCTCTCTAAAATCAACAGACTTGCAAAAAAAGATGTGAAATCACCGTTTTATTCCCATATTCAGAATTATATTTGCAGGGGAAAGGACCAAACTGTGACAGCAGCAGGGCTGTACTCAGCTGTGCTGCCCTGGTCTCCTGACCCATGCACAGCATATCTTGGGTTTGGGTATCCGTGGTTTGCTGTCTCTGCAGACAGGCTGGAAGCGTTACAGCAGGCAAGGAGTGAGGAATATTTGTTGTGACCAGCAGCAAACCATGCAGTGAGAGGAAACACTGAAAAAAACTCTGCCTGGTGTTATGGCCTGGATGGGCACATCAATGGGAACCCCAGAAGCAGGTCAGCGTTGGGTCTACTGGAAATGCAGCTAAAATCTCTCAGTCTCTGGCTTAGAGCTGCGTATCCTGTTGCTGCTTGCACCTAAACTGCATCCACATGTGGTGGGAGGATCCAAGGGTCATTGGTGGAAGTGCTTTACGTGACCTGGGCCATTCTTTTTGGCATGCCATTTATCACAGAATCATGGAAAGGTTGGAAAACACCTCTAAAGTCATCGAGTCCAAATGTTAACCCAACACTGCCAAGTCCACCACTAAACCATGTCCCCACGTGTCACACACCTTTTTGAATGCTTCCAAGAATGGGAATTCCACCAGTTTCCCAGGCACTCTGTTCCAATGCCTGACAATCCTTTCAGTGAAGAATTTTTTCCTAATATCCAATCTGAACCTCCTCTGGTGCACCTTGGGGCCGTTTCCTCTTGTTGTGCCCTTATGCTTCTTTGTTGACTCTATGAAACCTTCTCCCTTCTCGCAGGGAATGTGTATCAGGTTATTTGGTTTTGGATGCCATCCTTAGGCTGCAAACACCCTCTGGAGCAGGACTGCTGCACAGCCTTTTCCATCTGTGCTGTGTTCAGTGAGGAGGCTGAGCTCATATATTACACTGAATTAAAAGCAAGAGCCTCCCCGTAGCTGTCCCATCACTGTCTCGCTGCCACGGAGCAGGTGAGAGGGAAATGTGCTATGGGCAGCTTGTGGTCTGACAGAGACCATCTGTGTGACTGCTGACATGGCATTTAAGCACTTTTCCCCAAGTTATGTTGCAAGAAGAAACCTGCAGGAGATGTTGAGGAGCTCTAATGCAGCACAGTCAGAGATGCTCTGCAAGCATATGTGCTCTGGGAAAGACTTTAGCATCTTATAAAAGTTACATCCATGGCTTCTTGAAATGCCCAGTCCTCACCATGGACCAGCTATTTTTAATGAACTGTCTGTGTTTGGCACAGCAAGAATCGAGGATTAATAAAAACCTGGTGCACAGGCTGATTTGAAGAACTCTGCTGAACATCGAACATCAGGAATGGGCAATATGGAATAGTCTCTCCAGGATGGGTTGCTTTCAAGCACAAAGCCAAGCATGAAATACCAAGCTGTCTGCACGTTCTGTGTTTGTTTACAGTACAGCTCTTAAAACCTTTCTACCTCAGAAACTGTTTCCCCTCTGATATCCTTCCCGGGATAAGGGACACAGTAACATTCTGAAAGTGCTGTTAGTGGCAGATGGAGGAGTGGAGGTGTTTCTGGCACCCTTAGAGCTGACAAATGCCTGGAGAATATTTACAGTACCTTTCTGCTGGCTCCTCTGGTAGTTCTTCTTCCCTTTTCATGAAAGCACAAGGTGGGCCCATGACAGTCTGGTCTGTCTTACTGCATAAGCACTGAACTGCAGAGCCTTTCCATGGCAATACGTGCAGGACCTCAAATTTAAGGTCTCCACCTGCAACCTCCTCAAATCCCTGTCAGCATGAGGAGTGCAAGGAGTTTGGCCTTGTTGTAAGTCTGGGACAGGGGACAGATTGGTGACATATCTGATGTCTGCAGAGATTTCTATTTGTATTTCAGACTCATGTCAAGGAAAATCCTCCAGTGCCACTGGGGAGTTGACTGTGTCAGTGACATTGTGTCACCCAGACAAATGCCAAAGATTCACTTTCACCTTTTGAGAGCAGTAACAGCCTCACCCCAGCACATCTCTAGGGGTTAATAGCTGTCTAATTTGCAAGATAGCTGAAAAATCCATAAATTACTGATGGGGCTCACACAAAGATTGCATGAAGAGGCTTGTCCCTTCAGAACAACAAGGGAGGCAACTCAGTTCCCACTCTCTCCAAAGCCAGTCCTCGCTGACATCACCGGCTGTGCAGCCAGATGTTGGGCAGGTTGGAAGCACCTCTTCCAGGCTGAGCCTGCCACCTTGAGCAGAAGGAACATCATCCTCCACTGGCTCAGGTCCCAGCTGTCTACCACCCCACAGAGCTCAGCACACCAATAGACTGGCCAAAAACCCACCTAATTTTGCACACCTCAGGCTGTGGCAATATCTACATCTAACCATCAGCAGACACCCAAGCAGGCTCTGTACCCAGAGTAAAATTTTGGTGACATGAACGAATAAAAATCTTTTCAATTCTCTCATGCCATCATGGCACACCTAAAGCAGAGCCATGAACTGATTGCAAAGAAAAGGCCATGCATGCTGACAGCCAGCTTTGAAGGATCAGGATAAAATTCCTGTTCCATGTTGTGTAAATTGCTGCTCAGGACACTTTTACATCAGTGTGTCTCAAAAAGGGGGGTGGTCCTGGGAAAAGAGAAAGAAGCAGCTTTTGATTTTGGCATCCTCTGGTACCAGTGAGATCTTATGGTCATGGTCATAGCAAGGCCAGGTTGGATGGGGCTTGGAGTGACCTGGTCTAGTGGAAGGTGTCCCTGCCCATGGCAGGGAGGTTGAAATGAGATGGTCTTCCATCATGATGATCTTGGGTCCCTCCCAATTCAAACCATTTGATGATTCTATGATAACACTTAATTAGTTGTGTTCAGATCAAGGCCAGCTGCCAGAAACAAGGGAAGTTGGAATGTTGGATAGACTCTGTGTCTGAGCCCAGCAACTGGAGGAATCCACATTATGTGCATATATTCTACTAGCTAAATATATGTATGGATATATATCCCCTATTTTTATGCATATATTTGTACATAAACATATTGCACAGACTCCCACCCTGATTAGAATCATAAAATTATAGAATCTCCTGAGCTGGAAGGGACCCACAAGGATCAGCAAGTCCAACTCCTGGCCCTGCACAGGACAGCCCAGGAGTCACACCATGGGCCTGAGAGCGTTGCCCAAACACTCCTTGAGCTCTATCAGCCTTGGTGCTCTGACCACTGCCCTGGGGAGCCTGTTCCAGTGCCCAACCACCCTCTGGCTGAAAAAGCTTGTCGTAATATCCAAATGAAACTTCCCCTGAAGGAGGGTTCATTGAGAGGAGTGACAAGGTGAGAGCACAGGTGCTCATGATGTGAGTGGAGTGCTGCATCTTCTGCCTGCACTGCCCTGTGTGACCATCTGTGTGCATGTACATGTGTGCACATATGTGATCTTCCTGTGTGATGTGTGTTCCTGTGGGAGGCACAGACTCAGCCTCAGTGCTGGCTGGATCTGGGGATGTGAAGCTGCATCAGCCTCACCTCTACCAGGTGACTGGATGTGGCATTTCCAGCAATTGTCCAGCAACTCGTGTCTTCCTGGAGCGCCACATACAGTCTGGTCTCTGCAGAATGGCTTTTTCTTTGTTTATTTGATTTTCATTCATATTACTCTTCTCTTTCTTGCTTTCTTCCTGTAATTGCTGTGGTATTGGTCTTGCAGTGCCACTCTCTGCATGAGTGGTGGTTAGACCCAGTTCCCTTCTCATTATTCCAGAAAAGTCCTACTGGGCTGTTATGCAGGAAAACTCAATTCATAGAGATATTCTTCCATACTATTGCCATAGTATTTTCTGCCTACTGGAATTAGAGGGGTCTGAGTTCTCACTGACAGCTACTACTTTCGATATAAAGGCCTGATTCTGCCCTCACTTGCACATGCTATTTATACCAAATTGCATAAACTCAGCCCCAAAGTGACTTACAAGTTATGATGACAGCTTAATCACGAGAACAAACTGCAGCTTTTAAACCCTGTGATTTAAATCATCTGTGAGTAAGATTCGAATCTAATAGTCTACCATTGGAAGCTGAACAGCCCAGTAATTGCAGCCGTATATGGAATACAATAAAAACACCAGGAGAAAAAGAGGAAAGAAAAGCCTTTTTCAAGACAACTGTGCCAGAAAAAGTAATTACCACTGCAGCTCAGGCACTCCCAGGTATTAAGCACTTGTGCAGCACCATAAGCATTTCCCAGCTGGCTGTGCTTAGCAGAGCTAAAACAGGGAAGGACAAAACCCAAACCAAAATAGGAATAAGAAGCACCAATTCTCTTGGTGTCAAGAGAGGTTGTGGACACCACATCTCTGGAGCTGTCCAAGGCCAGGTTGGATGGGACTTGGAGTGACCTGGGCTAGTGGAAGGTTTCCCTGCACATGGCAGGGGAATGGAACTGGGTGATGTTGAAGGTCCCTTCCAAACCAAACCATTCTGGGGTTCTATCATACTATTTGATCTAAACAGTAGAAACCAGTGGTGGAGGAGGAATAGCACATACCTGATGATGAAAGATGGTCAGTGCAGGTTTAACTTCTCCAGGGAAAGAATGCAGAGACCATTCTCACAGTAGCATGACAATCTCTGCTTTGCCTTGTGCTACTGCACACACATTTCTGGTGCAGAGATCATTTTGCAGTGTGTAATCATAGAACTGTGGAATGCTTCGGGTTGGAAGAAACCTTAAAGCTCATCTTAGTCCAACCCTGCCATGCGCAGGGGCACCTTCCACTAGCCCAGGTTGCTCCAAACCCTGTCCAACCTGGCCTTGGACACTTCCAGGGATGGGGCAGCCACAGCTTTCCTGGGCAACCTGTGCCAGGGCCTCCTCAGCCTCCCAGGGATTAATTTCTTCCTAATATCAAAACTAAACCTACCTTCTTTCAGTCTAAAGTCATTACCCCTTGTCCTATCACTCCATGAGTTCTTTTCTCTTGGATTTGGCATATTCCCCACGTATGGCTACTCCAGTGATCCAAAAATGGACACAAGATTTAGCAGTGAGTCTGTTTTGCAGGACATAAGCCCACTCTTTCTCCTGAGCTGGGTGCTGTTCAGGTAGGGTTTGTTCTGCTTCTACTGAAGCTGGAGATATTTTCCTGGTTTTCCTTCAGTGAAATTAATCTTCCTGTGGTTTTGGTCACACTGTAGTCACTTTAATTATACCAGAGATGTCATATTTCCAGAAGCAACCCTTTTCTTGGGGCATAAGCTTAAAACTGGCTTTCCACAGTGCTCAAGGCAAAAAATATTTTAGACTTTGCTTGAAAATATTAAAGATTCTGCTTTCCTTGATTGCTAAGAAAGGATGCACTGGGTCATACAGACTGATCTGCTCAATGTCATGTTGTGTGTCCTCTAAGCCCAGCACCAAGGGTAAAACTGAACCATTTCAGTCACCAGGAGATGTTATTTGTGTGGGATATGACAAGAGGAAAGGTTTCGGAACAGCCAGGCTTGAAAAGGAGAGTTTAAATGACAGGTTATCTCACCAGGTGAGTAATCTTTGGATCACAAGTGTGGAGAAAAACACGGGAAAGGAGAAGTTATGTCTTAAGGGAAAGAAGAGTGGGTGTTTCCAGTATCGGGGCACAGCAGAAAAGAGTATTAACAGATTAAGGGTATGCAGCAGAGAAGCATGAAAATGAGGACAGGGCATGGTTTTGATATCCAAAGATGACATAGATACAGCACCAGAGAAAAGCCTGACAGAGAAGAGCTGATAAAAACACAGGAGTGGGGAAGGGGAGCTGAGGTGAAACATGGGGATGGCAGTGACCACTCCATCCTGTCAGCCCACCCCTGCACACAGAGGCAGGACCAAATGCAGCACGAGCATCCCTGATATGTTTCACCAACTGTGAAAGAACTCCAGTTCCCCTCAGGGCCATTTATCCCTTGAAAACTTTCCTCTGGGTCCAATCTAAATGTTCAAATGGCATTTTCCTTCCTTTGTTGTTATTGTTGCTCAGAAAATTTGCCTTTCCCCTCCCCACCGCAGCAAAGGGTTTCACATTGGCACATGGGTCAGAAAAAGCCAAACACACAAGCCAAAATGGGTTTGAAATGCTTGGGTTCCATGCAGACTTGTTCAAATGTGCTGAATTTCAGGCTTTGTCATCATCTAAATGCAACAGATTTTTGGGTGACCAGAGTGAAAGTGGTATTTCAACTGAGTCCCCAAGGAAACTCAGCATCTTAGAGCTCTGTGCCCACCTGTCCACTCGTCTGCAAATCTTCCTTCCAATAATTTTTGTACATAAAGAAATTTAACAGAGAATTTCCTGCAGATATTGGGAGAATCAGTACATGTTTGAGGGTGAGAAACCCAAATCAAAGATCACTAAGAAAAAAAAAAGAAAGGAGGACGTTCTCAGCTTAACACTTTATTCTCAGTGTCTGTGGCTTTGCAGTTGGCATGTGTGTCACTCCAGAGTCCTTGCAGTGTTGGGGCTGGTGGGGAGGATGGGACAGCTGGTGGGTTGTGGGGGCTGTGGTGGGATGGTGTAAGAGAAACAGGATGCAAATCTGGAGGAACTTGGGCTTCACAGATACCACTTCTTGATTTTCCTTCTCAGGACATCTGTCCCTGGGAGAGGCAGGTGGCTGCCAGGGGAACAAAGCTGCCTTGAAAAGCAGAAGAACAGAGTGGCAACCTTTGGAAATAATGGTGCTGATTTTAGGAGCCGATTTCAGGAGGCAGAAACAGCTCCTCCACACCCTGGGACTACTCTTGCTTCTGAGGGCAGAGGTTTGGCAGTGCTTTGAACACTGAAATGCACATCCTTGAGCAGGCGATGGAGAGTGGAGGGGAAAGTGACCATGGAGGGGAAAATAACATGCAATTTGCCAAGCTGAAGTTCAAACCTGATATTTGGTTGAAAATAATCCCTTCCTAGGTCATTTTTGGTGGAGGGTTTATCAGCATGGGTTTATTCCAATTCCTCTCTTTCAGTCTATGGAAATAATCCTTCCAGCCTCCACTTACCACTTTTCAGCATGAATTAAAAATCTGACAGCTTGTCAGGCTGTCTGGTATCTGCACTTCCCTCTGCACTGCCAGGGTGAGGTAAAAGAAGACATAAAGGATAGTTTAGAGGGATGAGGACTGTTGTGCAGTGAGAGGAAATAATTTCCTGCTAATGCACATGGCACACTGAAACATTAAATATAAAGGTCATTTTGGGGGTTGTCTTGTAAAGGAATTGATGCATTTCTAAACCACTGCATAGTGTGCCTTAAAATGACTGAATAACCCAGGGGACAAAAGGCATGTGGAATGTTTTCTAAAGATCTGCAGGAGAACCTCATGGGCTGAGCAGGACAATGAAGATGTCCCACTCCAGCCAACCTGGCTTGTGCTGAAGACCAAAAAAGATGCTACAATAGCAGGAAAAGGTTCTTCCCCCAGAGGGTGGTTGGGCACTGGAAGTGGTCATGGCCCCAAAGCTGCCAGAGCTCAAGGAGTGTTTGGACAACACTCTCAGGGACACAGCGGGATTGTTGGGGTTGTCCTGTGCAGGACCAGGAATTGGACTTGCTGATCCTTGTGGGTCCCTTCCAGCTCAGGATATTCCATGATTCTATGTTTCTCTGCCCACCCAGCCACCTCTCCAGCTGACCTGGGAGCCACAGCACTGCCTGCATTATACATGTCACTGTTTGGCCAGAGTAGTCTGGGGTAAGAAAGGGAGAAAGGAGATCTTTTTCTGGACTTTTTGGAGGGGAAAACAGACAAGGTTTCAAGTTTGACGTCTCTTCATTGATTCTGATGAGATGCAAAGAGTCCATGTGGATGGTTTCATGTTAAGCTCTCAGGAACAGAAAGCACTCAAGATTTCAAGGAATTTTATAAGGGAGTAGCTGGCAGAGATCATCAAATTATGAAGAGCACTTAAATCAGTAATTAAAAGTCAGTTCTGCAGTGCTAATAAACCACAGCTGGAAGGGAGGGGAAGGGGAGCTTTCAGAGCACATGCTGTGCAGTGTCCCTGACCCACAGCACAGTGGTCTTGAGTGACAAGAGCAGACCTTAAAAGAGAACTCCAGATGGATGGAAATCCTGAGCAGGTGGTTTTTGACTTGTCAGAGAGAAGGACCCGAGGGGAAGACCCCAAGACACACTCAGTTTGTCAGTTGTCTTTTGTTATATTTGGGAAGTGTTCTTTCTTAGAAAAAGGAGACAGGCTGAGTCACAACAGACAGACACAGTAAAGCAACATGCAAAAGTCTGGAGAACTTTTGCTGTGGGCAACCCATCCAGGGCTGTTGTTTGCTGCCTTGGGGTAAATAAGACTTCAAAAATGTGGTCCTCATTGGGTAGGATGGGCTGTGGCTTCTCTCTGTGTGGCATTTTTAGCACAGAAGTGAGGAAACAGTGGAATGAGGTAGTGGAGGGGCTCAGTGGTGTCAACCTTGGGCACCTCATGCTATTCTGTGAGCTGTGTCTTCACTGGAGGTCTCCTATCATCAAGGCTCTTGGGGTGATTCTCAAGGTTGTCCTGTGCAGGGCCAGGAATTGGACCTGTTTATCCTTGTGGGTCACTTCCAGCTCAGGATATTCTATGATTCTATCCATAGGGATGACTGGACCAGGGACAGGGACTTGTCCACAGCCTTCCTTTGGACCTTGTGTTCTTACAAATTGAGTCCACTGGCAGCACGAGAGGTTGTTAGGATCAAACAGGGAGTGTGGAATCATCTATTTCCATCTCAGGTAAAAATCCAGGCAGGGATCTGCCATCTCAGGCAGGCAGGGCTGGTACTAAATTAATTGGACATGTAGATATATTCACTCAGAGCTGCTGCTGCCTTTCCCAGCAAGCCCCAGCCCAACCAAAAAAACCCAAACTAATAGTAATATTGATATAAAAGGTCATGATAATAATAGCTCAAAAGGGGTGACATCCTCCAGTCACCTCTATGATTTGCTAAAGTCCCTCACACTGCCCTTGAGGGTCTGATAGCAAAATAGTTTATTTTTAATTTGGAGTGTTTCTGACTGTTTTCATTCCTTTTGAGAAATTAAAATAATAGTGCCTGAAATTTGTAAATATAAAGGATGCCCCACACATGGAGCAGTTCACAATTTATCTGCTGCTAGGGGTTCCAGGCCTCCAAAATTTAAATTTAACATTTAAAGTACACTTTAAATGCCCATTAGAAGCCCACAAAATAATCTGCACGATAAGGCTTCCCTTAATTTATTTTTGAAATCACACCAAAGAAGTTACATTATTCTTAAAGGTTTTGCTCAGCACAATGGAAAGTGTGTCTGGGGAAATACAAGATAGTAACAGCTTCAAAGAGAAATCCTTTATTCACAAAAAACCCCCAAACCATAACATTGGAATTTACTTGCTAATAGACAAGTGTTCTGCCCCTCTCTCATAAAATACTCAACCAGTTAAAGGGGAAAAAAAACCTGGCAAATTTCAAGAAACATTGAAATCCTCTCTAGAATTGTGCCATGAACTGGGTCAGGCTGTTTTGAGGCTAAAAGGGTGACAGGTTTCACCAGGAAGATGAAACACTGATATGGCCATATCAGCAACCATCCCTGATTCTGAGAGCCCGGAGTCAGGGGCTGGAGCTGCGGTGCAAAATCCTGCTCATGGCTCTCTGCCCATTCTCTGCTTCCCTTGGAGGAGGCAGCTGGTTCAGGAATTCCTGGCCTATTGGGAATAAGATAGGTAGTATCAGATATTAGCATTTAACATCTTCCTATTTTAGAAGTCTTTGTGAGGATTTCAGAGGGCTGATTAAAGCTGTTGGCTGAACGGGATATCCATGATATTGTAGGATTAGGGATTTGAGGAGGAGCCCAGTGCTGCAGGATCTGAGGTTGTACTCAGAATGGGGGGCTGAGAGATAAAAAATGGGAGAAGGAGCATCACTTAAAGCATTTCTTTCCATTTTAATATTTAACTGTGCCCCACTTCTAAAAACTCCCATGCTCCACCTTCTGCTAAATCTGAAAGACTTGGGTGCCTCAGCACCCACAACCTTCAGTGGCCACTCAAATATTTAGTTTTTACTTCATCTATTTAACTTCAGGAACCCAAAGATGGAACATTTGGCCCCAAGTTCAACCTAATACCTCATGCTATGCATGTGACATATATGAGATAGAGCTTTGACGAAAACAGTTACCTATTCATTGGGAAATCCATGTGTTTGAAAGCAAATTGTGATTGATTGGAATTATGTGTGTGTCAGGCTTTATAGTTAAATATTATAATAATACTGCCCTGCCTTAATTGATGTCCTCATCAAAAATTGCTAAAAATATATCATGTTTACAGCTCTTGGTTGTTTCTCTAAGGAAATTTGACAGTTGTTGGTTTAAGAAGACAAAATTTGTTGTATTCCATCTCTCTTGTCAGCCACTGTGATTCAATCAGAATAGCCGAGATGTGCAAACTTTGATTTAGCCCAACATGCCTTCTCCCTGGATATCATCCTTGGTATTTCCCATTTGATTTTCCCACAGCATCCAGCCTCTACAGAATGAATCATGTTCTCCTTACACCATGGTTTCACATATCAGTACAAACAGACAAATCTGGAAAAGAAGCAAATCCCTTCCTTGTTGTGGTTTGCTCATACTCTGGTCATGTCATGGAATCATGGAGTGGTTTGGGTTGGAAGGGACCTTAAAGGTCATCCAGTCCCAACCCCCTGGTCCTTGTCCATGAGCTGGATTCTAAGTGTATATTGAAGAAGGAACAGCCACTTTATGCCTTAGACGACTGAAGCCTCAATCCTCAGCCTTGCAGATACTGAGACAGAGGTCCTGACGGGGAACTGAGGCTCTGAATGCTTTTTTGGGATGTTTTTTGTGTGTCCAAGCCAGCCTGGATGAAAGAGAGGATTGATCCCTATTTCTGTTTCACAGAATGATAACTACTGGTTTCATAGATATCTAGGCAGAGAGCAGTTAGGTTAAAATTTTTCTAACTGTAACATACATAGAAATTAAATCATTAATATGACATCACAGATTATGTCTGTGGAAGAGCCATGCTTTGACGTGACTCTGATGCCAACAAGATAACTCAATATCTCTACATGTTCTTTATTTCATTCTTCTGAATAAACTCTCTGAATGCTGTTTGTTAACCAGCTTTCAGTGAAAACCACATCTTAGCTCCCACTCAAAGTGACCTTTCATTCTCACACACCTGTTATTTGTAGTCACACAGCATTTATATTGGGAACAGTAATTGTGGCAAAGAAGCCCCATGCAGTGTCGGGGTTAGGCATGTGGAAGCATTTCAGCTCTCCAAAACAGTTGTGAACTGACAGGTCGTTAGTGGGTACCAAAGATGTTGGGAAAAGGTGGCTTTACGGTGTTTTTGGAAACTCTCCCTTAAAGAATTTTTGTGATTGTGTGTGCTCTCCGTTCTTACCGTGAGAAAAAAAGCCTTCTAAAGATGACAGATGAGTGAAAAAATGAAACCTCCTAAGAGGTGAATGACTTATGTTTCCTGGACATGTTTCCTGGTAAAGATCTTTCTGTTCTTTGACATTCATATACATTTTTCACTCCTGAATTTTATTCTTAGTGAGAATTGCCAGCATTGGGGGATTGCATTTTACACTTCATAAATCTCAGAATGTCCAAAAATGACAACAGCACACATGGGTCTATGTGAGAGCACATGCACACATTATTCATGGCTCTGGCTGGATGGAGAGCTTTGCTTTTCACTCCCAGCAGTTCTCAGCTAAGACAATCTCACAGCCATAAATTCACTACAGAAATCGTGCTAAAACTCAGGCGAGAAATGAGAAGTGTTTTATTCTGAAAGTGTAAATGCATTCAAGCTGAGCTGTGTGAGTAAAATATGTCTTTTAAACTCCTTACTCTACCTTATTGTATTGCAGCCACGGTTAAAGGTGGGAGGTATTTCTGAGTACAGGGGTTTAATTACAACAAGACAATGTGCTGAGAAATCAGCTCTTACTAAACCATTTTGGTGGAGGCTTGGCTGACCTACAGGACCTCATGTATCCATCCCTGTGCCAGTCAAATGTTCTGGAAACAGGTTGCACAGAGAAGATGTGGACTCCCCATCCCTGGAAATCTTCAAGGGCTGTTTGGATGGGGCACTGAGTAACCTGGTCTAGTGGAAAGTGTCCCTGACCATGGCAGGGGGTTGGAACAAGATGATCCTTGAAGTCTCTTCCAACCCAAACCATCCTAGGATTCCATGATTCTGTCCCCACCACCCCATGTCGATGCTGGTGTTACTCTACAGCCACCACCCTTGACTCCATGGCACTGGTGCTGTTGGAAATGCCAGGTGATTCAGGTGGAAGAGCTTTTATTGTTTTTCACTGGCTTCGTTTTATTATCCTGATGTATCACCTCAATAGATCATAACAGGGCCCTTCCCTGCCGGGTTCCTCACTCTGCACACCTGCTTAGAATGCATAAGGAAGTCCTTATCCTTATTTCCATAGAGAAATGGCATTGTTCAGAGAGAAAATGCCCATTTCCATCATTATGCCGTTTGCTGGATTGTTTTAATGAGTTTCTCACTGCTTTACCTCGAGCTTGTCTGCAAAGCATGTTGCTCCTTTTGTTGCCTCTCTCCCAGGATCGTGGTCTCACCACAGGTAGGCATGGATTCAACCTGCAGAGCATCTACAGTGGAGCAGGGAATTTCAATACACCCTCGCCATTTCTGAGGCCAAACGAGACAGCTACATTTGTCTGTGCAGTTCTCTGATGACACAGACAAGCTTCATTCCTCTCCTCCCTCCGAACAGAAATCCTCAGAAGTTTAATTTAGAATCAGCTCCATCTGACGTGAAAAAAAATAGGGATTTATGATGCTCTTAAGGCACAGAACTTTCCCATGTGGTTTGGAGGAGCCCTGACTGCTTTTGGCTGGTCAAAGCCCACACGAGGCAGTGCGAGACAGGTGCCTGAAGGTCTTTCTTGGAGCAAAGTAGGAAACAAGTGGTATTGGAACAAAGCAGGAAATAAAGTGAGATGCTCTTTTTCTCCTGCAAAACAATCAGTACGAATGTCACAGAGAAGAATGGGATTTTGCAAAACACTTTTTCCATTTAGGAAAAGCCATTACAATGTGACTTCAAGGCAGCACTATTAACTGCCATATAGTTGTGAATTGACTTTGTGTTTATTAGTTGAACTTGTCTGTTTTCACTTGCTGGCATCAGGAGACCTGTGATGGCATAAAGTGTCATTCACTGACAGAGTGTCTTTGGAGCAAGTCAGTCCTCTCTGCTATGCTGCATGGATGGTTGCCATTAATCCAGGCACCCCAGTGTCTTCTCCAGCCCCTGAACTTCAAGGGGATGCTCCTCTTGCTGCAAACAGATTTGATTTCAGGTCAGGGAGGAGTGACTCAGATCCCACAGAGGTTTAAAATCACCTGTGTATCGCTCAGCCATCAGTAATCCCCTTGGCTTTGTGGACTCAGCAGCAATTATTGTGTGAGCCGATTCGGAACAAATCACTGGTATTAATTAGGGAAACCTCCACGGGCAATTGTCTAATTTAGGCACCATTTCTATTTCCTTTCGTGCCTTTATGAAAACACTTGGCAGTGTTCAGAGAAGATGGCATCTTCTTCCTTCTGCCTGCGCTGGTGTGCATTAAAGTATTTCAGAGAGGAATTGAAATATATTTTCCCTCTCCATGATTGCTCTCATCAGTAACGAGAAAGTCACTGCCCGGGTTGCAGCACATCACCCCGAGCCACAGAAATGCATAAGAAGGAGAGGGAGCAGATGGAATTACGATATTTAAACCCAATTCTGCGGGGAGTTCTCAAGTGACATCAACCTTTGCTACTGCCATTCATTATTGGGGCTTATTTTTGAACGTGCAAAGAGAGCTGTAATTATTGATTGCTCAGCAGGCTGCAGATGGCAGCTGGGAAGAAGTTTTAATACCTGGTATAAAGAAGTGACTAAAAAAATCTTTTTTTATTTTTTTTTTTTTTCAGAGATTAGGTTTATTCTGGAGATAAACTGCAATTTTAGAGCCCTCGAGAAATTGAAGAGTAGGAGCAGAAAGGTCTGCTCACACTTTCTGCCTAAAGAAACATGAGATAGAGCATATTGTTTGTGAGTTAACATTGATCAGAGAGTGCTGATCATTAACATTGAGCTGCTTTGGTATTTTTCATTCACTTATTCCAAGCCATTGCATTCAGTGCATTTACCACTCATTTATGTTTTCATAAACAAGTTCTTAGTGCTTTTGTAACACGCTGTACCAACTATTTTTATTTATAATTACTGTGAACATTAGGAAAGAGACAAGTGACTTTAGGTCCTGAAAATATTTCAGTAAACCAGGCAGTGAATTTATTGGAAAATAAAGTTTAGAGACACTAAAGCTATGTCTGGCTCTTGGTCAAATTTAATAACTTTGGCCTGAAAAATCTTGAAAAATCATTAATAGCAAAGAATTGATCTCAGTTTTGCTAAACAAAATGTTCATGTTGAGAGCAGTGCTTTAAATTGAAAAATTGCCTTAGAAATAATTGGCTTAATTCCCTTAAATTCATGGAACATTTAATTTCAGTACAAATGAATTGATTCAAAACGAGCTCGAATTATGTTTTACTTCCTGTTCACTTCTTCACTTCAGCTGGTTGGAAAAAAACCCCAAAAATAAAAATAGAACCCCCCCCCAAAAATAAAACTCTTGCCTCTCTCTGCTCAACCCCTGAGCTGAAACTCAGAAAATGTGGGTCTTTACAGAATTATTGGTGGCCAGTTCTCACCTGTCACTTGTCCTTACTGGGTATCTGATTTATTATTACTGAGCCCAATGAAGACTAAAATTAAGATAATTTAAGCTTCTACTTTGAAAAATTAATGATTTATTCTATTAAAACTCTTCTCTGGAAGCACAGTTTATTGAGTTATTGGCTGGCATCTTTGTTTCCCTCGCTGGGGAGAAGTGAAATTTAACACATAAACACTCAGTGAAACATTTCCTTTTGCATTGTATGGCCAAAGTCAAAACACAATTGCTGTAGTTTTTCACACTGGTATTACATTGTTTAAATAATGTCATAACATTATTTGTACATAGTTTGCTGTCTATAGATTCTTTGTAGTCAATCTTTGATTTCTGCATTTCCTGCTATGCTTGATCTTTATTGCAATACTTTGATGTCAGTAATCAACGCATATTTTTTTAAAAAAAATCACGAGTGTGAGCACCTGCAGCCCAATTCTGTAGCATTTACCCATAGAGAAGAATCCATCACTGCCTCTGTAACAATTGTGTCTTGCTGTGACTGCTCCCAGAGCAAGATAGAACTCCAAGAACCTAAGTGTTAGAATTAATGCCATAAAGCATAGCTTGAAACTTAAACATTAAAGTGTGCTCAAGTGGTTCAGGAGACTCATGTCTGTTTGATATTCAGTGGAAATCAGGTTTGTAAATGCCTGTCTGTCTTTTAAAAAATAAGACTTACTCACAAGATTTCTGGAAAATCACTATTCTGAAGCAATTTGCTGCATAAAATGGGCCATTCCAGAGGGGGGAAAAAATAAAGCAATTGCTGTTATCAAATGAGTTTGAAAGTCATGAGTTGTTCTCCTGCCACACAGCAACCTCCAGTCCCTCTTCCCCTCGCAACCCCGCTGCAAAAAAATGTTGAAAACCTCAAAACCTTCTCCCTTCGATGCTTGAAAGTTGTCACAAGGCTTGAAAATTGATGATCTGAATGAGGAATGGGAGTTCCTCTGCATTGATTAGAATTAAAACAACTCAGAGGCTGCCATGAGTTGGCCATGGAGAGCACCAAGGACCATTTCTCACCTCACTGGAACTGGGGGGGTGCAAGTTAAGCAGAGCCAAGGAATGTTCTTTCTCCTTGAAGAGAAATGTCATGGCTTTTGTCTTTAACCTGAACTCTGCCCTGCCCCTCCTTTCCAGTGGCCTCATCCATATTGATTCTTAACCTGTTCCATCAAAAAGCTGGGAAAAGGCAGAGCCACCTGTGCCTGAAAAAGCACAAGCTATAATAAGAAAGGAAATAACAAAAGATTAATTTGACATTGCTGATGTTTGTGAGACATTTGACTATTCTATGGTGAAAAAAATTGAAATGCTTTGTTGTACTAAAGAGAATGAAAGCCCTTTGTCAATCAGCATGTGTCTTATGCCCCATTTTAGTGACTTTATACCCTTATTTTTCACAGATTTCTAGAGGAAGCCTCTTTTAGCCTCCCGCAAGGAATGATGGTTAATTCTTGTTGTATTTTCTGTCTTCTCTAATTTGATAAGATAAGAATAGCTCAAATCAATCACCAGGAAGGATGTCAAATCATCAGGAAGGGTGTCATACATAACAGCTCAAGATGAGATGGTGGGGGAACTGGAGAAGGTGGGATGTCAGATGCGCCAGGTGCCTGGAAAAGCAGGAGGATGCAGAGTCCCAGTGCTGCCCTTCCTGCAGGCTGGATGTCCTCTGTGCCATCGGGTTTGGCACAACCTCTGCCTTCAGCTTCATGCCCTACAACCACCTGAGAATGGGCATTTTCCTCCCTCTGAATCGTCTTCTGTGACTGACAGTTTAATTTTAATCTTAACTCTTGTTATTTCGTTTGGTTAATACCCAAATGAACCCTTAGGATTCCGTGAGGAACTGCAGCATCCCTAGCAGACAAACCCTGGGATTGCTGTGGGATTCCAAGAGCCCTCTCAGATATCAGACATTCAGGAAGACCTTCTGTTTCTCCCCAGCTATGGAAGGGAGGGAGCAAATTCTGCCCTGGCCACTCCATGCTTACAGGCAAGAGCAGATGGGGGAGCTGAGCAGTCTGGGCTGTGATCTGGTATTCCCAGCTCCAGAAGCCTCTCCCAAAGACTGTCACCACTTGTTTCATGAGTAGGGCGCAGGGGTTGTCCTGGGATGGGCAGATGTCACATAATCTGCCCACATCCTCCTTACCCCCAATCCCAAATTTGTTGTATCATCTTAAAAAAAAAATAAATTGGAGGAAATCCATGTTATCTTTGTGCCTCCTTGAGTCTTCCTTTATTCCTGGCCAGTGTGTCTCCTGTTGCAACTGGTTTCCTGCACCTATATGTTCATCAAATGGAAAACTGATCCTTTTATTTCACTTCTGAATTTGATATTTTTTTGTTCAGTTCCTTTTTTTGACTCCTCCACAACAAGAGACAAGTGACATGTCTGAGATACATTTCTTCTCCTTCTGGGTAAACATTTGACAATTCACGTCTGGCAATGGAGATCTCCTGACAACACCATCCCCAACCTGGGTGGGTTCAGTCTGCCAAAACAGGGCACATGACACTGCTGTGAAGGCAGCAATGGGTGAATGAAAGTCTGTGGGTCAGGAGCAGAGAAGGGGCCCATCCATGTGGAAGATGCTGCTTAAGAGCTCCCCATGCTCCCATTAGAGCATCTTCAGCTCCATCTACATAAGAAACACCCAGGAAGAGAGACTGGGCTATTCCTCCGTGGAATAACAAGTTTAGGACTACAAAGAGACCATGCTGGATGACCTTGAAGTTTTGGGGTTTTTTTCAAGGTCATTCTGGAGCTATAATTAATTTCTCTTTTTAACCCCCTCCAGAATTACAGGGAAACAATTTGTACTGTGGCCTCAGAGACAGGGAGCACTGGGAAAGCTTGGAAACTTATTATTCAGTGTGAGAGACTTTCAAAGGAAGTTTGAATGTATAATGAACTGTGAACATGTACAGGGATTTCTCCCCCTCTCTCACCCTCTTTGTGAATTCCCAGCATGGTGTGGATAAAATGCAAAATATCAGGGCAAGACAAATGTGGCTGTTAAGCTGTGCAGGGAATAATTGTGATCCCATAGAACAAAGCCACATTTCTAAACTGCATCTGCTTAGCAAAAATTGCTTCTGCAGGAGGGTGTCCTCTCGTGCAAGCTCTGGATTTTGGTTTTCTCTTAAACACCTCTTTTCTTCCTTGTATTGCCTTCTTAGGTCATCACGTGTCCTGAAACTGAAAGACGGGAGAACAGGCATGTTAAAAAAATTACTGGAGCAAGAGCAAGTCCAAATATGAGAGAAATTCAGGGAAGTGGTCCGAGTGGTAACTTCTGCATCGTGCCAGCCTCACACCAGATTTGGTTTAAAAATTAATTTATTAAGTCTTTAGCCCCCTAATGTCAAGCTTCCATCCATAGTGATTTGGCTGTTGGAGGAGAAGGCAGGGAAAATTTCCAATAAACCTATTAAATACCAGCAGCTTTCTACAGAGGGAAATCCACAGATCCCTGAAAAAATGCTTGCTCAGCCTGGTTGCTCAAAACTGACTCTCTTAAGTGCAAACTTAAAGCCTCACTCTTCATGGAATCAAGGGATTGTTTAGATTGGAAAAGACCTCTAAGATCATTGACTCCAAACATTAACCCAGCACTGCCAAGGCCACCACCAAACCATGTCCCCAGGTGTCACATCTACACATTCTTTTAACACTTCCTAGGCTGCTGACTCCACAACTTCCCTGGGCAGCCTCTTCCAACACCTGACCATCCTAATATCCAATCCAGACCTCCCCTGGCACAACCTGAGGCCATTTCCTCTTGTCCTTCACTCTGTTTCTCTTACCAAAAATGAGAGCACTGCTAATTAGACAAACAAATATTGAGGCTAAAATCTGCCTTAGAAAACACATCTCCAGTTACAGGTTGAGGTGATTTATAAAGTACAAGCAGCTTGGTGATTAGCCAATGTTCTGTGGTCTGGAAGTAAATTTTAATAAGAAAAAGATGTAAGACTGCACAAAGTCATGCAAATTAAGGAATGAGGAATGTGCATTTGATTTTAATGCTTGCAAAGTGAAGCTGGAAAATTAATAACATAATTACATACATCTGTATGCACAGTGATACTCAATGCACAGGTATCCCACATATCTTGAACAAGAATTGGTGAATGTAACTTAGAATGGTAAAGAAGATGCTAATTTGACTTTGTAACAGAGAGAGGAAAGCAAAAGAGAGGAATGTAAAGTACAAGCTTTGTATTTTAATGGAGAAGAGCAACTCACCTTAGGCTGGTGTCCACCTGCAGCTCAATGAAGCTGTAAGAACATGCAGAGTTGCCAAGGTCTGCAATTCTGTGTTGCCTTATTATTTGCACATTATGGTTTGGCTTTGGTTTCAGTGCATCTCTACTAGAAAGCCCTGCTGTTTCCTGGATTGCACTCTCCTCTGCTTGGTGACCTCTCCCACCCTTCTTCCTCAGGTTTCACATGTCATTAATTGAGGGAGGAAAACTTCATAAATTATGGAACTTAAAAAACAGGTTTTAATTAAACTTGGAGGTCTAGCCAACAAAAACTAAAGGGTTTAGTCTCAGATGTCCTCCCTTGTGAGGAGTGTCAGCTCTCACTGCCAAACCAAGGTCTTTCAAACACATTTGAGACACTTCCCTGGAATCCACAAAGCTAAAAATGGGAATTTAATGAGTACATAGCTGCTATAGACTCTCTTGACAATCCTGATCTCACAGCACCTGTGGCCCCATGGAAAATGGACAACCCTCATATTTCCGTCTGAGAAAGTGTCAGGAAAATGATCCAAAATCCCTTCCAAATCCTCCTCTGGATTTAAATTACTTTTAATTTAAATTGCTCTTTATTCCTGACTTGTGTTACGTTATCTCCAAAAGAGATAAATAACCCAAGGAAAATGGCTTGAGTTATTCAAGCTGAGGAGAATATCTCCACCTTTAGGTCCCAAGCCCTCACTGGTGTAGAAAATGTATTTTGTGCACTACAAGAGCTGGTTCTTATCAGGGTCATGGTCCCATGTGTGACTGAAACTCAGTGAGAGATGTCTCCTGTCCCACAGGGCTTGTAATCGTGGCCAGCAGACCTGATAAGAGGAAAGCTGATAAAGAAAAGCTGAGAGATCTGCCAGCCTTGCACAGAAAGTCAGGAGTGGAGCCACAAGCTGAGCCCAGATGGGTTTCAGTGCTGGTCTGATACTTTTTGGAAGGAATAAATTCCAATCACATTTGCATTAGTCTCGCACAGGGTCGACAGCAGAGAGGAAGGAGAGAAGTCCAGAAAGGAAGGGACATCAAAGGCAGTGAGGATCTGTTGACTCCAGGTTGAAAACTCAATAAATCTTGGCTACTTGCATGCTCTGGAGTTAGAGACATTTGGAGTTTGGTTGCATTTGGTGGGCAACAATAGCTAATTTTACTCCAAAGAGCAAAACCAGAACATTGTGTCAGCATTTTTTGTCCTACTACAGATTCTGGAGAGGCGGATGGCTCAGGGTGTGGGGACACAGCTCCATCTCTCAGTCAGCCTCAGCTGTGCTATCGGACCTCCACAAGGGCATCCCAGTTTAAAACAGGCTTATTTCTTGGCCACCAGTAAGTGGCCTAACAGAGAGGAGATCCTCCTCCTCCTCCTTCCTCCACCTGCCTCTACTTCAGCTTCCCATCAGCTGCGACAAGGACTTGTCTTTGGTGCTGAGTCCCAACTTTTAACAAAGAATTTGGCAGGAACCAGGTGAGAAAAGGTTGAAAATCTTAAGCAGAATCACCATAAATCCCAACAGTCAGTTTATTGCTATTCATCACTCCCTGAACAGCCCAGCTGTTGGATGGAAAAGACAGCCCAGGATTTGCACTGTGTTGCCCCAAGTTCATCCCTTTGGTAGCTGGTGGGACTGTGGAGCTGTGGGTAACCAGCATAAAGAAGGGATTTATCTCAAACGATGTCAAACCACTTCAAACCACCTGAGGTGCCTTATTTCAATTATCAATTTAAAAATAGAATTGGGTTTTGTTCCCTAATCTACTGATTCCTGGTTGGGTTATGATAGAATCTTATTAAGACCCAGGGGCAGAAAGTATCTAATGAGGATTTAGCTAAATGGATGCTTTTCTAGCTGTGTCTCTTCTGTTCTTGAAATGCCACAAGTTATCCTACTCTGGGTGAACTTTTAAAAATATATCACCAGATGGTTTGTCAGGAGGTAAAGGGTTAAAACCCCCAAAAAAGTCCAGAATATATAACAGTACCTTAACACTTGGTCAGATGTTATTTTACCCAAAGCTTACACTCAGCCCCTAATCCTGTTAGAGATGCTCTAGATGTTTTTTCCAAGATCATTCCTAGAGTTTCCTTCTTTCAGGAAACTCCTTCTTTTCAGGAAGAAAGAGTCAAGGATTCCCTTGGAAATTTGGCCTTGATTGTGACGGACTCTCACAGCTTTGGTGCCATGTCAGGGTCACCCCCAGCCACTTCTCTGCCCATGGGTTTGGCCACCAGCTTTATTTGCTTGTTCCCAAAGTCCCAGACTTCCCCAGAAAGGGCTGTAGGATGCAAAACACCATCTTGATTTCCATGTGAGATGTGGGATGTGAGAGAGCTGCATTAATCATACATTTCCCAGCTTCTTCCCACTGGCAACAGCATGTGCAAGAACAAGTGGGTATTTCAGGCCAAGGGGGATGCGAGTTTGGGACCTAAAAAGGAATTGCTACGATGACACTCGGGAGATTTCTGTTTCTCCAGGGAGTGACTGGGGGGATTCCTGAAGCATGAAAAAGACAAGTCAATAAATATGGATGTGCTGAAGAATAAAATAATTTCCAGCCTCATCAGAAAGGAAGCTTTTTGTAAACAGGGATGACAACATGAAGGAATTGAATATCTATGTGCTGCCTGTCTGCAGACCAAGGAGAATACAGGCAAAATAATAATGTTTCTGAGAGCAAGAGATCTGTCATATTTGGAAGTTAGGTTTTTTTTAGAGAGGTGGTTTTGGGTTTTGAAGCAGCTTTCAGGCAATTCATGCAGGGAAGTCTGCAATACAGATATCTCAAGGATGTAAGTCTTCACATGAAATCTAACTGGGCTTAATGTGTTTCTCTGTCAGTCAATACAATGAGAGGGAGAGACATGGAGAAGCTGCATTGTTGAAAAAAACCCTCAGAAAGCTGAAGAGCCAGGAGGGTCATTTTAGGTACCTGAGGGCAGAGAAGGAGACCATTGATTTTAAGGATCTTTTTAGGTTACGTGGTTAATGGCTTTTACCCTGCACAGAGAGGAGCACAGAGAAACATTATTGGGGGGACAGACCCAAACAATCTATGCAGAGAAACAATTCCAAGGATCCTGCTCATCCCAGGGCTCCCAGGAGACAGCCCCATGTGCCAGAGGTGACACACATCCCATCAGATGATGGAGACAGGAGGCTCTTTATGGGTTGTCCAGGGGATGAATTAGAGGGGAAAGGGAGTATTTGGCTGAGAGGAACAAGCATGGGAAACAGTGGGATAATGGGTCACAGAGGCAAGAGGTTTGGAAGCCAGGAATTGGGATGGCTGTAAGTCTGGGCCAGATATGGAAGAGACATGGGACTGGTGAGTTTATCTACTGGAGGGACAAAGGGGTCTATGAGGTCTGGGGGTCTGCTGAGAGACCTGGTTTCTTGCTTATGTATCTGTACAGGAGGCAACTGGAGATGAGAGGATCCAGGATCAACTACTGGGTGTGCAGTGTCCAAGGCCAGTTACTGGAGGGCTCTGTCCTTCGTAAATGGATTGCTGTAGGAGTCCTCTTGCTCTTGGAAATCGGTTTCACGTACTGGAGTTCTTGCTCTTTTCCTTCTTTGCTTTCCCAGTGTCACAATCTCCAAGTGCCGCCACCCAATGCTCTCCTTTTGGACTAATATCAATCATCTTTCCGTGCCCTGGAACAATTTTAACAGCTGATGCCTTTCCATTTCTTCAGCTGCTGGTCCCCACCCCACAGTGAGAGCCCATCCACAAACACCACACCACTGACACCACGTTAATCACTGGGTTATTTCCTAGTTGCATCCTGATCCTCCAAAAACTGTTTGCCACAGCTTGTTTGATCCAGAGAAGGATATAAACAATAACTTGACATAACTCCCCACCATCTAAGAGTAAAATTACTATTTCCAAACTCTGAAAATCTGTTTGCAAAATTTGAGGGTTGTTTAGAGATTTGGAGGCAGGCACAGTTCAAGAAGGAGTTACACAGGCAGACATTTATCTGGCTGTCTCTGTCTAATTTCATTCCTGAAAACTAATGCTCTTTGTTTTCTGGGTATGAGTCTTTTAAATGAAGAATTGAATATCACTGTGGTTTGCTCTTTTTTCCCCCCCCTCTTTTTTTATGAAGTGAAACCATTTATTACTTCACAATGCATCACTGAGCTTTTCTGTCATATTTTTCCAGCTTCTTATCATTAAATAAGCTTAACTGACTGATGGGCAAGCCCAAATTCCATACAAGGAGGCAGAATCCATTTCTTTAGTCCACCAGTGTGGGCAAGCTGTTGTATATATAGTTTCAGGTTATTATTTCTGATTTAACAAAGGTTTTAGGCACTTCTTTAAGTGCCTTAATCTATTGGATTTAGGATGGCTATGCATCTCTTATAGGGGAAATGCTGTCTGGAGACTGGGAACCCAAGCTGAGAATCAAAAATATGAGGCAGGTCTGGTAAAGGTTCTGGTAAATTGCTGTAGATGACTTTTGCCTTCCTTTCTTCTGTTTCATGCTATGGAAACAGGGAAGGAAATCTGAAACATGAGAGTCAGCATCCTTGAAGACACTCAAAACTCAGCTTACTGATGTTCCGGGCAGTCTCACCTGACTTTGAACCCAACCCACGTTCAGTGGGAGGGCACACTAGAGATATAAGAGGTTCCTTTCCAATCTAAATTATTCTAAATTATTATGAGGCTCTGGTCAATTTATAGTCTATATTTTAATACATTTTATGAAATTTCTGATATTTTCCTGAAGTCTTATATTGAAATTTAGGAAATTGTATAACTTTAATAATCCATTAAACTGGAGTACACCCACAATATCAATCTGGGTATGTGGTGGGTAATTTCATCCCAGCCCAACTCAGAACATTTGGAAATAGGGGTCACATTTCCTTTATTTTATTTTATTTTATTTTATTTTATTTTATTTTATTTTATTTTATTTTATTTTATTTTATCCTCGTTTTCTTTTTCATCTTCAAAAAGTACTATTTTTTGAAGCTATTTAATTCATTGACTTAATACACAAGGAAGTGTCAGTCATTGAACAGTTTACAGGATTTTTCCCAGGTTTCTCAATAAAAATGTGGAAGGATGCTTTAAAATGATCCCTGTAAGTAGAATTTGGCAAACCCCCCATATATATATGTGTGTGTGTATGTCTATGTATTTATATAAATATACATGAGAATGTAAATAAATACAAACAAAAAAGAGCAAAATATTTCATTGAACAAGTGCATTGAACAAGACATTTCCACCTTTCTTCTCCTTTATCCTGAGTAAGATTTTTGGCAAATCAATCAGGATATTTCAGGGATTTTTTTCTAGGAATGCATTTTCATAGAACATTCACTGGTTTAAAAAATATCTGACCTAGTGGTGAGGGTGACAGGCCCAGCTGTCCTCCAACAACCCAAATTGAGCAGATTGAGTTGTTCCTATGCCACAACCTTTTGTGATCTTCACCCCAGGGGAGAAGGAAGCTGGTCCTGCCCTCAGGGAGATATAACCTGTCACTGCTGCTCAAGATCCACAGCTAAAAGCACGATCTGTGCTGGTAAAATTCTTTCAGCCTGGGCTGCAAAAATCTGGGATAAAGCACAGCCCTCTGCAGGAATAATTTCTTTTCTCTTCCCTTAATAAATATCTTCTGCCCAGAGATAAAAATGCAAGCACTAGGAATGAGGAGAAGGACACAGGACTATACGAATAGAGGGGCTGGAGGAAAACTTTAGAAACTCAAGAGGCTTTGACACTCCAGTCCCAGGTACAGGAGCAGAAGAAAATCTCTTATTCATCTCTTAAGGAATGTTTCCTTACCCCTTCCATGCCTATTTTGCTGTCTGCTTTGCCTGTCTTGGGTCAGAACCGTAAACAAGTGTTGGCCCTTTCTAAAAATCCATGCAGTGCTCTTGAGAAAAGCTCCAGTGCCTCATCCCAGCCCTCCAGCCCTGCTGAAGGAGGAACAGCAATGAGGGATGGAATGACAGACCCCAGGAAGCAATTCTTCACTATAATGCACTTTTTATCCTCAGGTTTTGGTTTTAATGCTGTGGAAGAATCCGCTGTGGGTTTAAAAGTTTGAGGGGATTTTGTTTAAAGACTCCAGAAAGGTATTTAAGGACTCAGGTCAGGAAATGTTCAAGCAAACTGTTGCAATTGGGGAGTTCTGGACTGGACTCAGCTCGTGACAGTGGTAGTGATGCATGTTGGGTGTGTTGGTGATGGGTTTTTGAATATAGGGAGTTAAAAAAGGACCAGATTTCCTGGTCTCTTTACTGACCTGCTAAAAGAAAACATCCATGAAGCCTGTGAAGCCCAGTCAAGATGAAGATGCAAAAAAGCAAGAACAGGTTTGTATTATTCCTTCTTTCCTACTACTCCTTTAATTGATATTAGTGTTTTTCAGTCTCAAGCAAAGATCTGGGATTTTAAAAGGCTATTCTCCTTTCACTGAACATCAGGTCTAAATTCCTTTTGCAGATGGTCTTGTTAGGCAGTAAAATCAAGAGTATAAAGTTTGTGGCTTCTTAGTCCAGCTGACAGTGTCAGTGCTTCAGAGGAGAAACCCTGGAGTCAGGAACCAGTGGATAAATACTCCTGTAAATTGAGCTTTAATGAGAAAAGTACTTTGTGTCCCTAGGAATTACCACACAGCAAGCAATGATCTCACCTTGCATGGTCAATGGGTGTTCAACTGAGCAGCACCTCTCTGCCTGTCAGCATTAAATTGCACAGGAGATTTCAAGTGTTTAGCACTGGGTACCCTCCTGTTCTCATGTGGGGAAGAGCAGAAAATTTTTTTGCTTAGAGAGCAAGTTTTCCACCCAGCAGCATTTAAGTTCCACAGACACTGTGAGCTCCCAGCTGACTCTCTTGGCTTTGCCAGCCTCTGTTCATCTCTCAGCTCCAGAGAACACTTTGTGCCTCTTGGTTATTCCTGGAGCATGCAGATGCTTCCTCTCTAGCCCTGCATATCACACGAGTGAGTTGTGTTATCAGGTTGTCCTGACTTTGAGGATTAGATGGAGATGTTCTCTGTGCACCAGAGGTGAATGAGCAGCTGGCTTTTCCAAAGCATGGAAATCTAGAGGAAAGAAGTGCAGTGTGTGAGGAAGAAGTTCTTCACTGGAAGGCTGCCTGGTGCTCCTGGAGAGCAAAGCTCTGTGGTCTAGGAAAGACTGGTGGCTTTCACTCCCGCAGCACAGGGGACAGTCTACCAAAGGAAAAAAAAATCAGCAAGTGGAGGTTTTGGTAGAGCAATCCGGGGGAAAATAGACTGTTTCATCCTGTTTGCTTAGAGCAAGTGCTTGATTTTCAACCCCAGCTCCCAAGGAGCATTCCTATCCATGAAGATGGTTAATCAGGGATGAATCTCAATGTCCACTTCAGTCCAGAGGAACTCCAGGCCCTGAGCTGGATACAGAAGGTGGAGCCATGTGGGCTGTTCCTGGCTGTAGGACTCGTGTGACTGTAATGGGAATAACTCCAAGGAAACCACTTTGAAGCCACCAGCTGTCTCTGGCCATCTTTTCCCACCTATGGGTCTTAGAAAAGACATGTTAGGCATAAGCAGGGAAGTGGCCATTCCTAGCTTTTGCTGGGACAGGTGGAGCACACTTTGCATGGAAATGTCATTGTGGAAGTCTGCAACTGAAGGGAGTTTGGGGTCTGTTTCCCACTTCTGAGCATGGTTTGGAAAACTTAATAGTTGCTGGGTTAAAAACCTGATTTTCCAGAAAAGTTTTTGTGAGATCATATTGGTAAAGCAGGGTAAAAAAAAAAAATGAAATAAAGAACTAACTACAGAAAGCTCCATTGCCAAGTATGCACGTGGCTTTTTTGGTAGAAATTTCAGCTGGGGTAATTACTGAGTAACCTATTATTTCAGCAGAGGGCATTTTGTGAATCTAATGGCACCTCACCTCCTTGTTCCTGGCAGGTGTCCCTGTCTTAAATAGAAATTAAGTGACAAGCAGCAGAGAAGGACATAAATTCTGCAAAGTAGAACAGCAGGGACTCCAGCGAGGTGGATGTGATCAGCACACCAAATCTGATTACCCTTGGACCTATTAGGCTTCATTTTGACAGAGTAAGTCTGGAGAGGAGGGTGCACAACAGAGATTCCATCAGGAGACTGAAAAGCATTGCAGGTGTGAGCCCAAGACATGCAGACAGAGGTGATTTTTTGTTGATGGAAGGTACAGTACACACGGTGCAACTACAAGGAAATTTCAATCCTAATTGGGATATTCCTGCAAGAACAGGGCAGGATCTGGGTATTGAGTTATAACAGTTCTCCCAGTCTGACCTGAATTTTGGTAAAGGTTATTTCCATTTGCAAAAGAGTAAACAGACAACACCACTGTTTTTCAAAAGCCCGGTATTTAAAATAATAAATAGGTTTCTTTGCAAAACCTTCAGTTTGGAACTTACCCATGGCCTCTTGCTGAAGGGATATTCCAGCTCCTGTACAACAAGTCCAAGTCATCCTCACAGTGCAGTTTCCTAGACAACAGGGTTTTGTCAAGCTGGATGGCCACTTAATTATTTTTAATTGTTTGTAAGTTTTTATTTTATACAGTTGCTATCATTTGTTAAATCCATATCAAAAGGCTCATCAAAAACACATGCTCAGAAACAGAAGATGGGTGAAGAGATGGTTGTATTTACCCACTTTTTGAGACTGCAGAAAGAACCCTTGTCCATATGTATGGAGTGGTGGGTTAAAAACCTTCTGCCTTACCCTGAATGGCTCCAAGACTTTCCCACAAAAAGGTATTTGACTACCCCAATCAAATCACTATAAGAACAGAGACCATTTCTTCCCAGGGCTGTGGCCTGACATTGGAGTGGGATCTTTGCAAGATTTCAGAGCTTGTTTGAACAAAGCCATAGGCAACCTGCCCATAACTTCAAAATTATTCCTGCTCTATGCCGCCAGTACAGAGACCTCCAGGTGTCTCTTCCAACATAAATTATTCTGTGATTCTAGAAAAATAGCTTGTTAGGTTTTTCCCCTCAAGTCTTTGAGAAAGCATTTCTCAAACAGAAAATGATTTTTTTTCCTCCAAGTAGCAGGTGAACTTTTCTGCAATTTGCATGGGAAAAAAAAAGAACAAAAAACCCACAGAAGTTTCAAGGGATTTGGGTATGTATTTAACAGTGATCTGAATGCCCACCTGTAGCAGTTCATAAGTTCATACCCCAACACTGTCTCTTTCTACCTGGCAGCCTTCCCTTTGGATAAGGGTTACCTCTGCACCTGCTCTGGGACATAGAGGAGCTGGGTTAAGCTCTTGGCTTAGCCAGTGGCTTTAAGCTCTTTTCCTTTAATATCCTGTATAAATCACAGGAAGTTTTCTAAGTGGATCCTAAAAATCACTTAAGAGACTTTGGAAAACACTGTCTTCTATCTCTTCATCTGCAGCTCCAGATGATAATTTCCCATGTTGAAGGAGGAATTGTGGGAATTCGTGGGCTCAGTGTTGAAAATTGCTTTAAAGCTTGCTTAGAAATTCTATGCACAGGACAGAGAAGGAATCAACCAAAAATTCTTGTAACTCTCAGCCTTGACAAGTCACTCCAGTGCAAGCCCATCAGTGCAGACTTGTAAAACACACATGGGGGAGAGAAACATGATGCTGTTTGCTGGAGTAGGCTTTGAAATACTGATCTCACCAAAGAGGTTGCATAAAGACATGATAGAAATCAAAAAATCCTCATGGCCCCAAAAAGAGTCTGCTTGAAAAATCTGCTTTATTTGAACCATGTCTCCCTGGTGGCACTCGGTCAACACTGCTGTGCTAACTGTGACTGATGGGAAGCAGCAGAAAGGAATTTTGTTCCACCTAAAGCCATGGCAGTGTGGACCCAGAGCAGCTGGAGGGCAACTAAAGGTTGGAGCCCGGTGCCTGCCAGGTGGGCTGGGCTGTGATTCCTTGGGAACAGTCACATCCAAGTTGGCAAAGGTCTTCGTGACCAACATGGGACAAAGGGAGCTGCTGCAGTGCCCAAGTGACCAGAAAACCTGCAGGTCCTGCAGCCTGGTCCAGATCCTTGGGTCCTCAGGGAGAAAGGCATTGACAAATACATAATGGATCACACTAAAGACCTGCACAGGAATGCCAGCATTCACCTGGCACTGTGGCGTAGGGGTCAGTCAAGGAAAACAGATGTCATTGTCGCTGCTTAACCTGGCCAAACAGCTTCTAATCTTCATACTGGAGTCAGCTGGCAGCTGGGACTAACAGCAAAACAAACCACTGCCGTGGCATCTGCAGAAGGTCTGGCCCTGCTCAGTGACCTTGGGAAGGAAGGAGGACGAACATCTGGATTATGGAGTTATTCTGTAAATTTATAATGAAAGAATCATGTAATATCCTGACTTGGAAGGGACCCACAAGGACCATTGAGTCCAACTCCTGGCCCTGCACAGGACACCCCAACAACCCCACCATGAGCTAGAGAGTGTTGTCCAAACACTTTTTCAACTCTGAACCACTGCACTGTGGATCACTGCATTGTGACCACTCTTCAGTGCCCAGCCACCCTCTGGGTGAAGAGCCTTTGACCAGAAAAGACAGATTTAATAGTGCTGCCTGTTTCAGGTCAAACCTATCTACCAGCCATGCTCAGTCAGTGACTGGGAGGTCTGGGAAGTATCCACTGAGTCTGTGGTCACTCCAGGAGAAAAGGTCTGGCAGTAAAAATGGGTCCTCTTATTAGAATACCAAGGCCAGATCTAACTGGATGTGAAAGACTTGGTTGACCAGAAAGAGAAGCTCGTGTACATTAAAACTTAGGTAGAAGTTCTTTCTGCTTCATGAATTCTTTGAATTCATTTAGCAGGAAAGTCAGACATCAAGGATACCTATCGATTAGGTTGGGAAAGACTTCTTAGGTCATTAAGTCCAACCTATAACCCAACACCATCCTGTCAACCAGACCAGGGCACTCAGTGCCACATCCACTCTTTCCCTGAACACCTCCAGGGATGGCGACTCCACCACCTCCCTGGACAGCCCATTCCAGTGTCTGATCACCCTTTCTGTGCAGAAATTCTTCCTAATGTCCAACCCGAACCACCTCTGGTGCAGCTTAAGATTCCGTCCCCTTGTCCTAGTGTCAGCAAGAATGGCAGCACCCAGAGGGGCATTAAGGAATGTCTCTTTTCTCCCCTTCACAAGGAGCTAAATGACAAAAGACAGAGTGTGGGATGTGATGGGATTCAGTAGCTTCACCCCCATATGTAGTTTTGCTGTCAGCACAGGATCACACTCTTCAGTAGCATCACAATCTTCCAGACATCCTTGATGGAGGAAGGAACTTGAGATACTGTGGCAGGCAGCAAAAAAAAAAAATAAAAAATAGGAGGGATCTGACACTGAAAGTGAGATCTGGGAGTGAAACTCTTCTCACCACTGGCAGTGGAGATAAGGAAGGCAACAACCACAAATTGCAGCTCGGGCAGGTCAGGCTGAACACAGCATGACATTTCCATTAGCAGGAAAGGTAGAAGTGGAATAAATTGCTCAGAAAAGTTGTCAGATCTCCATCCTTGGCTCAGCATCCAAGACTCACCCAGAGAAAACCACAGCTGAGTTTTGTCTGGGGTTTGTGATGTCCCAGCTTCAAGCAGGAGAGCAGACAGGAGACGCACAGAGAATCCCTTCCAACCAGGGAGGACAGAATTAAGGCAGCAGATATTCATGGAATTTTATAGATCCAGCTTCACACTCTACAATCACTACAAAGTTCAGTGAACCTTTTTCCCCTTTTGTTTATTGCTTATCTTTCTGGTTTGAGACTACACATAGTAAGATATTCTTAGAAAAACAGTGTTCAGCACCTTGAGATTTGTCCAAGAAACTCTTGGGAAACCTTGCAGACAGGATTTCCTGAGAACCTGGAGAAGAGAACAGATATTAAGAGACTCCTTGCTGCTTGCTGTCCAGCTCTCAGCTCACAAGGCACCTTTACAGCCCTTAGAGCTGTTGCTGTGACTAATTTTTTTATGCCCAACACATACTAACACATCTCCTTAGTCATGATTTATTGGGGAGGGATGTTATTATTTTCTGCAGAAAGGACAAATATGTTTTTCAGTTGGTGTGAATTTGATGAGAAAAAACAGCTGCAAAAGTGTTCTTTTATCTTGCTGGCTGACACTGTATTTCCACACAGCTCTTTGAGGTGTGGGTCTGGTTGAAGAGAATGCAGAACACATCTTTGTTCATATTTCTGTCTTATTATTTTCCTGAGGACTTAAAAATGCCATCAAGTTGCCAAGGCCTAATAGGTTATTGGACTCATCTGAGATGTCCCTGCACTTGTTCTTAATCCAGGGCAAATGGCAGGTGATATAAATTACTGCAGACTCTCTTTATTGACAGCCATGCACCAAAATAAAGGAGTTCTTCCATCCCAGGGGCTGGAAACATGCACTGTGAGGACACAGCTGAACTGGGCAAAGCTGTAAATATCTGCAGCTGAGCACATTACCTGGTGCTTCATTTGTCAACGCAGAGAAATGGGAGTTTTTAGGACACGAGTCACCTGTCATGTTTTAAAAGTCTATTTAGGGTGAGATTAATAACACTGGGCAAGCAGCTATTCCTTCCCATTATCTATGCAGAGGAACAAGGCAAAAGGCCAAATGTGGCGCTGTGGCCATCTGGCTTTGTGAATCTCACCCACTGGCACTTTTTAGACCATCTTAATTGTGTGTCTGACACTTAAACTTGCAAAGAAAAGGAGAAAAAGACATATCGTACCCTGCCTGTGCTAAGGGTTAATACCCAGCAAGGACTGGGTAGAAAATCTCAGTGGTTTCTTTATCAGTTACTGTTCCAGGTTTGGTTTTTAAATACTGCTATATGGTAAAATCAACAGATTTCAGAGTGCTGGGTTGATCCTACATGTCATTCTAATTGAAAAAAATTGTCAAACGGGTCATATCTGAGAGGACACATCTCACAAATGCAGAGCAAGATAAATGTCAGAACTTGGAAGTGTCCATCAGTAAAGTACCACTGTTAGATAGGATATTTGTAGAGTTTTTCAGGACTCTGTGCCAGTCCTGATGCTCTTGAAGATTTCCTGCCATTTTCTGGGTATAGATAAAATCATGTCCGACAATAAGATGAAGGCAGGACAGCAGTGGCCAGACTTGTCCTTTCGATGCTTGTCACAGAAGATCAGCTTCCTTTCCAGCCCTGTGCCTATGCTCTACCACCAAATCCCAGGCACACTGGCCCTGTACCACAGCTCTGTCTACCCGACATGGAGAGGACATTTGACTCATTTCCTTCAGCCTTTCCCAAAAGCTGATGCCATGAAAGCAGTCCAAGCCAAGCAGGACCCTTTCTAGAGTGTCATGGAGTTCAGGCTGGTTTCCTCATGGGAACAGCCAATATCTGGTCTAGCAGTGCTGGTTTCTCTTGTAAAAAGAGACAATTTTGCATCATGGGCAGAAAATACACTTGGGGCTTTCTCCTCCACTTTCACCAGGAAAAAACATGGTCAATTCATGTATTCAACTACTTCTTTGGGGATAAATGTTAATGATTGAATTTTAACAGCCTATATATATAAATATATATGAGGAACCCTCTTACTTTGCCCATCCTATTGCCTGCTGTCCACAGACTTCAGAAAAAGATGAGATTTAGGTCAGTTCGTCAAAACTTTTTCCTATGCCCATTAGGAAATTGAAATCTTTCAAAGGATCCTGCTGGTCATTCTGCCAGTGAGTAGAGAAGTCTCTCAACCCCTTCTAGCAGACAACTTTTTAAATTCAGTGCAGTTCTAGTTATTTTTGTCAAGTGAAGCTGATTTAAATATCCAATTGGCCAAAGTGGCAGTGTTGCATAGAGGGAAAAAGAAGCTGTGACAAGGCCTTGTTTGACACATGGAATGCCAGGAGAGCAGGAGACCCAGCTTGCACTCAAGTTTGTGGCAAGTTTTCCTTGTGGGATAGATTGGAATTTGATTGACCTTTAGCTGAACAGTCTGAATTACTGACCTGGAATATTTTCTGAAGTCTATGTTCTATAGTCTGTGTCAGATGCCAGGTAATAAACTATTTATTGCTTCTGTAAGTAGCTGCTACAAGAAGGTGGTGAAGTAATGTAGAGTAGCTGTGAAAAAGGAGGGGCTAATGGGACAGTCCAATGTCAAAGAGAAAGATAAAATCCTCTGCTGTGCTTGTGGGAACAAAACCCTTTGGGTTAGTACTCAGGAATATTTGCAAAGAGTGTATTTGAAATTTGTTAACAGAGTTATTCCCCCAGGAAAAGCCATTCCAACAGCTCTGTTCCCTATGCAAGGAACCAAGATGCAGAGCAGCCACGCCACACACCCTGGACTTTGAGTGCCTGTGTTCAGCCCTCTGTAATGAATGCCTGTATGGGAAGTGCAGGCTGGGAATCACTCACGGATGTGATCTGACAAATGTATTCATCCTCTGGACTGTTGCACAAAGCAAACATGGTAGGACTATCAGGATAAACCAGGATTTATTTAAAACCAAGAGGGAATATTTGCTGAACATCTCTTGAATAGCTGTAGTTTAAAGGACCAAAAATAAAACCCCATATATACTCAATCTAGTCTGCTGTTTAAAGATTCTTCATAGTAAAAAAATTACTGTATTTTTGGTATTGCTAAAATAATTGATTTATATTACAGTCAGTCACATCTGAAATAAAATGTTCTAACCTTTGGCTTATGCATCATTCCTGCAGGGGAATAAAGGTTTTCTCAGCATAGCAATCTCAACTTTTACACTGATTCTAAAGCACTTCACAACTTAGGCTTGTCAGCTGTTGACACTGAGGCAGCAAAATTCTCCTCTTGGGGGTGGGTGTGGAATTCGAGCCAGCTGTCCCCCACATCCCCTTTTTAAAATGATGAACAGGGAGGAAAACAACCCTGACAGGGCTGGAGAACTTAGAGATCCATAAAATCACTCCTGCTCAGCAAGAGCTGGAGCACATGAGGTGGACCCTTCTGCAGCTCTGCACCTGGTTAATGAGCATGTTGGATGTTGGGCTGCATTGATATGGGGGCTTTGTTGCAAATCTTGTTTTCAGAGGTCAGCACTGGATTATGGAAGAGAATTAGAAGTATATCCTTTGAGTGCTTCCAGAAACACAATTCCATAAACACAGGATCCCCCAGGTGCCAGTGCAAGCCAATGTCCCTTCATGCTCCAGGCCGTGGCTGCACACACAATGGTTACATGACCAGGAACTGTTATGGGTCAGTAAATGCCTTTGGGTTCATTGGTAGTGATCAGTCCCCTGGCATCACACCACACGGCCCTCTGCAACTCATGCATCCCAGAAACCATCAGCCTCATGAATCAGAGAGTCATGGAATCATTTCCAATAAGGTTGGAAAAGCCCTCCAAGACCACCAAGTCCAGATGTTAACCATGTTCACCACTAAAGCAGACCTTCAGGTGCCACATCCCCACACCTTTGGAACACCCACAGGGATGGTGACAGCCTATTCCAAAGCCTGACCACTCTTTTAGGGAAGAAATTTTTGTGATATCCAATCTAAATCTCCCTTAGTGCAACTTGAGGCCATTTCCTCTCATCCTGTCACTGGTTATTTGGGAGAAGAGACTGACTCCCACATGACTACAATCTCCTTTCATGGAGTTGGAGAGAACTGTAAGGTCCCTCCTCAGCCTCCTTTTCTCCAGGCTGAACCTGCCCTGCTCCCTCAGCCTCTCCTCATCAAACCTGTGTTGTAGTGCTTTCCTCACCTCAAAAGCTGCATTACTTTACTGTCCTCATCCTGGATTTTGGGGTTTTTTTGCAGAAGTTTTGTTACCCTATCAGCAGAAAGTTCAGTGATGAGCGAGTGATGGATTGTGTACATAAATTACCTCTTGACTCCAGGAAAGAAGCAATTTCTGGTACATTTACATATCTATTTGCAGAACTCTGGTTTGTGTGGCAGCTTTGCTAATGTTTACATATGGGAGCAAATCAAATCAGAACCCTTCCCATTTGGTAAATAACACCAGCAAGTAAATTACATTGAGGAATGGCCTACAGAAGAGATAACTCTGAGAGACACTAATGTGTTCCTAAGAAGGTTTGATCAAGAAATTCCTGGCAATTTAATTTTCCCCTTCAAAACTATCAGCGATTTATGGAAAGGAGAATAGCATTTCAACAGGGCTGTAATGTCTGGTCAAGGAAGGGTCCGACTAAGGGAGCAATGGTTCAGTGTTTCTTCCAGGAGCTTTGGGGCTGCAATTCAAATCTTTCCCCTGTCAGATTTAGACCAGGGGCTTGCACTTATTCCCCTGTATGACGACGGCATGCTGGTGCTGATTTATTCTTTAATCAGTCAATACCACCTAAGAACACTTTAGCATAATAACTCTTTTTTCTCCAATCCACTCACTGTTCCCTCTACACTACCTGCTGGAGCTCCCTGCTTATTTTCAGCCACCCGGTTTTCATGTTGGCCGAATAAAAATAATAAAGCAATTATCAGACATAAAAGAACAGCTGTACCACTGCCCAGGAGAGAGCATTGTGTGGGTATGTGTGTGCCTGAACAGGCTGGCAGTAACAGAGAAATGACACCTCTTCTCCCAGTCAGTCACAGTTCTTGGAAATCTAAAGACTGAATATATAGGAAACAACATCCTGCTTTTAAAAACACATTTGCACAATAGGAAAAAAAAAGGCTCCTTGGGAGGAGGTAGAATCAGGTTGACACAGGCACTTTTACATGAACGAGCTCTCTTGTCAGTGTTATCACTGTAGGATACCCTGGAGGGAAGTTTGTCAGGAGATATACTGCAATAATCCTGCCTGCCAATGGTCAGGTTTGATGAGCAGCCACTCTGGCCCGTCCAACGAGCTCAAAATTGCCAACTCTTGAAAGTGCATCATGTTCCTGCCTTTCTGAATGTGAGGAAGCCACAGCAGGAAGGGAGCTGGGAGTTGCACCTCCTCAGGGCCTGCTGTGAACAAGCATGTACCCCACAAGAGCCTGTGGGGCAGAAGGACTGGCTACGGCAGAGCAAAATCCCGTGTCTGGTGTCAACAGGTTGTGGTCACTGTTGCTCCAAACCCTCACCCAGCACAGCTCAGCACTCATAGTGTCCCCCCAGTAGACACATCACCCTGCTGACATAACGCTGCTTGTATTGAGTTATCTATAGGTGCCTAAGCAGGTCTATTTTTTCCCCCCTCACTGATGTCCAGAGCAGTGTTACTAACCATAAGAAGAGTTGGAACAGCTCATTTTTAACAAATATTGCAAAGCAATCCTGACAAAAAAGAGCCCTCATGGTTGCCCAGAGATGCTGTGGATGTCCCATCTTTGGGAGTGTCCCAGGCCAGGATGAATGGGGTCCTGAGCACCCTGGTCTGGTGGAAGGTGACCCTGCCCATGGCAGAGGAATTGGAACTGCATTATCTTTTAGGTCCCTTCCAACCCAAATCATTCTGTGATTCTGTGATTAGCAATAGCCAAGAAAACCCAGCTGACAGGAGACATTACTCAACAACTGCCATAAAGCATCACCCACAAGAATTCCTCTCTCTTCAGGAGCTCCAGTGGCTGGGAGGACAAAACATCTGCTTGTTCTTCAGTTAAGCCTAGTTCTTAGGACCACAAAAGCTCATTACTCAGAAAAGACTATTTACTACTACTTGTACCTTTCAGGTTTGTAAACGTGGCTCTTTGCAATACAAGGACAACTCATCTGTTCTCTTCTAAGGAGCACACAGAAACCTACCCCAACCTGTCCAAACAGGCTGATTCTTCAATGCCATAGATCACATTCTGCCACACAACTGCTGCTGTGTAAGTGAAAGACTGTGTGTTACTTCCTGAAGTGTTGTGGTGGGAATTTTGGGCAGGGAGAAAGGGGAGAAGATAAAGGAGTAATAGCTGTTGCACAGGGTTATGTACAAAGAGAAAGAGGAGAGTAAATCACTCGTTTAAAGGTATTTGTTCATTCTGGATGAATGTGATACAATTCCCTTTGTGCTCCCTTCTCTGTATTGCCCTGATCAAGTTATACTTGACCTTCTTTGTCTTTTTAAAGGCGACATTGACTTTGCTTCTATTTTTATTGATCTGTATAATCCCCTCATGGACTCGGTGACATTAATATCCTCAGGGGACTGTCTCGATTCCAACTCAGTGAGCTGTTTTGCTTTCCTTTTCCCATCTGGACACAGCAATGGCATTACTACTGACAATTAATTCAATAATCCACTGGATTGAGGAACGCCTTTCCAAGAATCTTGTGTGAAGTGTCTTGTAAAAACATTAGGCTTGATTAGGCTTTCAACGTGTGCATTCAGAACTGACAGGAAGCTTTGTGGTTTAGCAAGCATAAACAACTATGTGGATTTAATCTGCCTCATTTAGAGCTGAAGGACTGTTATGAAACTATGAAAGAAACTAGGAAGATATCACTTTTTTTTAATCCATAGCGTTGGGAAAATTATTTAATTGAAAAGATCAGCCTACTGGTACAGGGCATAATTTACTGACAAAGGGATGGATCCAAGGTTTGGATAAGTGCTGGGACATTGAGATTATTCAAATTTCTCATGCTGATTTGAGCACCAGTTGCTGACCAGTAGGAAATGCTGAAGAGAAGGACACACCAGAAACACTTTCTCCTCTTGATTGAAGCACTTCAGATAAATACTGCCACAAAGATAGGGTTCAGAACCCAGAGGATCCCTGAGGATGGAGGTCTGAATCTCACGTGGCAAGGGCAGGAAGAAGATTTGGATTGTTTCTACAATCTGCATTAAATATTGATGGAAAAACCCCCCCACTGACTTCAAGGTCTTTTAAGGTTTCCACCTCAAGCTCTGCAGTGGTTGGCTTGTAAGGCAACTCAGACAACATCTGGGGCACAGCTGTATGCTTGAACCATCCTGACTGTTCTCTGCTTTGCTTCAGTTCCTCAGAGAACTCATCCCTCTTCTTTGTGCTCGTTCCTGCTGTTCAGATGAAAATAACCTGACTTGATTCCTGGCGAAGCCAATGCGAAAGGTGCAATTTGTCTGTCCAGTTTTATTTTGTGCTGCTGTCACCACAGCACTGAAACATCCTCTGTATAAAACCAGCAGCAATAGCAAAATCTGACTTTGACTTGAGCAGGAAAGGAACTGTGATGCCCTGGATCTGCGGTTGCACACACTGGTTTAGTACCCTCAGCTTCCTTAACTTAGCAGAATTTACCTCCAGTTGCTCCTGGCCAAAGGAGGACAGATTTAGACTCTTTAGAGCTGCCTTTCCAAAAATAAATGGACCAAAGCACTCACCATGAGGGTCCTGCAGCTGCTGGGATTTCAAGGAAGAATTTGAAAGTTTGGCTCCACCTTCAGGGTCAAAAGCCTGGTGCTGACACAATGGGAAATGCAGTGGTGAGGGAGTATCCTATGGCAGGGACGGCAGGCAGCGTTCCCAAATACTCACTGCTATTTTTAAGGGAGACTTGTCTTATGAAACGTGTGACTTAGTGCTGCAGTTCTAAATAGGAAGTGTGAATGTGTGTTCTGTTAGCTGGGTAAGAAGAATTATATTAATTGTTGGTGTTGTGAGTGAAACGGAGAGACAGTGGAATGGACACAGCAGACCAGGCTGGAAAGGGTTGTTGGGATAGAAGAGCAGCATCAAGTCAGTGCATAAATATTCTGGATGAAAAAAACCACATCCCTAAACCTCCTCAAATTTTCCTGCCTATTATATATCCATTACAAACTCTGAAAACCTGATCAAATAAGCTTTCTGCCTCTCCCTGGCTGGCACACTGCAGAAAGCCATCAGTGACTCACGATTTATTATATAAACCCTTTGGTAATTCTGTGCTACCCACCACTATTTATTAATTTCATGCCACACCACAATTCTGTACTGCCAACTCACACCCTTCACTGTGAGTATCCTACTACTCGACTTATTTCTCCAGATTCTGTAATGAAGCCATTGGAAATCCATTGGAAAGGAACTTGGTGAAAAAAACCCCATGGAATCTTACCATATATTTTCTGCTTAGCCTGTTAATGGAGAGGAGCAAAGAAATCAGATAATCCCTGTAAATACAGGCAGAAACTTGTAAATGAGCATCTTCAGTCTCTGCCTTTTGGAGGACTTCTCATGATTTCTAAAAAATTAGCATTGGCAAGACCAATCTTAAAAATCACTTCTCACCAGAGACTGCCCAGGAAACAGTGTGTAAAGCACAGGGCTGGCTTAGCTTGCTGTTTTAATAAAAATAATAGTTCTTAGATAATTTTTCATTAGATCTTAGTAATTCCAGTCAATTAACCCTAATGATTAAGACTTGGCAGTGTAGTGGGGATTTTTTGTTTGTTTGGTTTTTTTTAATTTGTTATTTTTAAAGTCTTTTTAAAAGCCTTTTAAAGGCTCTCCAGGAATGAATTCAAACCTTGATTTATGATGCACGATGGAAGAAAGGAAGAAAGTCAACTTACCATTTATTTTTTGCAGTTGATTCCTTACCTGTTGGGTACTCAGTAACCTGAAGTGTGATCAGTATTTCAGAAGTGTGGGAGCTGTATCCAAGCAGAAGCTCTGGTTCCATATGGCACCTTCTGCAGCAGCAGAGATGGTTCAGGATCCCTCCCTTTTCACTTCCATCTTCATGTCAGTTCACTTGCACCTCGTTGAGCTGTTACAACTCCGGGAGCCGAACTGGAAGCCAGATCACTGAGTCAATTGGGATGAGAAAAAAACCAACCAACACAGGTAAACCTTTTTGCTTCTTGTTTCTACCCCTTTGCATTCCTAAAATACCACCTAAAAGCTCCTCAGGTGCACTGCTTTCAGGAGGCTGATGAAAATGTTTGCAGAACTCTAACTGGTTTGTGATTTAATCTAGAACATACTACAGCCATGGTTCAGGCTTATTTGGCAAATATCCTTCAGCCCCATCATCAGCTCAGCCTTTGATGGAAAAAAAAGTTAGAGACCACAAGCTCTTTTTCCAGTAATTGCCAAGCAATTCAAGTTTCATCTTGTTGCAGAACTGCAGAGCTGCTTCTTGTAATAAAGGAATTCCAGTTCCCCCCTCAAACTCACATATATAAGGATGCCCAAACCTGGTCAACCTGAGTTCACTCATTCCTTCATTCAAATCTCCTGGCTGAAGCAAGGAGAGGGAAAAAACATACCTGTTAATAGATAGTTACGTATTTAATTGTTCTTTTAACCTATTGGTAGAGCAATGCTTGTCTTAAACATCTAAAATTTATCAGTTTTACTTGTTATATAGGCATAAGTACTTCACAGGGGAGGTTCTAATTAGCCATGGAATACCTGCTCCTCCTCACACTGTTCCACAATTTTCTTGCCACTGCTCCACAATGGCACAAGATCATTTTTGTTTCCTTCATTTTTAAAGTTTTCTCTCCTCAGAGATGAGGGTTTATCTGTGGTGGGATTGGTCACCTCAGGGCTTTGGAACTATGAGCTGCTGATGAAGCAACATCTCAGTGAAAAACTGCTCCTCATTCTGGGGACTGGGGACTGGCAGTTTTTGTGAAGAGCTGGAGAGGCTCCATGTTGCAGTAGACAGCAGTTATGGAACAGCATGAGCTATAAAATGCCTTTGTCAGGGAGTAGCAATGGCCAAGCACTCCTTGAGGTGCAGGGAGCCAGGAACTAAGAGTGAGAAACGAGGCAGCAGGACTAGGACCTCCCTGGGCAAGATCCTGCCCTGCAGTGCCCCAAAATGAGGCAAATCCAGAGATGGTTCAGCCAACTGTCTAAAACTTCAGGCACGTTCATGCTGACGAGGTAAGTCCAAGATGAATCCAGAAAGTCGAGGTTAGGATCAGGTCTAGAAATAATAACCATTCAGACACACTCCTGTGCTTGCCACCCTGGTCTGTGATGACAAGGTATGTCCAAGGTCGAGCTGGGAGGTGTCAGTCATGATCAGTGGTGTCCATGTCCAAACACAGCTGTGACTGACAAAAGGCAAATATTCCTACAGCGTAACTCAGGCCAAGGCTGAAGGACCAGGACTGAACTCAAACGAAGCCCACGGGTGGAGGGTGGTCAAGGTTGATCAAGCCCAGCAATGTCCTCAGGACCCTGCAGCCTGTTTCTGTCCACTGATTATGAAGGGAATAGAGGCAACAGGCTCAGACACCTGCAGCTGCTCTGATGAATCTCACACCAGATCTAACATCAGTGTCTTCCTGAGTGTGTCTCAATTCCTGGTGGAGCACAGCCAGAAATGTAGCCCTGCTTCAGAGGGAACTTGTCATCCCAGTTAGAAGCAGGGCACTTTTGAAAACTGGAATAGAAGTTATTCAGTACTATTTAGCTTCCATAGGAGGACTAAACTGGTTTCTGCACACAGAAGAGAGTAAGTGAATTAGGCAATCCCTCCTGATGATCTTTTCAGATCAGGTTGCTCTTGTCTGAAGGGCAGGAAGCAGGTTGAGCTCCACAAATTCCAGCTTGATGCTGCTGAAATCCTAGAGCCAAAGACTCAAAGGAGAGACTGTATCCCTGAAAAGCATAGCAGGCGTTATTTAGGAAGGTGGTATGAAGCCTTCCCACACGGTTTGACTCCTAAGTCTCAGATGATCCAGATTTTCTTACTGTACTTCATCCTTTCTGATGATTGATATTTTTTTCTCTGTAGTCCATCCATTTATCACATTCAGGTGATGCAACAGTGACTCTCTCGTTATCACCTGGACACCAGCTAGTAAAGGGCATGACTTTGTATCCCCAGGGCTCTGTCAATCCTGTAGTTCTCCAACCAAGCTCTGTAAAATCCCAGGATAAACTCCTGCGTGCTGCCGTTATCTGTCTGTGGGACAATCTGCTCAAGAAGTTCACTCAGCACCATTCCCTGGTTTTCTTCACGAAAGATTCCAACACTTCAATCTTGGAGAAGATCTCTTCCATTCTGAATTTCTCCCACACTTTCTCTCACCACCACCAAACAAATTCACCAAGCCAAAAAACACTGTAGCCTTAAATACACTCTGAATCCAAGAAGGAGAAATGCCAGAAAATCTGTGCAGTCCTGCTGTTGTTCTTGATCGTATAAGGAAAGCATATAACATATTTCTGTGATCGCTGACAGCATCTGTCTCTGGAGCAGATAGATTATGGATTTGTCTCCTGGGAAATATCAACGTTCTGCCAAGGCTCAGATATCCAGTCTAGTCTCAACCAAGCTAATTCTGGACATGGAAACAATATATTGTGTTAGTATGTTCCACTCAGATAAATTAGCCTTTGTAGCTGACCCTTCATTGCTCCCTTCTGAGAGGGATATGGCCTGTGACACGATGAGTTTCCATGACTGGCATTCCCACAGAAAGGAGAGCACACATTAGGAGACGACGATGGAAGGTCCATGGGTAAAACAAATCACTCTCAGAAGAAGTAGAATATGTCAGATTACACAGAGATTAATCCTGGATTCTTGCTTCATTGCTAGAATTAACCTAAATTTATGCTGATTGTTGCACTGGAGGGAGCCCTGACAGCAGCCCACACGAGCTACAGTGAAGGTGTTCGTGTCCATGAAGATCTTTGTGCAGACATCCAGATTTCCAAGGGCAGAGGGATGTGTCTTTTTATTTAAAAACCCTTACAATTTTTTTTTCTATGAATTTGCCCCTGATATGTCAATATTAATTCCAATTTTCCTTATTAATTCTATATATTTCTTTCTTTTCTACATTTTCTCTTTCTGGGAGTGTCTAATTATAGGGAAAATAAACTTTTTATTTGTTCTCTCCAGTTGAGTGGGGAAAAAGAATCTGAATTGCTTTCTCTTTTTCCTAGATAAGGATCTCCTGCCACACCTACACACCGAATCGTCTCTGAGTGGGAGAAGAAAAACGTGGAATTTTAGGCCATGGGGTTCCTGAGCACAAAGATGATAGTTCTGAATCAGTTTTCCTTTTGACCTTAACTGTAGGTATCGAGTTGCAGGTAAGGAGTTATCTCTTCCAGGGAACTCAGCATAAAGTAATTCCTGCCACGCAGCCAGACATGAAGATGGCACAGTAATTGTGAAAATCCATGGCAATTACACAGCAGTGCACTTATGGATAAAATTCATATGTGAAAATCACTTGGAGGGATATGGACTCACAGGTTTAAGGAGGAAATATGGTCAATGTCCTTTAGACTGTTTTTATTTTCTTTTTTTTCCCCCTGCTTCTTTCTGGCCCTCTATTCCCACCACAACTTCACAGTATCTGTTTCTGCCCAATTTAATGACACTTGCAGGACTTTAACCATCCACTTCTGATTAAATACTTGGGAAACACATGGTTTAATTAAAACCGGAGAGGGAAACAGATTTTCTTTTTCACTTGTAATTCTGACAAGGGAAAACAAAAATTGAATTTTAAATGGATAATAGAACAACAAAATTCCCCATGAAATTAAATTAACCATAACATTGAATGCTTTTTGTTTGAAGGCTTTAAAAATGTTTCATTATGATTGCCCCAACCCTGGGAAATGCTCAAGGGCAGACTGGATGGGGGTCTGAGCAACCTGGGCTAGTGGAAAGTGTCCCTGCCCATGGCAGGGGGGTGGAATGAGATGATCTTTAAGGTCCCTTCCAACCCAAACCATCCTAGGATTCCATGATTCCATTCTATCATTCTGTGATTTCTTCTCTCTTTTCTTCATGGGAAATAAAGCTAAACTGAAAGCCATTTAAAATGGAAATCAAAACCTGCTGCTCCTGAAAGACTGACAAGAGAATATTTCCATGGACGTGTTCTATTCTGATTTTTCAACGCGGTGTTTTATCAAACTTGACATATTTCCATGATACAATTTTCTTTTGACAGGTTGACATTTCCCCATGGGAAACTCCATAGGAATGTTTCTGACGGGTTGTTTCAGATGATCTGCAGTTCTTAAAGTAAAGGCACAACTTGTGGGATGCTGGAAAGAGTTATAACAATTCAGGGGTGGGGGGGAATCACTGAATTTTGTGTCCTGCCTTAGTGAATCCATAAACAAATACCAGGGCTCAGTGCAGCAGGTCACCTGGTGCCTCTTCATCATGAGAACACACACACTGCAGAAAATCCTTAATGTGGGACTTAATGTCTTGACTCTCAATGAGCATTCCCCCACTAATCGCTTAAGTCTCCAGATTTAAGCTCAGAAGCTGAGCAGACTGAATTTACTATTAGTGTAAAATACACTGATTGAAAGGCATTTATTCCTTGAAAACAAGTGAGCAGGATTGGGACTCAGCTATTAAGCAGAGATTCCCCGCTGAGACTGATGAGAATTCCTGCCTTTTGCACGCAAGGAGGGCCAGATCTGGCTCAGTAGTTGGAGCATTTTAAAAGTCCAAAGCCATATTCTCACTGGAACTAGTGTGAAAGCAGAATAATTCCAGCACAGCCGACTTGCTCCAGAAATAGCACATCTCTTTTCTGCTTCAGATGATGTTCACACAAAGGTCTGTATTTTTTTCATAATTAAAACAAAAACAACAACAAAAAAACCAACCCAAACCCAACCTCCTGCTCTTTTCTGTCCTCTAAAAAATGACTGTTTATTTGTGTTATTTCTTGCACTGACAACCTGTCTTTAGCCATTGAACTTTTTACTTAAGCACATGAACCTGGGAGTCATTATGTCCTCAGTTCTGAGACAACTAGAATTATTGATCTCAGACCTTGAACTAGCAGAGAAGGACAGGACAGACTGAGCCAGTGGACTACAAATGGGCATGGCAAATAGAAAAACAAGTGGATATTTGCTATGTTACCCTATTTTCCTTTCAGATCAGTAGCCTGTGAATTTAAAAGGGACTATATTGCAAACACCATGGTGTCTGAAATGTTTGGAGCCTGACAGATCTGCTGTCTGAATGATTTTCAAAATGTGGTCCAAGAATGTTTGATTACTATTTCTTACCATTGAAGAACTAAGAGCTGTTTAATTAAACCACCAAGGGACAGTTTCAAAATCAGTGGTAAGAAGTGATTCTTCACGTTGCATGAACTGTGAAGCTGCTGTGCTCACACAGACCTGTCCAGAAGTCAGGGACATCTGCATTTTCATAATCATTTATGCCTTCCCACAGCTGAGGAACCAGACATTTAACTTCATATTTCAGAGGGTGTGTTTTTACCTATGGGGGTTTGTGCATTGGAGGTGGGTGGAGCAGATAAGCTTGAAGCTGAATCTGGGCTATAAGTGTTGACTCAACACATTTATCCCTATCCATTTTCCATTGCTGTGTTTCCTCAAGCTCTTGGAAAGTTTATCAACATGTTTGTCATTGAAGTTTCCACTTACTTCAATCACCACGGCCTGTTGCTATATGAAATTAATCCAAAGACTGCAGACCTATTCACCTGACTGCAGACCTATTAATAACATTCTTTGCATGCTTCAGTAATCACAGACAAGCCATACATCTAATAAGTGCTTTTGAACTACTGTCAAGCTCCTTTTTAAACCTCATTAAGATTGGATTACTTGGTTACATTAGTCCTGGTGGCCTCATGCCAGTGGTCCTGACTCATACTGGTTATTGTAACACATTGGCCATAAGAATACAGGAAATGTCAAATTCAAGGCTGAGGTTGAAAGAAAAAGAATCACAGAACAGTTTTGGTTGGGACTTTGTAAAAGTCGCCTAGTCCGGCCCCCCTGCAATGAGCAGGGGCATCTTCAACCACAGCAAGCTGCTCAGTGCTCCGTCCTGACCTGACCTTGAATATTTCCAGGGATCTGTGCCAGTGTTTTACCACTCCCAACATAAAATACTTCTGTATTATATCTAATCTAAATAGACCCTCCATCAGTTTAAATCTATTATCCCTGGTCCTGTCACTCCATGCCCTTGTAAAAAATTCCTCTCCAGCTCTCTTGGAGCCCCTTTAAGTACTGGAAGGGCCTCTAACATCTCCCTAGAGCCTTCTCTTCTCCAGACTGAAAGAAAAGGGACAAGTTGTCCCCATGGCTCTTTCAGTCCCACAGGTCAGGTGAAGTAAGGAGCCAGCATCCTGTGCTTTCAGCATTAAATTATTATGTACTTGAGGCACTAAGAGTTGCCTTTAGTTCACTTCCAAAAACTTCAGTAACTGCTGCACCCCCCATCCCGTGGAGGGGACCTTCCTGCCTGCCATCCAAGCACAAAAACATTGTTTGCTGATATAAACACCACACATTCCATGCTTTGCAAACTGATGCTGCATTTCGTGGTAACAATATAAGCATTCTGGCTCTTTCCAACTTTACACTACGGGAAAGCAAAGAAGAAAAGACTTGACTTAAAACACAACATGTCAGCAGTGGAATGTGTGAGATTTGAATTCCTGGCTCTCATGTCCTTGCCTACACCATTAAACGAAGGTGGTCTTTCGTTCATTTTATGTTTTAGGCATTTTTTTTTCTGAATCCAACAATCAAGATATCTGACACTTGGTTGGTTTGTGATTTTGATGAGAACTGTTCTGAAAAGCCTCATAGTGTAAGTCTTGCTGTACAGAAAGATAAGTTTAGAGAAGGATGGAAATCAGTGGGCTCCCTACACAGAAAGACTGACAGTGTGAAAATGCAGAGTGTTACATCCCAATCCTTGGACAATTCCCTATAATCTGCCATTTGCATTTTGACAATCCCCCATCACAGAACCATTTGAATAATAGAATTATTTAGGTCAGAAAAGACCTCTAAGAACATTGAGTCCAAACATTAATCCAGCACTGCCATAATGTTTAGCATGGTGAGTCTCTTTTCCTGAACAGAGGAAGGAGAAATGGGCACTCCTAAATATTCCTCTGAGTCCCCCTGGATGTCAGCAAGGAGACACAGTGTGAATAATAAGCCCTTCTTGAAGTCAGCACCACAGGGGACGAGGTACTGCTGGGATGGCTCATCTGCTGCACTCCCCACCTCAGTGGCAGATTAACAAGATGCAGATGTCAGGTGTATTTAAGGTTGCCTTTTCTTGATTTTAAGCTTTATATGTAAAATAAATGGCAGCGAAATACAGAATCATATTAAAACTTGGGAAGAAACCTCTGGAGATGTCAAGACCAACCGCTGCTCAAAGTAGGGCTGACTTCAAAGTCAGGCTCAGGGACTTTTCCAACCAAAGAAAACTATAAATTTTCCACAGAAAATCCCCAAACTTATTTTTTAAATACATTAGTTCCCTGTGGCACTGATAGGAACTCTTTGATTCTTTTTTCCTTAAATAATGTAGAATACATTGGAGTTTTTCCCAATTTGGTTCCGGAGAGGTGTCCTAGCATGGTAAAAGACAATGTTGGTTGCATTTCTGCAGGTCCTTTCTGCATCCATATAGAGGAATTTCAAGATTTATATTTTTAGGAAATACTGAAAGATTTAGAATTCTTGTGGAGCAGCTGCATCCATATCCAAACTTTAATTCAAGCCTTATAAGGATGATATGATTTTGCAGTCCAGCTGTATTTTATCATCACACCTATCCCAATTCCCAGGCTGGCAAGCAGGAACCACTGTTTTCAGGACATGACATACCAATTTGTCCCACCAGCATCCTCAGTTTATCTGTGTGGATTTAAAGAAAGGTCTGGGGGCATCTGGCTGCCATTCAGCCAGTAATACTGACAGCTGCAGGTATTTGGGGAATATTATTCTCTCCATGCTCTAGAGGCTTCGCTCAGTTGTTTCAAAGATTTCAAATGAGACTGAATAAAACCTTTGTTAGGTCTGTCAAACACCTTCTGTACCCGTTCTTGGAGTTGAAGGAGGTTGAACCATTTTGGACATAAAATTTCAGTCTTTCACAAACTAGAACTTGTTTTTCTGTGCTTTGGGGTATTTTTCTGGGAAGAAACTCAAGATTCAGTCAACTGCTCCCATCAGCTTCTCTGGAAAGAGAGTGTCTGGCTTGCTTTCCACCTACAATAAGGAGACAAGACAAAAATTACACACCCTTAAGCATTTCAACTGCAGGTGCCTTTAGCTTAATCTCTCTCCCTCTGTTTCCATAAGAGCGTAAATTGCCTTAGCACTAACAATAATCCCCTCCTTTCCTTTTCATACCTCAGGATGTAAAGCAGCATTTATTGACAAGCAGCCAATACCCAGAAAACCCAATTTCTGAGCCAAAGAAAATTCTTTATTACCAATTCTCTGATAAATAAACATGAAATGATGCATCCCTTTCCTGCTACCATAACTCACAAAAGTGCTGCTGTGCAAAGGGTTGTTTTCAGCTGACACAGCAACTCAGGATGGGTTGGAGAAGAGAATTAGGAGAGTAGATGGATGAAAAGATGGTTTGGAGATGCAGAAGGGTGAGCAACCAGCGTAAAAATTGTTTCTTTAAAGAGCTAAAAGGAAATTCTTGTAAGTTGTTGGATAGCTTCATGTCTGCTAAGATGAATAAAGTGGTGGAATTTTAGAGGAATGCCTTTACAATTTTATGATATGTTTTCCTGGGTAATCTGCAGGCTGAGTCCACCCACTTTGTCACCTTGTCTGCAGTGTCCATGGAAACACTGGGGTAAAGCTAGAAATGAATTATGTGAGCCCAAAAAGCCAAATTGTTTTTTCTGATAATGTGCACAGCCTTCCCCCATGGAGGATGCACTGCTAAATTCATCTAACCCTTCAGGTGAGAGGTTTCAGTACTGACATGGAGAAGATTGAACCATCCTAATCTAAGGCAGCATAAGCAAGGCCATTATTTCTTTGTAAAAGAAGTTGTGAGCCAAAGACATCTGATGCTGTGGAAAGGGACTTTGATACTCAGAAGGGCTAAAAGAAATGAAGACAAGCAATCTTGGCTGAGCCACAGCAGGCCTGCAGCATGTATTTTAATTAGGCACTGCCTGAGTGCAGGAAGCATCACTGTGAAATTTCAGACCCTTTGAAACTGCTGTAGCTGATTGCTGCAATGTTTAGAGGCGTATTAACATGAATGACTAAAAGGTCCTGCAGCTCTCCTGCCTGGAAGAGCCCTCATGTACAATAAAGCAACACATGCAGCTTTGATTCCCCTTCTGGGAGGCAGATGTTCATCACGGGGAAGTATTGCCAAAGGTGGCACTAATTAATTGCTGTGAACAAGACGAGCTTCAGAAATCAAAGGCTCTCATGCCTAAAGCTGATGCCTCTCAGTGAGGATTTAAGGGTGTTGGACCAGATCTTCAGTCACTGTAAACTGTCACAATATTGTAGCAATGAGGAATAGTGAAGTACATGGCAAGTTATAACACTTGCAGGGTAATTTTTTCCCTCCTTAAAGATGGGCTGGGATTCATGTCACCTAACTGCAGTTATCCACAATGCGGCTGTTGCCATTAAACTCACTGCTCTCAGCTTCTTTGCCAGTGAGGGGAAGAAAAGGGACTTGAGTCAACACATGGAGCATGGACATTGAGTTCAGGGTGTTGTGAAGTGAAGCTGGACTTGTCTCACTGTATTGGTTAGATGTCCACTGGCTGTAAGGGGAGAGTGAAGAAAGCAGATCATTTGTAGGCACATTATCAATACTGGCTTTTGTTCAGCCCAGTCCTACCTCTGATGGCAGTTTGTTGAGTCAGAAATTTTCCCAGAAACCGACACCTCATTTCCTACATCCTTTTCAAAAAGTTTTGTGTCCTACACTGGACATCTTATGACTGTCTTACACAGCATCTGAAATATTACCAGGAACATTTGATTAGTATGCAGTCTGCCTGCCTGTACTTATTTTTATTTATCAACATAATTTCCAGACCTACTGTTTGCCACATGGGGTGTTGTGCTGCTGCTGACTCCAATAACTCCCAACACTGAGATGACTGAAGGGCAAGAAATAAAAGGAGAAAAAAAATCATCATGTGCAAACCCCCTTGTTTCCATTTCCCAACAGAAGATAAAGAAGTTATTTGTTTAATTATCAGTTTCTTGGCAGTAAGATTTTTTGCAAGCAATTTATATACCAGTGGAAATATTGCAAAAGCAAGCTCTGTGGTCACATTCAGTAATTTCAGGAGTTTTATAACCATGTGTCCAATCTGAGAGTCCTAACTCATAGGGATGCTTAATTCTAATTTATTTAGAACACAGAACACTGGAAGAGGATGCCCAAAGAGGTTGTGGATGCCCCTGGATCCCTGGAAGTGTCCAAGGCCAGGGTGGATGGGTCTTGGAGCAACCTGGGCTGGTGGAAGGTGTCCCTGCCCATGGCAGGGAGTGGCACTGGATGATCTTTAAGGTCACTTCCAATCCAAACCATTCTTTGATTCTGTGATATTCAGTTCACTGACGTAAGTCTGAAGGAATACACAGATCCAGACGCTTCCATGCCCAATATGGCTTTGAGGCATTAACTCTAGCCACTCCGAATGGAAAAAATGTAGTCAGCACAATCCAAAATAGAGGGCAGATATTCCTGGGAAAAGAGCAATGCTTTTCTTCAGGGATGACACGGCACCACTAAGCTAGAGATGAACAGAGACAAGTTATGCTGACAGCTGAATTCAAGGCAAGTGGATGTAGAAAATCCCCATTTTATGCATTTTTCCACTCTCTAAGCCTGGTTCTCCCATGTGTACCTCCAGTGTTACTTCACTGAAATCCACATGGCTAAAAAGTGTAAAAATGGAGTATTATTGCAGTGACTGACAAATGAATATTTGTAAAACTCTTCTAATTCATTTACCTGCCGACTGCTGAGTCAAATTTTGGAGCCTCTCCTCTAAAGCTGACAGTGTCAGGCAAGTGGGCAAAGAAATACCATGAACCTTTTTGTCTGTTTGCTGTGCTCTGGGCTCCCAGAGAACCTGCAAACTGTTCTTGGGGAAAAAGAGAAAAATAAGTGATTTTCGAACATTTCACAGGAAAACATAAATGAACAGCTTTGCCAGATGACACCAAGAAATAAAACAAACATTGCATGGGCAAAAAAAGTTTTCCAGGGAAATTCCTGTCATGCTGAGTAGTAACCCCACGAAAGGGAATCCTAAAGTGACTTGGCAGATCTGGGGGAAGAAATTGCTGACAACTCAGCTACTAAAATAATTGAGACTTCAGAGAGTTCAGAGCAGCCTGTCAAGGGAAGGATCCACCCAGAACTTCATCTGGTGGAACTGCACTTTAGTGGGAAGTTTGAAAGACAAGGATGAAGCTTGTCAGGAATGAAAATGAGCCCCAAGAGATCTCCCTAATAGGCAGAAAAGTGCTTTTTGCATTTCATTGGGTTCACTAGAACCCCAGTGACGATGATTTGAGCTCAGCATTAAAATATGGAGGCATACACATTTATTTTTCTCAGTCCATGAGAGGAATCCTGACCACTAACTTATTTCAACTGCAGGACTTGAGTGGGCGTCTCAGCCTCAGTTCAGAATGAAAGTTACTCTAGCACGTAAGGTGACATTTCAAGCTAAAGATTAATAACTCATCTGAGCCCAAAAATCCATTAATTGAATCAGAATGTTTCAAAGAGGAAGAGAAAATGGGAAAAGAGAAGAATAAGAGTTATAAGAGTCTCTTTGCAAACCAGTAAGTCTCTCATTTCTGTTCTATGTTCCCAAAAGTATTGCAATAAAAGTTCTTTTTATTGAGGCCTTAATAGTAACCTATAAATGATTTTAAGTTAAAAGGATTCGGGTTTTAGCCCTCAAGCTGAGCTCTTTCTTTTTCTTTGAGACTGCTAATATAAAAAAATCACCCCTTGGAGAGTGAGCATTGTATGAAGACATTGCCTGTGAAATGGGGAAACAAGGATAAAATTTAGGAAACAGCCCTGAGAACTCCATCCTGCACAAAGCATTTAACAGAAAATAGATGAGTCAGATTCAGTGTAATGACAATGGATTAAAGCTGGGTGTAGAAATTGTGAGTCTCAGTCTTCATTTGATTGTCTAGGGCCAGATTTCCTTCAGTGTGGTAAAATATGGGTGAACGCTGAATCTAAATGTAAAACGCAGAATATATTCCTGATAAAAGAGTGAGAGGCTAAATCATACATTTCTTCCTGCTATTGAAAAAGATTTACTTCCATAGAAGTAACTTCAAAGTTATCTGGAAATAATCAAGTCGTACCAAGAACCCACCAGAATGTCAGACCTGCTTAGAGTATCAGTGGGGCTTGAACTTCTGAAGACAGTTTAGGCAGTTCTTCTCAGGACATTTTCCTTCTCCCCCATTTTTAAGGTGAAACATCTCTTGATAATACACTCAACCATGCTTTAAGGATCCACTGAAGTAATTGCAAACATGGCAAAGGTTTATAGCGGTTCAATGCTTAGATAAATATGAACTAAAGCAAGTGTAACTAAGGATTTAATGAGTTGGGATAGATGTCATCATTTCTCTAACCAGTAGTTCCTCCTTCTCCTTCATGTGATCCACACAAAAAGGAGTAACATATTCTTCTAGAGAGGCACAGGAGTAATTTCTTGATAAGCAAGGAAACCATGGGAGGAAGAAACCTTGAGACAGGACATAGAAACATAGAATGGTCTGGGTTGGAAGGGGCTTTAAAGATCATCTCGTTCCAACCCCCTGCCATGGGCAGGGACACCTTCCACTATCCCAGGTTGCTCCAAGCCCTGTCCAGCCTGGCCTTGGACACTTCCAGGGGTGGGACATAATACATTTATAATTGATACAAAGATGGCAGTATCAATGACTATGTGCCACAGAGCTCTGGATGATGGGAGCGCCACTCCACATGTGCCCTGTGCTTGTAATGCTCTCTGTGCAGTAGAGAGATACCATCTCACTATCCATTGTAGCCTCTTCCTGACAAGTCCAACCACTTTCCTATCATATGATACAAACCAGCTGGGAGTGCACTGACCTAGGGAATTTTTCACCTAGATAAAGGTGAAGGGAAATTGTTGTCCTGCCAGCACAACACCCCCAGATTTTTGCATGAGATGCCTGCCCGGAACTGATGTCAACAGTCCCTTTCACAGCACAAGGGCAAAACAGTGCTAGTAGCAGTGATGATTTAATGTCCCTTGTGATCTGTGACAGGGTCTTCTCCCTCCCGTTGTCCCAGGGTGGAAATCTAATCTTAAAACCTTGTATGTATTGCTTGTTTTCCCTCCAGGGGGGTCCTGGGTTGAGAGGGGGCTTCATGCCTGCTCGTTTAGACACAAAATCTATCTCTGAAACTGCTTTGCCAGGGAATCTTGGCATCCCCTCAGAGCAGTGGTGTCCAGGTTGCCAGTTGTCCTTCACAGCCTGGAGCAAGGCACCTGAAATTCTGACCACAAAGCACTCAGATCAACATCCCCAGATGTGGCAGCTTTGTTGTCTCACATCTGGCTGAGGAAAGAAGAACATCTGGCACTGCCTGCAGCCACCAGATCAGTTCTCCCAGCCCATATGGGCTTGGTGGTAGCTGAGGTTTGTGGGGCTCCTGGGAAGTGAGGAGCTGACTGCATCTCCTTGGCAATAGGATGTGCAAAACACTACGCTGGGCACCCTGTCACAAGGAAAAGCCCTGTGTTACTCCATGAGAATGCCATGTCTACACGAGTTCCACGGTGAAGGAAGCCAGAAAATCTATTTTATGCCTCAGGGTTGATGCTTCCGCCTCGTTTTCCTTCTGTCTCCTCTCTCCCAAGGTTTATACTACACCCCAGAGACTTCACTATTAGGAACCATTTCAATCAATGGAACTTTCTTTAAATATCACCACTTTTCCCTCCATCCTTCTTACATTCTTCATCCAAGTGCAATTGCAAGTATTAACCTACGGAAGAGAAAGAAGCTACATGCCTTTGCTTTACCAGAGCAATTACTATTTTCCTGAGCTGTGCTCGTTACCAACTCTGACCCACCATTATTTCAGGAAACCATGACATCCATTATTAATAAGAACCCTTTAGTTAACTTTCCTCCCTTGCAGACATTATTCTGGTCTCAAATGCCATCATGGCATTCACTCATTCTGTAAGAAGCAGGGGGGACTCCTCCCATTCCTTTTCCCAGCCTGACCTTTTTCAGGTCTGGCATACCCAGACCAATACACCTGCCTCTCTGAAACTGAGCTGGAACCGAGTCAAAGGGGACAGGGCAGCACAACCCTTTGAGAGATTTGTAGCTGCTCTATGCTGTCACATCTCTAGAAGGGGTTTCACTGTATTAGTTTAGGGGATGAATAAAACATCTGATATGTAATTAAAATTGGATTCACTCAGACCCTGCACAAGAGACCTAAAATGTATCCAAAGTCCCAAATGGGGACCCAGTCTGCCCCCAAATGGGGACCCATGGGAAAGGACTCTACGTATCACATGGAGGGAGGTATTGGATATTTTCTGTTGGTTTCTCTTAAATGAAAGACATCTCATCCCTCTGAGACATCATCCAATATTTCAGAGAGACAAAGTTGGTGTCTGATTCAGTCCAATACCACCCTTTGGTTACTCCTGTCTTGTGTGATGTTTGTGGTTATTATTGAAACTATTTCTCAGGTTACTTAGTTGTATTGTATAAACTCCTCAAGGTTATGGACGCAGCAAAGAACTCCATGTGTTAGATGTTACACCAAGAGCTGGCCATGCCCTTCCTCCAGCAAGGATGGTTTTTGCACTTTCATCACTGAGAGCAGTGGGAATGCTCATGGGCTTAAAATTGAAGACATAAGTTATTTCAGGAGCTTTAAAGAGGGGAAAAAACCACTACCAAACAAGCAAGGGGGAGCCATCCTTGTATGGGCATGACTGCAAGCCATATCTGAAAGTCATTTGGGCAAGAACTGAGCAATTGGATCCATTCCATGATCCCACATGGAGTCTTGCTCCATACAACTGCTCAGAATTGTCTTCTCCTGCATTCCTGGACCTCTGCATATTGATCTCATGGGTCCTAGTGCATTTCCTAAAAGAGCAAAGCTTACATTTCATATGCCATATCCACACGCATGAGCGTGTGTGTATATATGTGCCTGTACATCTCTGTTTCCATGTTAACCTTGGCCAATTCCTCCCACAAAGCCAGGCAGCAGGATGAAAGATCCTACAAGTTTTATAAAAGGAGATGACTGGGAGAAGAATCCCCACGAGCACCATGACCGAAGGAAAAGCTGCATGTGATCTCAGCCCTTGAAGAACTCAAGAGGACCTGAAGGGAAATGACCTTATGAGCAACTCAGTCAGCAAAAAACTTTGGTTAGACTTTGAAATCAGCTGCGAGGGGGAAAGCCCTGGGCACGAGACTGTAGGAATGATTTATTTAATCCTTACATAGTCACAATTTGGGGTTGTTTAGCTCTGTTTCAATACAACTTTTAAGATTATGAGGCTCTGGTTCTGAACAGAGCGATAAACACAGACAAATCATAACACAAATTCGTGGAGCCACATGCTGGAAAACCATCCTGCTTTCAGGGCACTTGAGCAATGTCTGTGCACAGGCAGCTTCAGGGTCCCTTCACCAATTCTCATGAGTTCATGTAATCCTGTTGCGTGTGAGTTTCCAGTCCCGGAGGTGGATGTTAAAGTGCAATAAAAAATTTTGCTGGATTCATTCCTCCTTTTCCATTTTCATGAAAGGACTCATATTAATTGGAAGCATGAAGGTTTGGGATATGGTTTTGTTTTCTTTTAATAATGAAAGGAAACAAATGTTTGTGTGCAACAGACAGGAGAGGACAAACTGGGCAAGCTTAAATATTTAAATATATTCAAACTGTTGAATAACCAGAGGGAAAAGGGGAAATAATGCCGCTTTATGAAAACTTTTTCCAGTGTGATAGGAGGATTCCAAGCTTTCTAGTGTATATAAGTGCCCATCTCCTTGCTGTGATGTTCATGCTGTACTAAATGGGATTCCTGCATGGAATTAGGAATGTAAACCTACTTTTAGGCATTTTAGAGATGTCTTAGAGGTCTTTTATGCCTTTCTGAGTAAATGACAAAAAGCAAAATAATTCTGCAAGGCCTCAAAGAAAGATGTCCAGGCATTTCTGCTTCTGAGTACGGCTTGCTAAGCTTTTGTAAACTCTGGAAAATTTGCTGGGACTCTTTCTTCTGTGCCACTATGACCCGTATGTCAATTGACTGTGGCTTAAAAAAACCCAGAAAAACAACAAGGAGGGTGGTGGAAAGGCACTGTCTGGTGGAGGAAAAGGCACCATCTCCCTGAAAGGAAACAGTTGGCAGCAGGTGACTACACAGGCAGTGTTTGACACTGTTCCCTGTGGAAATCCAGCAGCTGGGCTGGGAAGGAGCAGGTCATGTCTGCTCCTGCTCCAGAATCCAGAACTGGGGCTGAGGGTTGTGTGCCTCAGGACACGGCTGGGCTCTTGGGGACAGTCCCAGCTGCAGCTGGGGGAAGGTACTGACTGTGATTCACACACAGCTGGCCATCCTCTGGGCAGATGGGATGGAGCAAAGGAGAAAATAATCTTTTTAGGCTCATTGCTGGCATTGGGAAGAGCAGGGCTTGGCCTGGTGCCCACAGCCTAACAATTCCACAAACACATCCATTGTATGGAGAGGCCGAGCTGGATGTGGAGGGCAGGGGGTGACTAGACCCAGAAACTTATGGGCCCCAACAGGGTCAGGAATCCAAATCTGTAAGACTCCAATTCCCTTAGCACCAACATCCACCCTAGAGCAGCCAGAGGGCCAGAAGCCCCTTGGGCAAGTGGTCATGAAGATGTGGGGTGACCGTGTTTTGCTATTGTTTGTACAGAGATCTAGTCTGGCAAGTACCCATAGATGAGAAGAGCAGGACAAATGTTTCTTGTTTCAGAGACCAACTGCACACGGAACAGCCACACTGGCAGGTTGGGGTTGCCTGGCTAGAAGGGTGTACGTGCTGTTGGGGGGGGTCTTAAAAGGCTTGGTGCTGGGGGAAAGAAGGGCTTCCCATTGCAGCTGGGGAACAGCAAAATAAATGCTCCGCAGTCTTGGAGATTTTGGGAAAGGTGTGCTGATAAATGTGGTGATCAACAAACTGGTCACCTTTTTGCCATGGGGTGCACAGGAAGCTGGGAGACTTGCTCCTCATTATCTGGAGGCAGAGGTCCTCATCACACCTGGTGACATTGCATCTCAGGCTTGGGGGTGTCCCCTTGCTCCTGCAGGACTGGTGGGTGGTTCACGTTGCAGTGTCAGGGAGGATTCTCCCTTTACTTCTCAGGCTTGTAGGGCATTGTAGAATTATGGAAAGACTTGGGTTGGAAGGGACCTTAAAGGTCTTGTTCCTCCCTCCTGCCATGGGCAGGGACACCTTCCCCTAGCCCAGGGTGCTCCATCCAGCCTGGCCTTGAATGCTTCCAGGGATGGGGCAGCCACAGCTTCTCTGGGCAACCTGTGCCAGGGCCTGCCCTTCCTCACAACAAGGAATTTTGTTCTACTATCTAGTCCAAATCTATGCACTTTTAATTTAAAATCATTCCCCTTGGTCCTGTCACTATCTGCCCAACTAAAAAGTTGCTCTCCCTCTTTTTTATAAACCCTCTTTAGTGTAATTTGTGCACAAGGCAGTTCATGTCTGAGCAGTAGGAGAAACCTGTTGGTCCTGAAAGTTTTTGGGGAACGGAGTTAATATTTTGCCTAATGCCTGGCAGGATGGAGTGGTGTTGAAGGGATTCTCAATGCTCTTGGAGGATTGTGGGGGGCATCTGCATTTCACCTGATTTTGGAAAGGGGTCCCCCTAGCACCCAGAGCCTGGGCAGGGGGAATCCTCCCGTGCCTGGAAAGTTTGAGACAGTGGAATTCCCAAGATACGGGAAGGTTGAGGAGGATCCCCGTTATTTCTGGAGGCTTGTGTGTAAGGCACCCCCACTGCATTCAGAGCTCGGGGGAAAGGATCTCCATCGCACTTGGTGCCTGGGGAGGGGGTTTCCCCATCGCTTCTGAGTCCCCACCGCACCCATTGCCTGCCGGAGGGGGGAATCCCTCCCGCACCCGCTGTAGGGCAGAGGAAGGTCCCCCTCGCTCCGGGAGGCTCTGAGGGTCGCTCTCCCCCGGGGGTGCCCCCAGCAGCCTCCATCCCCGAGGCATCCTGGGCGGAGAGCGGGCTTGGCTCCCCCTCTCTCCCTCCCTCCTTCTCTCCTTCCCTCCTTCCCTCCCTCCGGGGGTTTGCCCTGGGACGCGCCGGCGGCGCCAGGCTCGGCTCCTGGACGGCGGGCAGGGGTCCAGGGCAGCAGGGAGTGTGTGTGTGTGTATGGGGGCAGAGATGGCATCGCCGGGGCAGAGCGGAGGGTCCGGCTGAGCCCCGGGGACACCCCGAGCCCCCCATGGCCGGGCGGGCACCGCAGCGCAGCCTCCCGGCAGCGGCAGCCGCGGCGCTCCTGCTCCTGCCCGTAAGTGCCGAGCTCCGGGAGGGACGGCTGGGTGGCCGGGGACAGGGGCTGGGGCACGGAAAGGGGGAGGGAAGGAGGGAGGGGGACGCCCCATGACCGCGGGGCTGCCCCGGGATCCGTCCGGAGATCGTCGCCCGCTCTCCCGGCAGGTGCTGCTGTCCCCGGGCTCTGAGACACCCTGGATGGGATACCCCACCCCAGGTACTGCTCTCAGAGACCCTGGATGGGATACCCCACCCCAGGTATTGCTCTCAGAGACCCTGGATGGGATACCCCACCCCAGGTACTGCTCTCAGAGACCCTGGATGGGATACCCCACCCCAGGTACTGCTCTCAGAGACCCTGGATGGGATACCCCACCCCA